>NQLW01001221.1:25071-97294 GCA_002312845.1 Kalanchoe fedtschenkoi
GAGTTACCTATCACCACGCTTCAGACAAAAAGCGTGGTGATAAATCATCCTTTCACCACGCTTAATTTTCAATAAGCGTGGTGAAAGGTAGAAATTTTAATTTTTTAATTAAATTATGAATTTTAAGTAATGTTGATGGTTGTCATTGATTGAAATTGAAAATAATTTATAAATTCATTATGGTTTTACAAGGATTGATCATAAATCCTATATTCTACCTCATACAAACTATAACACTTAGACAGCAATATGCATGATTGATACATATCTACATCCTCAACATTATAAACTTAAAACTCACTTAATTTTGTACTACACATATCATATTCAATCACATGAACTCATAAATCATGCAAAACCACTTAGTTATTTATAATTATAATAATTAAAACAAATACAAAATAAATTTGATTCACTCTTTCACCACGCTTTTAATTAAAAGCGTAGTGAAAGAGTTACCTATCACCACGCTTCAGACAAAAAGCGTGGTGATAAATCATCCTTTCACCACGCTTAATTTTCAATAAGCGTGGTGAAAGGTAGTAATTTTAATTTTTTAATTAAATTATGAATTTTAAGTAATGTTGATGGTTGTCATTGATTGAAATTGAAAATAATTATAAATTCATTATGGTTTTACAAGGATTGATCATAAATCCTATATTCTACCTCATACAAACTATAACACTTAGACAACAATATGCATAATTGAAACATATCTACATCTTCAACATTATAAACTTAAAACTCACTTTATTTTGTACTACACATATCATATTCAATCACATGAACTCATAAATCATGCAAAACCACTTAGTTATTTATAATTATAATAATTAAAACAAATACAAAATAAATTTGATCCACTCTTTCACCACGCTTTTAACTAAAAGCGTGGTGAAAGAGTTATCTATCACCACGCTTCAGATAAAAAGCATGGTGATTAGGGAGATATTTAAATTTAAATCAAACTAATATTTATGTTCAGAAATTAATATAAAAAGCAGTAAAGTATACAAATATATTTTAATAACGGTAGAGTATAATAATATATTTTAATATTCTGACTCATCTGACAAATTTTCAAATTTGAATTAAAAGCGTGGTAATAGATTGATCTATTACCACGTTTTTTATGTTTTTAAAATAGCTAGAAAGCGTGGTAATAGATCAATCTATTACCACGCTTTTAAGTAGAAGCGTGGTAATAGTGTGTTTTCCCTGAGTAACTATATAGTTTTAACCTATCTCTTCTTCACCAATTCAACCTGCTTCAGCGCTCAGAATCTGTAAGTTCTCCGCCTCCTCTCTTCGATTTTTTACCGTTTAGCACTATGCTCGTTGTAACTTAATTTTTATTCTTGTCGGTGCACTGTCGGAAGCGTGGTGAAAGGACTCTGTGGAAAGTTTGTTGAGGAAAGTTCTTGCCGGGACCGCACACCTTGATCTTGTGAGTTGTTTACTAACCTTGTGTGATTTGTTTATTTGTGGGTAGGTTTCGAGTATGTAAAATAATTGAAAGTAATCTTGTTTTAGATTTAGTGTGTTGTTTACTAACCTTGTTTTAGATTGTGCGTTGTTTAGTGTGTTTTGTATATTTGTGCCTAGGTGTTGAGCATGTAAATTATTGTTTATAATATTTCTTTAATTTCAGTGTACAATTTGAATCTCCCGTAGGAAAAAATTGAGGCTTGTTTAGTGTCTGATTAGGCTTCTTATGTAGTGTCGGATTGTAATGGAAATTAATCTTGTTAGATTCAAAGGCAGATTAGGTTGTTTAGTCTTCTTCAAATGTTGTTTAATGAAAATTAAATTGCTGATATCTGGCTAGATTTTTCATACGTATTTTATTTTATTTCATTCAATGAGTTGTAAAAGTGTTGAACTTGCTGAAATTGCCATGTTGTTGAAGGTGTTGTCTAGCTAGTTATTTTTACTAAAGTTTTTATCGTTGCCATTGCCATGTTTCCCCCATTCGCGATAGTTTCAAGAAAACATGAAACTATTGCGCCCCATACATGCACGCGATAATTTGTACGAAACGTGCTTATTTGAGGTTAGAATACGTTCCCCTACTTATTCTCATTAATTCATCGATTAGTGAGATACGCGATGAGCCGTACATGGATAACGGCTAACCGTCTGAGCAACGAATACGAAGAAGGCGTAGCCAAATTCTGTGAATTTGCGAGGGCCCATGCTACAAGAGTTGGAGAGGATTATGTCAACTGTCCGTGCTGGAAGTGCTGGAACGTGTCAAGATTGACGATATCTGAAGTTCGCACTCACCTCATCATTAATGGTTTCGATACGAAGTTCACAGTCTAGTATTTTCATGGTGAGAGAGTTGGTGAGAAGCGACCGCGAGAGGAGGAAGCTGGGCCAAGTTACACGGATGCAGTTGATTCGGATACGGATGAGGGTCTGGACCAGGACAACATTCAAGGAATGTTCGACAACATAAATGAAAATCTTCATGAAAGTGCCGGAGATATAGGAGACTCAATCAAGCATGCCTCAGAGACTCCCTTATACCCCGGGTGCAATCCTGAATTAACCAAGTTGACTGCGATCTTGAAGCTATACAATTTGAAGGCGAAACATTCTTGGAGTGATAAGTCTTTCACTGAACTGCTTGCGCTTCTAGGCGAGATGCTACCCGCCGAAAATGAATTGCCAAGGAGATGTTACGATGGTAAAAATGTGTTGTTCCCAATGGGGTCTGGTGTTGAGAAGATACACGCTTGCCCTAATGACTGCATTCTGTATCGGGGTTCGTATGAAAATCTATCTGAATGTCCTATATGCAAAGCGCATCGTTACAAACGAAAAGACGTCGACGAGAATAAAGGTAATGGGGGCCCAATTAAAATAATTTGGTACATGTCCCCAATCCCACGATTTCATCGACTATTCGGGAACAAACGGGATGCTGAGTACTTAAGGTGGCACGAGGATGGTCGAGTGGTGGATGAATACATAAGGCACCCCGCTAATGCTAATCAATGGAAGATGGTTAATCTTAATTTTCCAGAATTTGGGGCTGATTCGAGAAATATAAGATTGGGCCTCAGCACTGATGGAATGAATCCATATGGTAACCTCAGCAGCCAACACAGCACTTGGCCGGTGTTATTGATCATTTACAACCTTCCACCTTGGATTTGTATGAAAAGAAAGTATGTCATGCTAACAATGGTTATTTCGGGTCCGAAACAGCTAGGCAATGATATTGATGTCTACCTCCAACCGTTGATAGATGATTTGAAGTTGTTGTGGTCAGAGGTGGTGAGAGTGTATGATGCTTTCGCACAACAAGAGTTCAATTTACGGGCCATGCTTTTTTGCACGATAAATGACTTTCCGGCGTATGCTAATCTGTCGGGGTATAACGCCAAGGGCTACAAGGCATGTCCTGTCTGTGAAGAATGTACAAGCTCAATTCGTTTGCGAAAATGTCATAAGAATGTATACATGGATCATAGAAGATGGCTCCCAGCGGATCATGTATTCAGGAGAAGAAAGAAGCAATTTAATGGACAGGTTGAAAATCATACTGAACCGACACCACTTGATGGCTCAGAGGTGTTCCAAAAAGTTAAGGAAATTGATGTCATATTTGGGAAACGCTCGAGACAGACTGCTAAGGGTGTTTGGAAGAAACGCTCGATTTTTTTCCAGCTTCCATATTGGGAGACATTGACCATCAGACACTGCATCGATGTCATGCATGTGGAGAAAAATGTCACTGACAGTTTGGTTGGTACACTGTTGGACATAAAAGGCAAAACTAAAGACAGTGTTGGCGCACAAATAGACATGGTTGAATTTGGACTAAGAAAAGAATTGGGCCCCGAAACTCGTGGAAATCGAACATTCTTACCACCCGCTTGCTACACCTGTCGAAGAAAGAGCGCGAAGCGTTTTGTATGTGTTTACACGAGATCAAGGTTCCGCATGGATATTCATCAAACATGAGGAAGCTTGTATCTGTGAAAGATTACAAGCTGCAAAACATGAAATCTCATGATTGCCACGTCCTGATGCAACAGTTTCTACCTATAGCAATCAGAGGAATCTTGCCGAAGAAAGTTCGGACCACCATTTCAAAATTGTGTTTCCTTTTCAGTGTCATGTGCAAGAAACACTTATCTATTGCTGAGTTGGAGAAGCTGCAGTCAGATGTCATTGTGACTCTATGCGAGATGGAAATGTACCACCCTTTTTCATTTTTCGACATAATGGTGCATCTCATTGTTCATCTCGTGAGAGAAGTTAGAGAGTGTGGACCTGTATACCTGCGTTGGATGTATCCCTTCGAACGGTATATGAAGATTCTCAAGGGATATGTTCGGAGCAGGTTTCGACCTGAAGGAAGTATTGTTGAGGGTTATTGTAATAATTGTATGATTAAAGAGGTTTGGTGGGTCATCACCTTTAATCATGTATAGCCGAAAGAAAGCACTAACTCCACTAATTCCGCCACAAAGTGAGGAGCGGAGCGCACCAAGATGGTATTATACAAATAGAAGAAGAAGAAGAAGAAGAAAACCTTACTCCCTCTCGGCTTCCTCAACCGAGCCGCCAACATCTACGGCGACTGTGTCTCCATCATCTACAACCAAACCCAGTTCACCTGGTCAGCAACCAGTCAGGGGATGCTGGATCTAGAGGGTCAGTGGGTGCTGGTTCTCCGGGTCATAAGTATGAGTAGGCACTCGAGGAACAGCAGCCATTAATCAATTTGGAGGTGCGCACGTCTTTACTTACTAACTTTAGCGTAGCTGTAAACTGAGTTTTGGTTGATGATTTGGAGTGTTTCTTGATTCTAAATTAATCTACATAAAAAGATCTTTCCAACCATATAAATTTCGAGTTCTAGTTCAACCGGAGTAGTGAGATTACTGGTTTGAAAGATAGGAGTATGAAGCTGCCTGCTGGGTTGGGCAGTTTTCCCTACTAACTTCGGACTTCAATATCTTCCTGTTGTGGTAATGAAATTTAGTAGTTCTTTCTTCAAACATGTTCTATGTGAAACGTAGTTTCTATGTATATGTGACATGTTTCCTAATTCCACCAGATTAGGGAGAAATGACGTTCCGAAGTAAGGAGTACAAACCTGTCTGTTAGACGTAGACAGTTCAACCATCCAAATTCAAGAGTCTGAATCTTAAGCTTACGATATCCAAATTAAGCTATTCTTGTGTCTTAATTATTTAGCTCGAAACAAGCTTTCTAGCGGTATAAAAATCGTAAGCTAATGGTGTCTGGTTATGAAGTTATTAGCGGCTAAAGTTGGACTGTTAAATCTGTGTTTAAAGAGTTAACGATGAGAAGAAATCTTTAGTTAAAGATTTAAAAGCAGCAAGTAAACTATAAAATTAGGTTTAGTTGGTAAGGTTGATGCTTGTTTTATTTCGAATCCAGTGACTTTGAGGTAAAAAACAAGATTAAGTTGGTTATGTTGGTTCTATAAATTTTATGGTAGTAGTGTATTACTTTAATTATGGTCCATGACAAGTATTTCATGGTCTGTGCGCATAGAGGGAACAGTGGTTTGACAAATTAATCTCTTGGCTGCTATGTATGATAACAAGAACTATTAGTGCCTTTCGAACATCTATGGATTAGTCAGATATAAATTAAAAGTATTGATGTTGTGTCTAGATGGTATTTGGAAAAGGATTAGCTACGTGGCTAGCTTGACATGAAGAGGTGGATTATTGAGTGTGTTAAGTCATCTAAGTCAGATGATTACCCTCGATTGTAACGGTGAGCAAATAATTCCTACGTATTTCTTTTCGTACAAAATTAAATATGTGACTATTAAATAAGAATAATGAGTATAATATGTGAACAATATATATACTCATGTGGAAAAGAAAAATTGTTATCTTGAGCATTCATTCATATGCATACACACTGCATCATGTCTGCGACGTTCTGTTTCCGCGATAATATCGCGTTCTGTTATATGATTTGATGATCCGGATCGGCAGTGACGACTGCCTAGCCAAAAAGGGCTTCCGTCGCAGTTCATGTCTGTGCATCACGCATTCACGTTTGCATTTGGCCAAAAAGGGCCTAGCCAAGGAGGGATCATGATATATGCCATTTAATGTGATATGAAAGAAATATATGTGCCAACGGAATGATAAATAAACCCCCACGTACGCAACAAATGTATGAACGGTGTGCGAGCCGCACGTGACTAATAAGATATTAACTAAAATAAAAGGAATTTTCCCCATTCGGCTCGCCAAATACGTAGCGGGTTATTTACTCATAGAGTGAGTCTTTTGACTCACCCCCAATATTAAAACTCTCTTTTCAGATCAGTAGTCGGTCAATAGCAACGGTGTTTGGGTAGCAACGAGCGAGCTCTTCGATACGGTGTCATCCAGTCTTCGGTTAACTCCTTCCAATCTGTAGTTATGTAATTTCCTTATCTTTGTTACCCTCTTTGGTTGTCGCTCTGATGTACTTGGGCAAGATCTTGAGTTGTTATTAACAGCTTGGAATTTTAATGTATTTGACTAGTTTGTGTGTTGAATTATTTGACTTTGAATTTTCTTCGCTGAGGCTTGTTTGACTAAAGGTAAAAAAGAGACAAGTCAAACGCCATCGCGATCCATTCATTTTTCGGGTCGTGACAGTTATCTATCGGAGGAAGCTGTCGAGTACTGCACATACTATCTTAGGAACACTGTCCCTGTCGGAATTCCGTCACACCCTTTGGAAACAGATGAGCTTGGGAGGGGACATATCGGACGGAAATCAAAAGTAGTTCCTATGGAGGAACTGCTAAAAGCACACCTTTGCGTTCTTCACAATGTGTCGGAGACATCCAATTTTATTGATGAGCACGTCAGTTATCTTTGTAAGAAATGACCACGGAGAACACAAGAGGGTATACAAAGAGAGCATAATTCGACTTTCAGTAAATGGTTACGAGATCGAGTTGAAGAATTGTTAACCACAAATCCGGACTGTGTAACAGAGAAATTATGTTGTCTGAGCCGATTTCCGTCATTGTCTGTCGAAATGTGGAGTGGATATATCATTAGCGGTTATTGTTTCTACACTGACGTGCAAGATGCTCGGAGCACAATGCAGAACAGTGGTGTTAGCCTGAATGATGCAGATGACAAGATATTCTATGGAGTAATAAAAGAAATTTGGGTGCTTAACTTTTGAGGTTTGTCAGTTCCTCTATTCAAATGTCATTGGTATGACAACAGATATGTAGATCAAGATGAGTTTGGGTTCACTCTTGTACGTAGTCAACGGGAAGGCTACAGAGGTGATCCGTTTGTGATGGCGGAGCAGTGCAGACAAATATTCTACATCCCCGATCCCGCAGAATCAACCACACTCATAATATTAGAAGGAAAACAACATCATACTGGCTTTGGAGTTGATGATGAACTGATTGATGACATAGTGCCAGTTATGAACCAAATTCCGCAGGAGGATGATGATGAAGATGATAATTCGGATGAGTATACACGTTCTGATCATGATGAAGGATTGTGGTTTGATAATCAACAAAAGTAGTATGTTTGATTTTTCTTGTAAATGTCACAAACTAAAATTTAATAATTAGCATGAATATTTAACGAAACTAATTTATTTTCACCCCTGAATAGATATGGGTCCACGTAAGAGATTTGACGGGGCATCAGGCAGCGGCTCCGAGAGTAGGAAGGGCCATCGTGGGCCGATGCGCTGCAGACGGCAGCAGCAGATGCGAGACCGTGGGGAGACGGCGACTGTAGAGTGGCATCCTACGACGCGAGAGCCCGTAGGATCTACTGGACGGCTCTACAGGAGCTACCTACACTTTTGTACCAGGACTGTACTTGGCTTGAGATATGCCAAGTGGCACGAGGTCCCAGCACATCTCGAAGATGCGATATGGGCGCAAGTTAGTGTGAGTATATGCTTTTAACGAAATTTTCATTAGTTTTCATTTTAAAATATAAAAAACCTTACGCATCTAGATTTCGTGTAGACTGTATTTAGGAATATTGATCATCGCCGCCACGATGAGTTGCGATTGGCGGTGATTCAGTACAGAGGGTGGCGCCATGAGCTGAAGGTCAGATACATCGAGCACCCTGAGGTGGAGGGCACATCTCCCGTAGGATACTATGATGACATTGACCAGCAGGTAATAATATTTACCTTTGGATTCTACACATTAATTTATATTCGTGTATAACAATTTACTTCCGTTTTAATATAGATGTGGGATGAGTTTGTTCGACGTGAGTCAGATCCGTCGAAGAAAGGCCTCTCTGAGGTAAACAGAGAGAGACGAAGGGCGAACAAGTTTCCAACCACTATGTCCAGACGTGGATATGGTGGTCTGGAAGAGAGATTGCTGGAGGAGGAGAGGGCACGATACGCCGAGGAGCAGGGTGTGTCCCAGGAGGAGGTTGCGGCCCACATTTCGGAGATTCCACGGGATGTCCTGTGGAAGGAGGGACGACGCAAGAAGGGCACTGGAGAGTACACCACTCCGGAGGTCACAGCGGTAGCAGGACGTATTGTAAGTTATAGGAATATTTTATTTTTTTAATTTTGATTCCCTATCCGATACACTACCATGTAGTGTACCTACGCTTATATGATATTTTAATAAATTATAGGATGAGCTACGTAGTAGCCAGCCTAGCCAGGGCTCCGCGGTGGATCGTGTACGACATGATATTTTGGCGGAGGCGCATCCTTCGCCAGAATATCCCGGTCGGATCCGCGGTAAGCCTAGTTTGTGGACGTGGGGGAACTTTTGGTCGAGCAAATCGACCAAAGGCAGTAAGTACTAAGCGAGTAAGGACCAGTACGAGCAGGATGTCGAGAGACGGGCATCCCAGCTAGCATCTTCATCGGATTCGCGTCGTCATCGTCCTTCGACGACCAGCAGTTCACCGGCTAGGACAGATGATTATTTCTCAGCCGTGCGTCCGAGCTCCCCACCGGCGTCATATCCCACTCAGGATTTGTTCGATATACTCACAGACATTCAGTCTTGGTGGGAGAGACCATTTCCTGCTACCTCACACCCTCCTACACACATTTCACAGCCTTCACAGCCAGCTGATCCATTCGCGGATATTCCCGACGTAAGTATCTGATTTCCAATGTTTCATGATAATGATATTAATATCAAATAAATAGTTAATCTAATATTAATTATAATATTCTAAATAAATTGGGAGAAAGTGCGCACTCTATGTTTCAGAGGGTAGGGGTGAGCAAAATCCGGTCCGGACCGGAAACTGACCCGGAACCGGACCGGAATGGACCGGAACCGGACCGGACCGAAGATTTCGGTCCGGTTTTCGGTCTATCATTTTTAGAGAATCCGGTTCCGGTCCGGTCCGGTCTGAAAACCGGAATATTCCGGTCTGACCCGGATGGACCGGAATCAGATAAAACTACGTCGTTTTACCCCAAACCCACCCCCCCTTCCCCCCACCCGTTCATTCCCCAACTCCTTCTTTCTACCCCAAATCCCCAATTCCCAACCCCCATTTTTCTCTCTACCCTAAATCCCCAATTTCTCTCCACCCCAAATCCCCAATTTTCAACCCCGTCACTCTCAATTTCTCATTATCTCATGCCTCCACCATAACCACCACCACCACCACCACCATACCCTCCCCGACCTTTCCCCCGCCTCCGGCCGCCCCCACGCCGCCTGTACCGGTTTGAGCGCCCCCCACGTTTGGACCCGGACCTCTCCCTTCCTCCTCCCCCAATTCTCGTTGGCTGACTCCAGTTGCTTGCTGCAGACAACAGCAACGTCCTCCATAGCTAGATCTGATTTTTGTTGGGAGATTCCGGTCTTCGGTCCTTAGAAAATTCGGATTCCGGTTCCGGTCCATTCCGGTTCCGGTCCGGTCCGGTCCGGTCTGGTTCCGGACCGGTGATCACCCCTATCAGAGGGTGTAGAGCTCCATGAGGTGAGGCGACTCGCAGCTGTTGGGAGAGTCTTGAGGGGCAGAGTCTTTGATTATCAGTCTCTACCAGAGGACCTATCGAAGGTCCTTATTGAGCACGTGGTTTTGGAGGGTGCCGTCCTACCCTACGTAGTCGAGTCGATGCCTTGGGTCTTGCTGGAGAGGGAGCACCTGGTCAGTCAGATCATTCCATGGCCCCGACACTTGATCGAGCTTGACGAGAGGGTACGCTGAAAATGAAATTATAATGGGATAAAAAAAATTATAAAAAATTTATTCACTATTTAACTTTGATCTTATAGCTTTTTGACGACCATCACTGGCGTCAGATTCTTGATTCCCGGAGTACGGAGTTTCCACGTCTGGGGTTCCACACTAGACAGCTCCTAGGACTAGCTCAATCATACCTGATATATACGCCATTGGTCCTCCCTCTGACGCCAGACATCATCGGTTTTGATTATCCATCGTCATTTGGTGTCGATGATGCGATGGATCTGTTGAGAGTCGATGAGTTGACCCAGCCTTGCGTTGCTGCGTACATCAGGTATTGATTTTGATAACACAACTGATGAAATATAAGAAAGTATGATGTTGATATAGCTAATCGAATGCGAAATGCGTATGCAAATACCTATTTTATAGGTTTTGCCCCCCCGGGTCTCATAGGAGGTTTGGCTTTTTTGACTCGAGCCGCACGGGGGAGTTTGGAGCCGTATTTGATGTTAGAGCGGGCTACATACACCGGCGGATCTAGTTTGGAGAGAGCCAGGGATCTACCACGTGCTACTTCTTACCGTACCACTCCGGCGCATCGTAAGTGATTTCTATGTGTTGTAAGTCTATTAAGTACGTGATGCATTTCTCTGATTTAAAGTAAGTTTTATTTGGATTCGTGAAGGTGTCATTGGACTCTTGCCATCATCTTTCCGAGAGAGTCCATCGTCTACTACTTCGACTCATTGACATGCACGGCGGCACCACAGAGTCTTGTGCTATTTGTGGAGGAGTGAGTTCTCTATTAGGATTCAAGTGATGAATTGTGAACGCATTTTATTTTCTGACAGCTAATAGATGTCGCTATTTTGTAATGTTTCAGAGGTTTGACACGATGGCGTGGATCTCGCGCTTCAGTCACGTGGGAGTTAGTTACGGTACATTTTCCATCGTAGTGCATATGTATGTTCATCATTTATTTTGTTCGATAACTAATGAGGGCGTTGTATTAGTGCCCGCGGCAGCCTGAGAATAGCCGTCTGTGCGGCTACGTACTATCTTTGCCGAAACATGCGCCGAATCATCGAGGGGTTGTCCTCTCAGCACGATACGAGTCAGATCGGTTTACAGCAGGTATAATTATAGTTTTGAGTGATTTTGTATATTTTCAGTCAAGTATAATGTTATTTAACTATATTAATATTTTACACTTGTTTACAGTTTTTTGAGGAGGGAGACGAGGGACTCGCACCTTATGAGTTGTCGGAGATCGACTCAGTTAGGGAGGACATAGCGGCGCATGTTATGGAGATGCACCGAATTTCCGTAGCCGGTGGATTTGTAGGCTAGACGTTTACACGATACGCTTTTAAACATGCGACTGATTTTGTATTGTTTGTATTAAAATTTGAATGCTTTTTTTTCTAATTTACTTGTATATATTTTAATTTCACACAATATAAATTGTTAAAAAATTAAATTACGGATTTAATTAAGGACTTGCATGGCTCAAGCTAAACATCAGTGTTTTAGTCTAGTAGCACTTGCCAGTTACAAAACATTAACTCTTGCACATACACTTCATTTGAAATCTTTCACACACAGCAGACGGCGTCGTCTCGCCTAGTATAGTTTGAGCGGTCGCATTTGGCATAGACGCCGCCGTACCTCTCCTATTTTTGCTACAAGTCCCTTAAGAATTCTATATGATGTTGTTAGTCTTCCATCTTTGAGGATTTTTTGTTTGAATTCATTGGCTTAGTTTTTCTCCTCCATATGAATTTCTTAGATACATTGGTTTTTCAAAAAGACTTACTTCTGTTTCTGTATATGATGTCCCTCAAATGTTGAACCTTTTCATCTTCTAATGGCTTCATCAAAGTGCAAGTCCTAGGTATGTTAAAATATCACGGAGTTTTGGAATAATTGTTGAAGATGCAATCTTCCCCATGAGTTTGGGATGTTGTCAACCAAGACAGAGAAAAGTTTTACCTCCAGGACCCAGATTTTTGGGCAGAAAGATGTCGTATGCTGGGGTTATGATCCTGACTTCCTCGGTGGTTTGATGACGTCTTTCCCACGTTTTGAGATTTCTCACCCTTCATTCCCTTCAGAATTCATTATATCATCGAATCTTTCAGGCTAATGATAGCGGTCTTATTCCTATGCTTGAAGATCGCCTCTCACTTGGGAAGAGATCCCTTCATTCTCCTCCTAGAATTTATTATACTGTTGAATCTTACAGGCTGTTGAGATTAGTTTGAATCTCCAGGGTCTGTTATGTGTGCAAAAGAACCAACAATGGTAGATGTAGTGTCCATGTTAACTTATGAAACTATACCACTCTCATCCTCAAAACATTCAACATTATTTGCCAACTGAGGCTCTTCCTCTTCTTCACATAGCAAGCGAGCTTCATAGAAAGGTGAAGAGAAGCTGGCAGGTGAGGTTGCGGCCAGCATTTTTCTGTTAGTATATATGTATTGGACTCTCCTAATTAGGCAGTGTGGTGTGGTGCCAGTGGCAAAGAGGTTGAACAGTGATTTCTTACAAACTCAGATATTGAATCCAGAGGCACATGTCAATAGGAATTCTCCCAATTACAAATAAAAGATAGATTAAAAGTTTTTACTTTGTGATTTGCATTCGGAGTGGAGCGAGTTTTTGAATTGAGGCACGAGAGGTAATTCAATTGGTGAGCGTCTCACTTGAGAAGGGTTATAGCACTCGAGTTCGAATCCCTAGAAACACTACTATTGATCCCTTAAAAAAACAAAAAAACAAAATTGACACAAAATGAAGCATGATGATAATTGATAACATTTCACGTCACAACAACATAAGATGACATGTTTGATGTACAGAGAGGGAGTCCAAATTTAACCAAAGAAGCTGGGATCGTAGCCATTGCTGGATGTAGCAAGGATGTAGTAAGCAACGATGTGTCCGATGGAGCCCCAGGCGAGAACATCCACGATGTTAAACCCAACAGGATCGTTTGACTTGAGCAGGCTCACATACTCCTTAGCGCGGGTGTCTCCGGCTTCGAAGTGGGTCACGCCGTTCTGCTCCGGCAAGCCTTGCTTGGCCACGTTCTCTCTCTGGAAGTTGAAGAAGACGAATCTCCCCAAGAAGAGAGACAGGCCAGTGCTGAGGCTGATGACGAGCGACGGGTTGAGCTCGGACTTGATGGTGGCGGGTCTGCGTCGGTGGAGGGCGGGAAGCGCTACAGCAGAGGAGGAGAGTCTGGTGGGTTTGAGGCCGTGGTAGGAGACGGAGGCCGGGGTGAGGATGGACTGATGGGGCTTCGTGAGTGTCGGGGTGAAGGAAGGAGCTGAGAAGAGTGATGAGGTTGCCATTGTTGGATCCGATCGATCTGTGCTTGCGTTTGTGAGTGGAACAAGACGATTGGGGGTTTAAAGGAGTGTGATTTTTGTGGATAGAAGATTCGTGCCTTGTGTGGAGGAGAAGGAGATTTTGGGTGATGAGATGGCAGTTGGATATTGGTCAGTTTCGGATCACAGATGCTGAGGACAAGTTTCAGCCCTGCTCTGGCTTTTACAACTACCAGTAAACATGTCTGTCAATTAAGCTTCTTTCGATTTTTACAAGCAGCAAACAACACATAAACACTCACTCTTCTTCCTCGAGCTTTTACCTATTCCCCTCCTTCACAACAAAAAAAACAGAAACTGTTGAGCATAGTGGTATTAACCCACCTCGCCCAATGGAAACTTTAAGTGATCTTTATATATAGTTGGCTCCCCACTCATTGTCAATTGATTTTGAGTGTGGATTCGACAAATTTACATGGTATCAGAGCGGATTTTGGCCACACTCTTAGAACATGCCCATGACGGTTAACTAGATCCACACGAGGTCCCACCTCGACAAGTGTTAACTAGATCCGCATGAGGTCCACTTCGACAAGTGAGTTTAAACTAGATCCGCACGAGGTCTCACCTCGACAAGTGGGGGGAGTGTTGAGCTATTCTTATATATAGTTGGACTCCCCCACTCATTGCCAATTAATTTTGAGTGTGGATCCGACAAATTTACATGGTATCAGAACGAATTTTGACCACATTTTTATAACATGCAGGTTCATGATCAGTGAATCCGACGAATCTAAACAAACCCACACACCACTTGGGCACAAGGTGGCATCTACTATGGAGATGGATTTAGTTGAGTCTATCTGTCAATTCAGTGAATCAAGGTAGCAGTACTTTCTGTGTCGCCCAAACTCCAACAGACTAGCATAGGTACGGTCCCATACTCCGATGAACAAAGTCTCTGTGTCAGGGCTGAAAGATATCCCTGGGATTTCTCCAAAGAAGTCTATTTGTTGTTCTTTTTCATACCCATGCTTCACGTCGAACATATGAACATAGTCTGCAGCTTCTGCCATTGCCATGAACCGGCCATCCGAAGTGTAGCGAATTGATCTGATGGCTCCCAGCTGGCCCCTCAGAATGTCAACTGATTGGGACACATTACGGACATCCCATATTCTGCAAGTTTTATCTTGATTTCCGGTAGCAAAAGTGATCCCATTGGGGTGCCATGCTGATGCAAATGAGTAATCAAGGTGACCATGAACTGTTGAGATGGTCTGCAACGATGAAGGTTTGGTTTGTAAACCATGCTACAAAGCACTGAAAGAAAGTGCAAGTCAATCCCTACCTTTCCCGTTACGGAATCCACCAACAAGCCATCGGGATCATCCCCAACTACAAGAGCAAGCTTCCCATCAGGGCTTACAGAAGTATGCTGCAACGATTCAACCACTGGAAATTTGAACTAACTTCTGACAAACACCAAATATGACTTGATATAAAGCTGGTTGAGTGTTGAGGCAAAAGATGATTCTGATCACATAGGCTGAGAGGTGCAGTCTAGAAATACAAACTCACATTCACCGGCCATGAGAAATGGAGATGCCTCAGCAACTGAAAACTTTCCATTTCAAACTCACGAACTCCACAGTCATTGTTTGAAGCCATGAAGTATGAAGACCCACTGTAACATGACACTAAAAACTAATCATGGACACCCAGAAGTTGAATGACAAAAAAACCTTGAAATAAGAGACCTGCTTTGACTGGACAACAGAAGGTAGTAAAGAGAAAGGTACAGTAAAGTAGTCTACTTTTATCCCCACAAATTAAGAATGATCAACCTAGAGATGGACGAGCAGATTAAATTTCCAGATACAAAAGTCCTACAACTACATTAAGAATACCTACCTGGGGCCCTCGTAAAGCTCAACAGAATTTGTTATTGCATTTTCACCAATTGTTGTCGGTGAACAGAAAGAAACTCCAGGTCTATCGAGATGCTGCAAAACATTCATTATTAGAAGCTGCCACTTTTTGTAATACGAAAAAATAATTCCACTTAACAGAAAGATTGAAGTCAGAGGAAGCCCGAACCGAACCGTCCGGGAGCGTCGTATGGATGAACGGACAGATTTTATTCTTTTATAATACTAGATAGATATAAAAATATTTTATGAATTTGATTGATTGTAAAATAAAATTAAAATAATAATTGAATTTTGAAAATGGCGATGTTACATGGTTTATTTGTAATATTTGTGTTTTGATTATTATTACAAACAAAGCTTGAGTAATATATATAACAGAATATAATTGGGAGCGTCGCGACGCTTTCGGTCGGTTCGGTTTGGTCCCGATTAGTTTGGTTCGGTTTGGTTTGAAATTGGTTGGATCGGTTCGATTTTAAATGTTAGTAGATCGATTCGGTTTCAAATTTTAAAAAATGAATGACTAATAATTTGGTTCGATTTTGAATTTTTTTTGGAACCGAACGGATCCAAATCCGTCGGTTCGATGGCTGCCTTCTGAGTAATAAAAAGATTGAGAAGAATAGAAGGCGAATGATGGTGTGGTGTCACTGTCACGTGCGTTGATGTTCTTGTTGGTGGCGCTGAGCAGAGAAGAGAGAAGAAGGGAAGAGACGCCATTTCTCCTCCTGAGCCACCAACCACACATTTACTACTGACTGCTTGTCCCAATTTCAATTCAATTGATGATGATGATGATGGTGGTGGTGTTCCAGGAGTCGGTAGTTATTTCGATCCCTCTCACCGTCCTCATCATCTCCGCCGTTCTCCTCGCCTTCATCATCTTCCACAACAAGCTTCCACCCCCACCTACGACGACCACCACCCACTCACCCCCCGATGATCGCCAAGTTTCTTTTTACTCCCACTCCTCCTCCACTGGCGAATTTGACCGCCTCCCCGTCGACGTCTTTATCCACATCCTCAAGTTTCTTGGTCCCAAGGACGCCGCCAGGCTCGCCGCCGTATGTAAGTCCTGGAAATACATCATTTCCGATGACCGCCTCTGGATTTACTTCCTCCAGAATCATAAGGAGCCCTGGGATTCCATCTTCTTCGCTGAGACGCACCTCCGAGCCGGCTATCGTCTCCAGTAATCCACCTTCTATCTACCATTATTCCCCCTCGTACTCAATATTTTTTTTTTGTGCTGAATTTTCTTGTCTTCCAATTCCAGAAGGTTCTACAGTGAACCACCGCAGCTGTCCTTTAAGCAAATTTATGGCCAGAGGGTACAAGTACCTGGGGCTGTTATCATTGATGGTGTCTTTCTCTTCTCCTATCATCTCTTCCTTTTCTCATGGCTTTGCAAAAATGTTTGACTTGTTTGGTTTCTGAATTTCATTCTAAGGGGGCTCCGGCTACTGCAAGTTTGGTTGGAGTAAGTATGCTTCACCTTCTGGAAGGTCAGCAACTTTCATGGTGAGCCTCTCTTACTTTACCAACTCTCTGAATTATTCTCTTCTTTCCTGACCACTGACCTGAGGGTTGTATTTGTATCTTATAATCAGGAATTTGGCAACATCGAGTCACCCATGTACTCCAGGCTTCCCCACTTCTATGCAACAATCTTCAGCAGGTTTCTTTTATAGTGTCTCGATGAGATTGTAAACAGATAGTGTAACATGTTCTTTGCTTTTGTGTCTTCTAGGACAAAAGGCTACGGTTTATTTCATATAATGTTCCTTCTTGGTGCTTTTGAACTGTATCTATATTAATCGGACATAAAGTACTTTCAATTTCTTCTTCATTTTCCACTGCTAAGTATACATTATGCAGTTGAATGACGTTCGAAATTGCATGCTACATTCTACATTATGATTAAAAGGTTAATCAATTCACCATGTTGCCCGTAAATGTTTACAGAATGCAGGTGAAACCATCTGCACAGCCAGTTGTCGTATCCGTCCCACTCTGCCATTATGATGGTTGGTTTTCTCAATATATAGTTCACTAATTACTTATCGGGCAGAAGTTCTTGCTCTAGTTCCTAGAACTTATTGAAGCATAGCCATAGCTAATTTCTTTTACTCTGAAGTGTCTACTTGACTAACCCCCTGAACTATGCAACTTGTTTTAAAAATTACCTATTGAACTACAGCGAACATCTTTCATTGTGTGTCAATAGGACGACTCCAATTTAATAGTTCATTATTTTATTCTTTGTAGACACTGAATCTGCTAGGGCATCAAGAAGGCAGCTAAAAGAAGCTATTTGCTCGACCTTGTTCGACTTGAATGTACCAGCTGTTTGTGCAATTAATCAGGTGCATCTTTTTTTTCTTTTTTTACGTTTTACTAGATTGATACATGGTATGTGTTTGTGGTATATGTTCTCTGAATTTCAGCTCAGCTTTCTTGATGATTTTGTTTTCTTTAATATCTTGAAGTGTAGGCAACTCTAGCCTTATATGCTGCGAGAAGAAGTTCAGGAATTGCTGTTAATATTGGATTCCATGCTACTTCTGTTGTCCCGAGTAAGCAAAACTGAAAAACTCATCTTCCTAGTAGTTAATATTGGATTCCATGAAGCTGTTTGGCTGTTTAGATGTCTTGTAACTTAGAGTTTGTATTGGTTTTGCATGTACTAATTGCAACACATCGATACCTTGGTTTTCTGTCTTTGAGACAGTGAAACGTTGTTCTTATTCGTTGTGTTTCTTTCACGACAAACAATAATCATTCTCCATCTTTTTACTAATATTTGAAATTACATACCTTTTTTTTTTCATCTGTTGATATTTTCTCAGTTCTTGTTTGGTCTGCTTTTGCAGTTCTACGCGGAAAAGTCATGCGGAATGTGGGTGTTGAAGTTATGGAAATGGGTGGCTTGAAACTTACTGGATATCTGAAGGAACTCATGCAGCAGAATAATATAAACTGTGACTCACTATATACTGTTCGCACACTAAAGGAGGTAGGAACAGTTATATGGGTTCCATACAACAGCGCTTCTGCTATTCATCTTTATCCAGCATAGCATATTTCAGTTTTCATACAACAATTTATGTGCAGTGAAAATCTGTTGAATGTTCTACAGAACCTTTGTTATGTCGCTTTAGATTATAAAGAAGAACTCTCTAAAGATACAATGGCGTCATGCCGAATTGGAGGGGAAATAAGGCATACTCTTAGAAAAGAGAGGTTTCAAACAGGAGAGGCCCTTTTCCAGCCTCGTCTTGCAGGAGAGTAAGAATCCTTTATTAACTCCAAACCTTTGCCATTCTCCAATTTTACGTTAGTGTACAATCTTTATGCTCAGGAACACCATAGGGTTGCACCAGGCGGTAGCGTTGTGTATGGAGCGGGCCCATGCTGCATACTTGACGGATGATGATGCTTGGTTCAAGACCATTGTTTTGACAGGGGGAAGTGCATGCTTCCCAGGACTAGCAGGCAATCATCTGTTTACATGAATTTATCTTACGTTTGTTGAACACCCCGGCATCAGACCCTAACATATCTTTGTCTGCCAGAAAGACTAGAGAAAGAGTTGTTCAAGCTTGTTCCATCCTTATCTAATGGAATCAGAGTACTCCCTCCTCCATACGGTGCAGATTCTGCATGGTATGGTGCCAGGCTCGTGAGTAATGTAAGAAATAATTCTAATCTTGCTAAAATCGCATTGCTTTAATATTTATGTCAAGGCCAGTCAAAAGACCCATTCCTATGCATAGTAAGGATCATCATCTATAGCTCTCACCAGATCGATTACTCTACATAAGGGTACTAAAGCCTATAAAAGACAAGTTAAAGAGTCCCAGAGACACCTACAATTCACAGATTCAATGTATTGTTAGAGTCTATAAATGTAAATGATTATTACTGGAAGAGCTAGTTTGTTTTGTACTTTTTTTGATTATCGAGTTGGATTACTTTTGACATTCTCATAAGGTGCTCTGGAAATCTAATATTTGATAATCCCAATCGGTTGCAGATAAGCACCTTTCCTGGCTCATGGTGTAAAAACAAGTTACAATCTCGGCGAAAAACCAGGGGCAATCTTTTCTGGTAAAATAAGCCTGGTTTTGTATGGAACATAAACCCCAATAAATTATTGGTGTACATGGTGATGTGTAACCGGAAACCATATGTGCAATAAGATGTGGCATTTATGCTCTATCACCAATGGCAACTTTAGATTTTCATCTCTTTGGGTCATTTTATGAACTACCAGATTTTGATTGGGGATAAAGAAGCCACTTCCATCAGAGTGGCTCATTGCCATTTTCTCCTTTCTTTCTTCCTTGACAAAGTCTGATTCCACCTTAGGGGAAGTAGCCTTGGTTACTTCTGTGGTGTTATGTTAAAAGAGATGGATACAGGAAAGATGAGTGACCAAGTACAGGCCTTATCCCATGGTCGGCATTGTGAAGTCAGTTCTTGTACTCTCACCCAGCTCTACTTAAATCCACTAGCAAAACTCAGCAGAATGGTCGGCCACACTGTTACAAAATCATGTCAGTGTGTTGCACCTGATTGTTCAGGTATGAATTAATAACAATGAAAACAAACACAAATAATAATCCATATGCCAAACCACAGTCGGGCATCTATGGGGTGTGAGTAAACAGATGACAGAAGAGCTCAAAGTAAGGTAAGGTCTAAAACAGAGATCAGGAATGTTCAACCACAAATGCTTACAAAAAAAAAATGAGTACTTTATTTTAAAAATGGAGGGAAAGACCTCGAATTTTTCTTCTTTTTTTTTCTGCAAGGTAAATGAAAAGGCCTCATTATATTTACCGAAACGATACTTTTGTTAGCAGAAATTCCTCACATTGAATTTCTGTTCTCGGACGTTCTCTAACACTTCAGAAATCTCCAGTTGCTTCAAAACTGTAGCATGCAACACCTGAGGCAAATGAAAAACAACATTTGTAACCAGCCATCAAACTAAAAATATCATTCTGTTGGCAGAATATGGAAGACTCTACTTTCTTTGTCTTCTCGAGGTCATATTCAACAGACTTGATCCTATCCATTGATTCTTGGAGCATCTGCTCCTTTTCTAAAGGAATCTGTGCTGGCTTACTGCTTAGTTCCTCAAATGATTTCTCCAATTTTTCAAGTCGCTGAATACAAGGAAGGACACGATCATCTGGACCAGATTCTCGTTGAACCACCGTCTCTCTTACATAATTAAATGTCAGGTTACTATTTTGACATCTCTGAGTCACAGCCCCAGAACCCCCAATAAATCTGAAGAATCTGATCACAAGTGATAATATCAGTCTACCTATACCCTGACCGTTCCTCCCTTCAGTCTCCTCCTTAAAAATATTGGACTGAAGGAAAAGTTGAGGACCTGAAAGAAAAAAGAACCATCTTAACTGTGCCATTTAGAATAAATGTTTAGCTGTAACTGTTGATATGTTAAGCTTCTCTAACTATTCTGGTGTAGAAGTACAAGCAGCAAAAGCAGTGGCTGATGAGGGGTTGATCATGTATTCTTATTTTTTATAAATCTCATATGGTTATGGGTTACTTCATACCTATATTACATGATGTTGTCGTCTCAATGGTATAAGTCCTACCATTTGTATTATGAGTCATGCACGGTGAATGCACTCCACAGCGGTTATCTTCCGACACACGCTCACGGAGAATACAATTATCATCACAGCTGTAGTATGCAGTTGCATCCGATACTCTTGTCTGTATAACAACAATGCATCTGATGATTAAGAAAGGAGTAGATGAAAACAACGGGACCAGCAATGATATTAAATCTGACTTTACGGTTGTTAATCTGCAAAAGAATGGAGAATTAGATAACTCACTTCCTCCTGAACTGGTGCTGAATGTGATAGAGTTGAGCATCGTTGAAGAGGACAAGGTTCTTCGACACAATGCCTTGATTCTCCAGTTATCTCAATATATTTACCCTGATATCGTCAAATTAAACAGATGCTAAGAAATAAAGCTTTTATATAACATTAGGACAAGTATGGAGCGGTAGATCATGCTTTGAGAGAATTACGGGTAAGAAAATAGTTCACCTTAGGAAAGCGTGAGTGAATGTGGGAATGATAGTTATCTCGGTCACTACAAGCCCTGTTAATTTGTCGAACAAGTGTCGTGTCTACATTGCCTACAAGCTACAAATGGTCCACGTAAGGTTGCGTCTCTGGAATTATTTTCAACCTTGTGAAATAAAAATAGTTAACAGTGCGAGTGAAACTACTAACCTTCATTATGTCCTGATCATTCCATGGCCCCTTATTGCTTCGTAAGCATCCTCCATGCACAGAGCATGTGCAGGTCCCGCCCAGAAAGTCCGGCAATTGACTACAGGAAAGAGGAAAAGAGTAAATAAACACAACTACCAACTTTCGAACTCAAGACGAAAGCAGACTGACAAGAATGGTAAAGAGATGGCACCAACTTTGAGTCCATAACTTCTAGCAGCTTTGATGAGGATTTTGTTTCCAAAACCTGTAAACATAGAATAAGCACAAAGGCAAAAAAATAATAAAACAATGAGCGAAAACTGCAAAGAAGACCCGCCTCACCTGTATTTTTGCAATAGTATTTGGATCGAGAAACTTCTGTGCAGCAGGCCACAGCATCTTCTTGAATCCCGGACCAGCATTGACAATAAACATTTGATGCAGTGTCTACATATAGTATAGAAGATCATCATTAGAACATGAACTGCATACAGACTATAAGCCATGGTGCAAAAGTCCTAAAATAGTACCTCTGGGTAGTATTCCATGTCAATTTTGGAAATGGCAGCGAGAAGAGTGGCAGCAGTCTTGGTAAAATTTTTCATGCCCTGTCCATATCAACATCGATGAACCAGTCACTAATCAGATGTAAGTCTTAATTAAAAGAAGAAGACAGTCACAAGATTCAGTCCAGTTCCAGAACGAAAAAGATATTCTAAAAAAGCACATCCACAACAGAGTCTAGGTCATGGTCACATAAGCCATGCAGATAGCCAAGCGTCGCTCCGTTCGGCGGTGAGTTTTTACCTCAAAAAGCCTCGACACTAAGTAAGGAGTCTTAGCCCCTCATAAGGAAGCTAAGGATCTCCCACCCAGCCGATGTGGGATGTAACATATACTAATTATATTTAATGGTAAAATCCTATCACCGTACCAAGCCTTGGACATCCAGAATAGTTGTCGTCGACCAAATCTGTCTTTTAGCAGCTACAGAGCAAGCTGGGAACTTCTCACGCAATGTCTTCTCAAATTCTTGGACATGGTAACACAAATAACGATCAATTGTGGTAATCTGCGTTATCCTGCTAGGGTGGGCTTTTCCCAATCTCTCAATGTACACAGGTCTTCCTTCTTTATCAACTCCATGATAGCCTTGTGGGTAGTACTGCAAGACTTCCTCAAGCTCTTCAAACATAAAATCCTAGAAATAACAACACTGTAGTTCAAGCAAAAATTGTCCTTCAATTATGCGGCAACAGTTTTTCAGTAATCAAATCTATATCTCCATGTCAAGGGCCAGCGTTTAAGAATTACGGCCAGCGAGAAAATTAAAAATTTGTAATCCATTCGATCAACTGTAAGTGCATGGCACATAAATGTATTACATGTTCATACACTCATAACAGGAAATGAAAATACAGTAAATAGTATTACATGCACTGGAATATGATTACTGTAAGTTGAAACCAGCCGATTGTATCATTCTATTGCTATAATACAAAGCTCAAACCGAAAACAAAGTTCGACTTCTACCTCCAAAATGGTATCAGTTCCATATTCCTTCCTCCATTTGAGCATTTCTCCCCACATCTGAACAGTTTTCTCCAAGTTGAAGTTTCTAGCTTTCAAGAATCTACGTTGAAGATAAAGGAAAATGCAAACTAATAAATCACTTTGGTACCCATGAAGTAGTATTAAATGCAAAATAAAATGAACTGCGGAACAATCAAATCCCAGAATCCGAACCCCAGAATTTAATCCAAAAATTCTATTTGAGAATAGTAGTTGCAATGGTCTTTATGGACTGATTTGGATTCAGAAGCCACATACTACAAAATGACACATACAGTAACAATGTTTCGGACTGTTTCATTTAGTCTGTATATGTTGTACTGCAGTAATTCTTCTACATTAAAAATTAGACTATGCAAGCAATGACTGTTTCATCTTAATAGCAGAAACCATGATAATGTGACATATTGCATTAAATAACTACCAAAGAGTGACATATAAACGTGAATGCAGAGAAACAAGCATACCTCAGTAGAGTGTAATAGTTATCATGCTTAACTGGCAACATATTCATGTTTAGGAGCCTTTGGCTTAATTCATTGACTGCGCGCTCTTCTTTTTCATCTCTAATGTCCTCAATTTGTACTTGGGGGACCCTGTAATCAATCTTCCTTTTTCCTCGTTTTTTAAGAGAATGAGTGAATTTATTAGAGGCAGTGACAGCCTTTTTCCGGAGATTTCCCATCTTTGTTTTTCGTTTCTCATCCTCAGAGTTCTCACAATCAGACCCCCTATCCTTACTATCATCATCGCCATCCAGTATTTCAAGGCCACCTAATACACAAAATCTCCAAGATGAGCTAACAGCTTCAGTTGCTGAAAAGTCATACATAATGTTTTGAGATTTTGTGAAATACTCGCAAGACATGTTGTGGGGTGAGTCTACACATGTACCTGACATTATGGCCAATGAAACAGTTGGACCAACAACTTCACAGTCAGATGAAGAAGGCAAATATTACAATATCATCCGGAAGCCATGCAGCTCTACATCATAAAAGTATACAAGTTAAATACAGTGATATAAACAGCACGACATGTGAAAGTTTCTTTCACAACAAGGAGGCAGCTTATGTGTGATTTATGAACCCAGAAAGAAGAAGCTTAACTTCATGAGACAATAACAACTAATCAATTCACCCTGATTAAACAGACTTAACACTATCAGTTTCCAATACAGAGCAATATTGGTCTAAAACGGGCATAAGCTGTAGATAGTCACGATCAGCTACAATATCGTGTGTGCTTGTAGAGAAAATGCAGTACTCGAATCATCAAACTTACATGCTGACAATGAAACTTTAAATGCAAATTTTGATCTTCCAGTATTAGACTAGATACACTAAGACAAATAAAAATAACAAGAGGCCAAAAGCAGTGCAGCATTTGTAAAGAGCATTTTCATCATCTAAGGATCCACCTCTCACCAAAACAATCTGATACCTCATAATGTTGGTAAGATACACCAGTTTCATCTCCATAACAGCAATCCGAAACTATAGATATCTCATAGCACAAAAGAAAGCGTTACAACCAACAAGGAATCACCGGAGAAAGTCCCGGAATATACACCAATCGATAAACATAAAATAAAGAGAAAAAAAGCACGCAGACGCTAACTCAATCAGAAACGAACCAAATCGGAATCTGAACGAGTGAGTACAGAGACAATCGGATGAAGCAAATAAGAGGCAGTATCTGGACGAGGATGAGGAGGAAATGCGCTTTTCGGAAAACAATGGATCGAAGATCGTAACTCCGCTTTTTTCTCGAAACCAATTTGCGTGGAGGTGGAGGAGGTGATGAATGTTCCACCGTCTCTTTCTCTCTCTATCTCTCCCCCCTTTCCTTTTTTTTAGCTTTCGGATTCCTTCCTTTGCTTTCCTTGTTTCTCACCGTTGTGCGTTCGTGTCATTTTCGTCCCTTTTTTGCGCTGCTTATACGGGTTTAAAACGCTGCGTTTTGTTTGAATCCGACCGATGTGGATGGTGATGGTGACCTACCTACCAGACAAATTCGAACCGTCTTTTGTTACATTTTTCATATTATTTTTCGAATAAACATCCCTCAGCTAAATTCAATATCCATAATAAAAAGTAAAAGAAATTTGAAAAAACATAAAACCATCAAAAAACTTTGAAAAAATATCATCTTGGTTTGAAAATATTTACATTAAAAATATAATTATATATATATATATATTAGATTCATTAGTTATACAACTTCATTTATATTCAATAGATGTGCATTTATATTTACTCAAAAAAACTATAATTTTTATAAATAATATTTTCGTCAGTTAGATACACATGTTCATAAAATAGACACGTATGTTTATCAATTGAATATTTTTTTCATCTCGATCGAAGAATCAGACTAATTGCGGTCTAACTCAAACGCACCTCCAACATATTCTTGCTCGTTTTGTACTACTTGAGCTTGAAAATGGAAGCTAAGACTTGTTAGACAATAATATCACCACCTACCATCAGACCAACACCATGTTAGTTTAATTGAATATCAACATAAAATGAATATTTACTTTTATCAATTGTATACTTATATTCATCAGTTGTACAATTAATTTCATTATACAATTTTTTCTCCTAATCTCATTAAAATTAAATAAATTGCACCCATCATGATGCAATTGTGAGCGGCAATATTATCTCTAGAATCATCCTCACACACAACACACTTAAACAATTTGCCATCAATCAGTATGTAGTTAATAAACAAATGAAAAGGCGTAAGCCAAATAACCATACATCAAATTATTCATTTTGTAAGTATGCCTCTATATGTCAAACTTTTCTTATGTCAACCTCCAAGCATGATTGGAAAATGATTTATTGATATTCTTAGGCTTTGTTTGATTTAGGGAAAGTTTCATGAAAAGAAAATTTTGTTAAAAAATAAAAAGAAAAATTTGTGAGAAAATGAGAATGATAGTTTGTAAGAAAATTAGATGGAAAATTACTACACACCCTTTTACTATAAGCTTTTCTTCTCATTTTCTCTTAATTTTCCTTCTTATTTTCCACCAAATTTTCCTTTCTATCAAATTTTTTCTTAACCAAACACAACCCAAAATCCCATCTAGTTAAGTGAACAAATGGAACTTGACAATGCAAAAAGCATGTGACAAGTTTCTTAAAAGTAATAAACATTAATAATAGTTAAAGAAAACTAATAACTTCGTAACCTTGAGCATTAAAATATAATAAGAACTGATGAATTAAAAAACATCCCAAAGAATACTAAATATAAAATTTTAAATTTATTTTTACATTTATAAAGGGTCATTTAGTTTGTATATGATAATAGTTACAAACAACGTGTATTATATAGAATTAATATTGGTCTAATGAACTAAGATGTTATCATGTCTCGCATTCAAACTATGAATACTGACTCCACTATCAAACATTGAACGAGTATGCAGCAACTAACAAATATGTATATAATAATCAATATAATAATATAAGAAATTAAATAAAATCCATAAAAATTTCATTTCATTTTTTATTTTTCTTTCTCCCAAATATTCCCTTAAACTAAACACAGATTAATGAATCAAATTTTTCTTTCCATTCTCTTATAACTTTATACCTCTCAACTTTCACCTGAACAAATAAAAAATCATTTAAATTTTTTTCATATTTTTATTTCTTTCAAATTTTCCCATATCAAACATTGTCGAAAAACATTAGTGGGTATGGGGCGGGTCGAGTAGGGGAGAAATATGTCCTTAAATTAGGTACAATTGAGTTGACAAATGGAGCGGCCAAGTGAGGTGAGGTGTTGAAGAGTGATTGGCGTACATTTTCAAAAGCATCTAAGACTATTTACGGCGCCGCCGTATATTTTTATTTCGCGCACTATTTCGTGCAGGTGAAACAGTGTTGTGTTAGAAAATTAAAAATCGACCTCTACATCAATACGAAACGGTTTGTGATATGAGACAAACCTTCACGAACTTTTATTGGGATGTTGTCTTAAGTATGTACGACTCTCCCAATCTTATAATAGTAGTTGTTTAGAATTAAATTGAGTAAGTTAAAGATATTCTAATTAATAGTTGACCAAAGTTAATATGTTTGTATTTAATGTATTGTTTAAATTTCGTATGAAATATAAAATTTAATTTATTATTATTAGTGTCAAAATATTTTTCGGTGGATTGTGCTGAATTGCTGATGAAATAATTGATTTTTTACTTATTAAAGTAGGTGACTATTACATATTTAAGTGACAAGTAACAATTAATAAATAAATAAAGTTAAATAACAAATAATAAAAAGACAGATGGAGAGTATATAACTATTTGAAACTTTAATTTTATTTATTTAAATTTAACTTTTTAGAATAATTCATGTCATTGTGTGTAATCCACCGAGTTGTATTGGGCATGATCCACACAAAAATGTGATTAAACTGGTTTAGTTGTGATTAAAGTAAGTACAAATGGAGTGTGGGTGGACTGTATAAGTGTGGTTAATTGAATAAGAAAACCGATTCATCGAACCGATATAGTTTAATCGAATTAATTTGATTCAGTTAATTTGGTCAAAGTCGAAAAAAATTTGGTTAATTCGGTTTAGTTAATGGAAGAGAAATTTTTAAGTTCGGTTAAAAAATACGTCGGCTAGAAGCTTTACCGGGACTACCGAATAAGTCAAAAAATAATTTTATTAAATAAACAATAATTTTTTTTACGTATAAATATAAAGATTTATAAAATGTATTTATTTTATTCGGGTAATTTTGATTAATTGAATTAACTGAATTATCAGTTAATTATATAATTCAGTACGATTATTGATCAAAACTTTTGAAATTCGATTAATTCATTTCGGTTAATCGAACAATAATTTGTACAAATTTACTGGATGGGGGTAACGGACGATGTGACTCCGCTTTCATCGTAGTAAATGACGGAAGAACCGAAACAGTTATCAGTCATAAAAATGTGTAGTGATTGCAAAATGATGTAGGTGGTACATATACTCCCAGTAAATGCATCAGAAGCGGCTTGCTTTGCTTGCGCATGTGTTGAGAAAGTGATGGAAGAAGTAGACATTTGTATCAACAAAGTGTTGGTTTAGTGATATTAGGTGTTGAACAATCTCAAAATTTTGGATTCAAGTCCTATTGGTATCGTATTTACGCTTAGATACGCTGGAGGCACGCGTGAGGTGGTCTGCAGTGAGTATGAGGTACATTACCAAGATGGAGGGGATGTGCGACCCATGACCACCAAGGGAGAATTGAGAATCACTATTAATTTTTTTTTTTTTTAAAAAAGTAGGCATTTATTATTAGGAGTAGTGACGTGGGAATTGAATGTGGTTCTTACAGTACTTTGTGCGTATGTTTATTTTCACATGCAGGTAAATAACAGATTAGAAGCGCTTGGGATTTGGTTGGTGTCTACTCGCTGTCGATGTGTATGGTGTAGGTGGATAGGGAGGGGGCACGCTGAGGGAAGAAGACAGGAACAACAGTGAAAATGACGACCCAATTGAGAGAGAGGGTGGAGTAAAAAACAACTTAATAATGAGACGTGTTATTTATTATTAAGGAAAATTACAAAATGAGATAAGTACTATATAATTCATGATTTTTTGTATTGTGCGGTTTAATTATAATATTAAAAATCTCAATGGCACCCAAAATTATTTATTCCATTTAAATAAACCATCTTTCAATCAAATTTGAAATGAAAAAGTTCATCAAATAATTTAGAAATAATAAAGTACCAAATGAAGGTATGTACTATCATACATTTAAAATCATAGTCATAATTATTTAATTTTAAAATTTATTTTAAAATTTCTATTTTATTTTTGGGGTAAATTGTAACAAAAAATAATAAATTTTAAAATTGAATAATTATGAGTATAATTTAAAATGGATGAAGTAAATATCTTCATTTTTTACTTTTCCATTTTTAAATTGATATGAGAGGGAGTTTGTTTAATTTGAATAAATAATTTTTTGGTGTGATTGAAATTTTCAAAATTATAATTGAACCTCGCAACACATAAGGACCGTGAATTTTAAAATCGAATAGTTATAACCGTGATTTTTAAATGGATGATAATACATACCTCATTTTATACTTTCGCTATTTTATAATTAAAGTATAGAATTGTTTGTTTGAATGTCGGATGAAAATTTATGAAAAAAATTATAAACATGATGTTATGGCGTTGCATTCTTCCCGTCGGACACGTGGCCTTGTCGAAAACATTACTCCGTATATTTGCGGGGTGAAATTGCATGTCATAATAATTACTAAAGCGTATGGGGAGCTTTTGGGGCTGGTAAAGAAAAGTAGGCTCTAGCTAGCTGGTGTGAGAAGAAAGAAACGAAAATAGTAAAAAGGCAAGTTTGAGGTGGTGGGGGAAGGGAGAGGAAGAGAAGTAGGGTTAAGAGTAATTGTAATGTGGGGATGGGGAAAAGAGAATGGTAACGAGTGGTTGCTGTCTTTGATTTGATGTCTGACTTGCCACACTGCAATGCAAGCTGTTTCCTTTTGTTTTTTCTCTCTCTCGTTTTATTAAAACTTTTTGTATTTACTTTAATACATCTCTTATAAAATTTCATCTAGAAAAATATAAATAAAAATTCACTGACTCTCTTTTTTATTTTTCTTTCTTAGTTTTCTCCAAACAAAAGCGAATAGTTTCATGATAATTTATCATCCACACGATCACATATTATTATAATTGGATTATGATTGATTGTCGGTTTGCATATTTCCTTCCAAATTGAACCTAATAGATATTTGTATTATGTTGCAGAGCATGGAATCACGTGGGACGGAGTGCAGGCATGCAGCAGGCTTTTGATTTGTCTTTGATGTCGGTGCTGCACAAAACACAGAGAGTATCAGAGCAGCAGACGGACAATAAACACGCACACCTTTTTACCCTCATATCCAACCCACCAAAATTGAAAAGTAATACGCGTGGATACGTTAAAAAGTACGCGTGAGCTGGTCCACAGTGAATATAACGCCACTATTATTTGAAGAGATGTACTTCTAATTTCAATTTCGATTTTAGTAATTAAGATTTGATTTCATGTTTGAAATGTATCTTACTTTTGGAAGTCATATCTTAGCTGACAGATGCGCCGCGTGTAATGGGTCAGTCAGGTTTTAAGAGATTGTACAACAACATCTACCGGTTGTAATGTATGAATCATATTATTTATTATAAGCATAATAAGGGCCGGTCCGATTTTATAAAGGCCCGATGTTAAATAAAAATTGAGATCTAAATTATTAAATGATCATATTAAATTTATAAAAAGAGGATAGTGGCCTCTATTTTATTAAATATGAAGTAAAAAATCTGTTTCGTGGCAATTACACAAATGGAGGAGACATACATGTTAAAAACTGAAATAATAGAAACAAAAAAATTTAATCTTTACAAAACAACAACAACATAGTAGCCATGCAAAAAAACCTATTTGAATATTAACAATCTTGTCGAATTTTTTCGAAACAAAGTCTTCAACCAAATCTTCATATGCAATTTTCTCCAAGTAGTCATTTTTAGTTGCTAACAATGCCAATCCATTAAGTCTTTCATGTGACATTAAAGATCGCAAATAAGACTTTAATAATTTTAATTTAGAAATTTGTTTTCCGCAGATGCAACAATCACAGGAATAATGAGTAGTATTCTATAAGCAATAATTGCATTAGGAAAACAATTCATATGTTTCATAAATTGTAAAAATATGAATGACACGCATATATTTTTTAGGCAAAAGATCCATGAGCAATTTCAGTTCCACATACAACTCATTAGCATCAACATAATTACAATCATTGTTTTTAAGTACAAATTCTAAAGCATCACAAGAAGACTTCAAACACACGTCATCCAATCTATTTAACTTTGTAGAAGTAAATAAAAATCCAAATATTTTTTCATAGTCTTCATATTGTCCAAATCTTCTATTAAGCAAACTAATAGCTTGATCAACTATATACAAGAAGTAATTAACTCTAAATGCATCTTCGAGAGATTGTGATTCAGCTAATGGTTCATCATGTGAATTTTCATCAAAATGTTTTTTCCTTCGTATTTAACGCCTATGAGGAAATAATGGATCAATATCTAATTCAATGATAATTTTTTTAGCTTCTTCGGTTGCACTAGAAAAAACCAACATCCCTATATTTCTCAAAAAAAGAAATCAATCCTCTAATTATATCAATGGCTAAATCAATAAGCATATCTGCAGATTGTTGGCTCTTACTGTCTGATTCACATAATTTAACATGTCATACCATATTACAATAGCCACTAAAAATTCAAAATCTCTAAGTTCATCTTCAGCTAATGATTTTTCTTCACTTTTTATTTTAGAGTCATTGTCATTTTTCAGACACTTGAAGTAAGGCCTCTCTTATCTCCACAATTTGAAATCTAATTGCTCTAACACTATTGACGCGACTCTCCAAACAAGTAGATGACATTGATTTAAATCTTAAACCTTTCACATTATCTTTTAAGATATGTCATCTTTTAGTTAAATTTGCAAATATAGTATAAATGCGTTGTATAACTCCATAGAAGTTTCTAGCTTTACTACAAGTATTTATCATGTAACACAACATAAATTCAAATTATGAGCGCCGCAAGGAGTATAAAATGCTCTACGATTAATATCTAAAAGTGTTTTTTTGAACTCTCTGATGTCTAGATCCATTGTCATATCCTTGCCCTCACACATTATCTAAATCAAGATCAAGAGACTTCAATTCCTGTAGCAAAACATCCAAAAGTCCTTGCCCAGTAGTATCATTAATATTTATAAATCCCAAAAATGATTGTTCAATCACAACAGAACTGGAAGTCAGATAAAGTTACCTTAATATCATAGATATCTCTTCCTTACGACTTACATCAGAAGTACAATCTAATATAACAAAAAAATACTTTGTTTGTCTTACCTATTTGACAGTTTCAGATCTAATAGAGGAAAAATGCAAAAATATCAACTCATTTTGAATTCTATGACCAAGATAGTGAATGTGAATGTCATCATTTGTAATACGTCGAACAGACACTTGAATAATTGGACCAACTAACATTTCAACTAAACCTCATTATTATTTTCATTCAATCTTTATGTGGTGCCACGAAATGTTAAACCATCTTTTGAAAGAAACTTCATAATAGAGATTATTCTCAACAAAATATTTTTCCAATGATCTTTTTCTTTTTAAAGTTTTTTTTAGCAATATGATCAATAGTTTTATTTACATTTAATCTACAACGCAACTCATACCAAGTAGCCCAATTCTTTTTCTGTTCATGTCAACTTCATGTTCTTGAAGTTGAACCGCTACATGAGCCCAATCATCATAACCTTCAGTTACTAATCCCCCTTTACATATCCTTTTTTGAATATTTTACAATAAAAAAAACACTTTATCAAGTTTAAAAAAAACACTTTATCAAGTTCTTTTGAGTAGACAAGCCAATCTCTATCATGAAGTTCATCATTATCTAAAATTCTAACATATAAATCGGATACAAATCGCCTTACGAACTTATTTTTAGGCCCTTTTGCAATAAAATTGTCTCTTATAGGACCCTTTAATGCTAACACATCAATCATTTTAGAATCAAGCGCATCCCAACATCTTGGATCTTAAATATCAATATAAAAATTTAAAGACTCAATATCATCATCATTCAAATCTTCAATGTTATCCCAACTACCAAGAGAATGAATGGAAACATTATCCTCATTGTGATCCTTGCTATTATTATCATCACTATCATTACTATCCTCATTAACATCCAATGTTGTATTAATGTTTTCACTTTCTAAAGGGACTTGTGATTCTTTCACAACAGATTTATCAAGAGCTCCTTGTTGAGATTTAAATAATATTTTTGTTTTTTCTTCTTTTTAATTTCTCATTACCGGACTCAAATTTTCTAATCCTAGAAGACATATTCAAATAGAAAATAAAAATAAAATGAACAAATAAATCTCAATTAACCTGTCTCCGATCTCCAATTTCAATAAATGTGAATATGATAAAAAGATAAATGAATAAATTAATTAGATGCTCAAGCCGACAACAACATTAACAAAGCATCTGTTAAGCTTAAGTCGGAAACAACTTCAACATTCAGGTACAATAAGTACATAAATTAAAGAAAAACAGTAGACTAAGTTCATTTACCTTATTAAAGAGCCTATAAATCTGAAAACGAGACAAGCAGAAAGGCATGACAAAAACAGAAAACGGTCGAGATGCAGTCAGCAACCGCACTCGGGAAATCGGAAAAGCCATCTTACAACCACAATCAACTCGAGCTCGGCCGCTCACAATCCCAGTGAAAGGTGAAGTAATCGAGTCTCTTAAGTTAGGAGTCGTCGATCTTCATCTCGTATGTTCTGTAGTCGGTCTTGTTTAGAGTGTGCAGTTTGCAGCTTGGGTTTTTCTTTAGTCGACTAAAAAAAATAAAAGAGAATGGGCTGTGTTTTAATAAAATTGGAGGTATGTATTATAAAATTGGAGGTTTTTTTCTTTTGGAGGCCCGATGCAAGTACTCCACTTGCACCTATACCAGTCCGGGCTTGGCCTGTGCATAGTAATATGTATTCAAATTTGTGAACGATTTCTCTATAGTGATATTCAAGCTTCAATACATAATTGGTTTATATATTATTGCTAATCAAGTTTTTTATATTTATTGGAAATTTTATAATATTTTTATATTATTTACTTAAATTCAATACTAGAAAAATAATTTTTTCCTAAAAAAGCATAGAGGAAAGAATTTGGACATTTAATTTCCAAGTTTAGAAATTGATTGACCAAATTAAGTTGACTCAGCCAAATCAATCTAGCCAGAAAAATATATAATATAATGAGAATGAACTACTCTTACAAATCATATTAGCTTCCTCCTTCCGCTATGGTCCTCCACCGGCAGGTTTCGAGTCTGAACCCTAAGAGATTCGTGCTAAGTGTTGCTAGTAGGCACACGACACTTGAGGTAGTGTGGTCATATGCTATACTTTAATGAGGAGGCAAAGACCTCCTCATGTAGCATTGAGTGGCCTCCAATTTAGGCAATCGGATCTGCGCGAATTTGTTGTAGATCCTCCAATGATTATGTTTTAAAAGTTTTAAGATTCAAACTTGATTGAGATACAAATCATTAACTTAGGGCATATTTAGCGGAGGTTCATGGGAGAGGTTTATGTCAGAATATGAAGCTTACCTGGCATGAAGCTCCGTTGTGGATCATCGTTTAGGCTCGTCTGACATGATACCGCTTCACGCAGATGATGCGCTCCATGGAAACTATACGACGTTTCTAACCTGAAAACGTCGTATAAGGTATAGAGTTTATATGGCGTTTTCAGGTTAGAAACGCCGTTTATGTTATTGTTGAATTTTTTTACGGTGTTTTTAAGTTATAAACGCCGTATATGCATTTAGGGTTTTTAAAATAATTTGGGCTGAGCTTATACGGCGTTTTCATATAATAAACACCAGTTAGATTTCAATGTTTAAATATAATATTATTATTGTTTAAGTTTAGGATTTAAATGTACACGCCATATTATTTGGAGTGTACAACATTTATGGGTTACATTTAATACAATATTATTATTGTTTTGTGAAAATTTCTAATTTTGTATTTTTTATAAATCTCAAAAAATAATACAAACAAATATTCACAATATAGTAAAAAATTTAAATAAGTTGGAAGTTAGTTTAAGTATGAAAAAGGATAAAAATATAGTATGACAGATGGGTTCCATGCGTAGAGTTGTATGAAAGTTTATGACTATGGGTGAAAGGTTTATGAAAATGAGGTTTATGGAGATACTAATGTGGCATGACAAAAATCACACGTGACATGACACAAACCTACTTTTCAGGTTTATGGGTTAAAGATTCCCTTAGAATATCGAAGTTGAATTAGGAAGGTTCTGTCCATCGATTTTGTTGGTTCTGGTGGTACAAATCCGTCGAGAATTGAACCTCTTAGGAAATTGTAAAATTTTTTGTTTCTATGGTAATTTGGATCATTCTAATCACATATCTTATGTGAAAGATATTAATATTGAAAGTTAACCATATTTTGTTATCCCGACTTTAGAAATAGGATCACGGCGCGCACAACTCAACTCTCATCTCGTGCGCGCGGATACTATTGAGTCAGCATCCTCTGTTTTTTTCTTTATCACATCATATGTCCTTTCTTTACCACGTTACAGTGAGCGCGGCTACAGTACTCAGCGCTTGACTCTGCGCTCAGTCAGAAAGTGGCTTTTGTGTTGCGATTTCATTATAATACTCATATTTAGCACATTTTTGCTTTAAGCTTCAAATTCACCTTGTAACCTGAAAACTAGATAAAACCATCAAATAACACTCTCAAACAACCAAGAATTAAATAATCAGGGTATAAAATAAACCGAATAGTTTAGTCCCATCAACCCTCAATTTTAATTTTTCTCAAGACTCAAAATGTCCGCCCTTTATGTTTCACACAACATAATTTAGTCAAATTACTTGCTGTGAACCTTTTATTTAATAATATGGTAAAAAATATAGAAATGTTGTAAAAAATAATATATCTTAAAGAAAATGAAACTTATCATGTGAAATATTTTATAATAGTTGAATAATAAATTCTCTTATTGTATTTTAAGGGAAATGAATTTGTATCCTTGTTTTAAATGATACAAAATAAATGATACTATTTTAGATGACCACAATTAATAATGGGAAAACATAATTAACAAAAGTCTAATGTGTTTTGCTTCAAAATAAAAAATTAATAATTTCAAGGTACATATTATAGTTTAAAAAACCAAAATTATTTATCCATCTAAAATAGATGAGATTATTTATTCTGTTACCAGTAAATAATAATACTCGGACTACTAGTAAACGGGCATAGCAGACATGCAAACACATACTTCAAGTTTTTTGTTTTTTTTAAAATTTTGCAATTTTCACGTAAGTTATAATTTCAAGCATGAAGACGAATGACATGCACGATTTGTGTTTGATCAAGAAGAACCCCACTCATTCAGGGGCGAAGAAACTCTTAAAAGAGACGCAACTAAGGCCTGCACGGACATCGCCGAGAGGGAGAGGAAAACGTAGAAACCAGGTCTTAACTGGACTTGATGCATATTGTAGAATCAGGAACAGGCTCTAGAATAGTAGCACAAAGAATCAGAAAAAAAGATAACAGTGAAAGCGAGGATTTAATTTTAAATCGTGGTCGGCGCCGGCGGGATGAGTTTGGAAAAGGTGACGTTTTTTTTTAATTTTTAATAAGGAGGAACACAGCAGTGAGTGATCCATAAAAAAAAAAACACTTCGATTCTACAACTTTGGGCTTTTGGCCCAGTTGAGAATCTCAAACTCAAATAAAAAAATACGACCCGGTAAAAAAGTTGTGACCTTGTTAAGGTATCTTTGCAAGGAAAAAGAAGCCGTTGATGTTATAAACTTTCCTCTGATCTGGACGACACAGGACATGACACGTCATCCTTGACTGAATATTTATTTACTCTTGAAAAGTAAGTAACACCACCAATTCCATCACATGTCACTTTTAGTTATGAATGTTGTGTGAAATCTCTCTCTTCCACTTCTCTCATTCATTGCATTTCTTGCCGAGAAAGACAGAGAAAGGGCAGGCACTGAGACTCACCAAGCAGCAGCAGCAGCAGCAGCAGCCTCCTCTCATCTCAATTCTTCTCTATAAGAAACAATCAATCAGACCGCCCGGCCGATTGTTGGATTCAGTTCTCTGAGAGGCAACACAATTTGAGTTTCGATCGATTTTAGTTGTTTGATTCTCTGACGGGAAGATAATGCATCTGTACAATGCCTGGCTGCCTCCGCCGGTAGCCGAGGCCACCAAGGGAGAGAAGGAGTCGTTCGCGCGAGTAGTCAAATCGTTGAACGAGTGTTGGCGACCGGACGATCCTGAAACTGTCTACGCTACCCTCAAATGGCTATCTGTCGTCGATGCGTGAGTGCTTTTCTTTATTGTTTTTCTTACTTTGCAGTGACCTTCAGCTGCTGTCCAAGTCTTTGCATCCGCTCTTGCTCTGAATCTCCGCACACTATCACGCATGCATAAAGCGCTTCTTCCTCTTCCTAGGCCTTTTCTTTTGCTTTTTGTTTATTATTATCCCCTGTGTGCAGTTTCTTGAGAGCAAAAAGTGAGTTAGATTTTGATGATGTTGCGGCACTCGTGGAGCTAGGATTACAAGTGTTTCACAAGTCTGATAACAAACTTTATGCTCAGGTATCTCTTTTAACTCTGATTATAAAAGAAGAAGACCTCATGTGGATGGTGTATGTTGTTGACTTTATTCTCTCGCCCACGTGATTAGGTCAGATGGGGCAATGCCATAGCCAGATATCTCAATAAATATTCCAAAAAATTGTCTGTGAAAGTCCATTGGCGCCCTCTCTATGATACACTGATCCATACACATTTCACAAGGTAAGTACCGATATCCTTTACAAGATTTCTATTCATTCACTCAGTTCTTTTTCCGCTGCAGTCATTTCCATACTTAAGGGTGCGCCGTGTTTTGATTCAAATGTATAACTTCACTTAGTTTGCTAGTTTAGGATTGGTTGCATTGGTACTATTATCACAAAATTTAGGTTACACATGAGATATATTTCTTTATGTTTGTTTATTTTATTGTCTGTAATTATAGTTATGTCCTTCGTAGTACTTTTGATGCATATATATGCCGCTTTTGCATTTATTCATATGTGACATATCTTACTTTCTCTTGTTGAACTTGCACTTGTACCCCCATTAGGAGTACAGGACCCGAGGGTTGGAGATTACGACAGAGGCATTTTGAGACCTTAACTTCTCTCATTCGCTCTTCTCGACAGTTGTTTCCTCAAGGTTCTGCTCTTGAAATATGGTCTGAATTCAAGTAAGCCCATTGACTGTCCTTTTCGGATCAGTTTGCCACTTTACAAATTATTTTGCTGGACATGACAGGTTGCATCATGGAATGGCCATATGGGCTTTGTTTATACCATATATTTAAGATTGTTTTGCCAAATTGTATTTAACCATTTTCATTAACAGTTATTTATTATTTTATGCTTCTCTCACTTGTCTTTTTTTATTCCCTTCGATACTTCCTTAAGTCTAATAGGTTTGATCCTTCAAAATCTGGCCCATTCTATTGTTGGGTGAAGGGTACAAAATAAAAATAGATATACTTTCATAGCTGAACTTTGAGGATTCATTGCGATTCAACTTGTTTGTAGGTCTCTAATGGAGAACCCTTGGCACAACTCATCATTTGAGGGTGCTGGGTTTTTGAGACTATTTCTCCCCACCAACGCAGATAACCAAGAATTCTTTACACAGTATGATTATGTTAGTTTTTTTATTTCATTATTCTGACATGTATTTGACTGTTAATTAGGTCTCTTTTGCGAAAAATGCAGGGAAATAGTAGAACAGTTTATAAGTCATTGGGATATGATACCCAATTGTCAATTTTGGAATAGCCAATGGACGGACATAATTGCTCGTGTCATAAAGAAGTGTCATTCCATTGATTGGGAGAGCTGCATGGCTGGACTTTTCACTCGTTATTTGAATATGTTTGAGGCAAGTACAATTGATATTAAATTTCTGATCACTTTTGTGGCACCATCTTTCTGACGATTTTCATATTTATCTGGGACATCTAGATTTTGAGTTGGCAGCTTTAGCTATATTATGCCCCTCTCTCCTATGGAATGTAATACAAATCATGGGTGTGATCGCAGAGATTCTTGTTCAGCTTTCGCTTAGTACTCTTTTATTTGTTTTCCATCTTTGAGAAGGCATAAAGTGTCACATGACCTCCCAAAGTACAAAAATAATGATTTGACCGTAATCTAGTTCAGATTTAATAAAATGACCCACTTAATTGTTGCCTTCTATCACTCTTCTGTCTATATATAGTATCCAGGAAGGTGTTATTGAAGTAAACTTATAGATTAAAAATTTCTCTTTTACTCTGCACCTATAGGTTCCTGTTGCTAATGGAAGTGGATCGTACCCATTTCCCGTGGATGTTCCTAGGAATACAAGATTTTTATTTTCCAACAGATCAGTCACTCCAGCAAAGGCTATTGCGAAGTCAATTGTAAGATATTGTGCTCCAAATGGTGCTGTGTTGGGGAATATCCCCTAGTAATGACATCCATTGTTGTGTGATGAGCTGCCACTTTTTCTAATGCAGGTTTTTCTGTTGAAACCTGGATCATCAGCGCAAAAACACTTTGAGAAATTGGTTAACCTTCTGGAACAGTTTGTCCTCTTACTTTGCTGTTGACCTTGTATTTTAAACAGCTTTAGGTATTATGAAGATGCATCTCACCACATTTTAATATTGCAGGTACTACCATCCATCTAATGGCGGTCGCTGGACCTATTCATTAGAAAGATTTCTATTCTATTTGGTATTGATTTTCCAGAAAAGGTTACTAAGCGAGAAAAGGTGCGAACATAGCACATTAAAGCAATGACGATAGTTTTTTATCTTTTTATTAGTTTCCTATTAATTATTATTTTATGTTTTTGTTCTTTGACATTTTAAACACAGGGCAATGGATGAAAATGGACAACCAGATTTGTTTCTGGGAAGATCGGAGTTGACTTCCTTTGTGAGTGTGCTGTTAAGGCTTATTGATCGTGGTCAGTATAGCAAGAATGAAAATCTTTCAGAGACGGTTGCGGCTGCAACGTCAATTTTATCTTATTTGGAACCATCATTGGTATTTCCTTTTGTAACATCTCGGTTTCATATGGCCTTGGAGACGGTAAGTATGATGCGTGTACTTCTACGAATTGGTTAAATGTATTTGTTCATGCGACCGGTTATTCTCATTATATAAGCTAACTTCTTCAGTTGAAACTTTTTGTCTAGGCAGATGACTGCCACTCATCAGTTAAAAACTGCAGTAACATCAGTAGCGTATACAGGAAGATCGCTGTTTCTATCTTCATTATCAGATTCATCAATGACATCAGATGAGCTAGGTGGTCCTGATGTTAACATTGATCTTTTGATGATGTCATTGTCCAATGCATTACTTGGGATGGATGCTAATGATCCTCCAAAAACTTTGGCAACAATGCAGCTTATTGGCTCCTTATTTTCAAATGTAAGTTTTTTGTCTTCAAAGAAAGTTTTCTTATCTCATTGATGGATCGTCTAATAACATAATTTTTAATATTCGTAATTACAGATGGCTACATTGGATGACAATTTGGATGTCATGCCAACCATACAATTTTCGGAGTGGCTTGATGAATTTTTCTGTCGTCTTTTCTCTCTTCTTCTACATTTGGAACCTAATAGTGTTTTGTAAGTGAATGGTTTAGATTTTGTCCAGTAAATCTATTAACTGTTTTGTGTCTGAGAAGATTGATCCTCATATTAGTAATGATTGAAGGTTTTGCTTTTCTAATTGTTGGATAAAAAACACTACAGGAATGAAGGCCAGCATACGGCAGCAACATCAGGAACTTTCCTTGTCGAAGATGGTCCTTATTACTTTTGCATGTTGGAGGTGTTGCTTGGGAGACTCTCTAAGTCTCTTTATAGCCAGGTAATTTTGTAGTTATTTTGTTTAAAAATCATTTGATCATGCTCTGTTGATTAAAATTATTTTGACACATATATTTTAACACAGGCTTTGAAAAAGATCTGCAAGTTTGTACGCTCAAACATACTCCCTGGGGCAGTTGCAGAGGTCGGTCTTCTTTGTTGTGCGTGTGTTCACTCAAACCCAGAAGAAGCTGCTGTTCACCTTGTAGGACCACTCCTGTCTTCTGTTATCTCCTCTTTGAAAGGAACGCCAACAACTGGTTTTGGAGGAAGACAATCTTGTGAACCCTCTGTTTCGTACAAGGTTTTCTTTTCATTTTCATTTTCACTTTAAATTTTATTTTTTCTTGAACTGATTCTCAGTGTTTGGTACTATTTTAACCATTGTTTTGACTTTAGCTACATTATTTGCTTTTAGGCCAGAGCGATGCTTTCTCCAGCTCTTGAAACAGCAATTGATTATCAACTAAAAGTGCTGTCAGTAGCCATCAGCTATGGGGGTGCTGCACTTCTACCATACATGGGTCAATTCAAAGAAACTATCAATTCAGCCTTTGACTCTACCTCTTGGAAGGTTCTATTTTCTTCAGGCATTTGGTTAAGCATTATGTTTAGCCGAAGTAAGCTGATATATGCTCATAATATGATTGATGAGTTATGACTCCCGTCAAACTAGCTAGTAACAATTGTAGTAACATAGTCTTTACTTATATTTGATTGTGAATTGACCATATATGTGGTTAATTATAGGTCAATGGAGCAGGTGATCACCTTCTACGGTCACTCCTTGGTAGCCTCACACTTTATTATCCCTTAGATCAGTACAAGTACGCACTCTTTTTGTTCTATCTATACTAGGAAATACAGTTGTGGTCTTTACGTAGCTTATGTGTAAACTAATTACAAACAGAAATTTCACTGAAAAACAAATGAAATTTAGTGCATTATGTGAAATTATCATCTATACAGGTGCCTTTCTCCTCACCCTGCTGCCGCTTCATTAGAAGAATGGATCAGTTCTAAAGATTCTTCAGTTGATGTGCCGTTGATAGCTCCAAGGTGGCATCTACCTAACGAAGCAGAAACTGAATTTGCCAATGAACTCCTAAGCCTTCATTTTCAATCGGCTTTGGATGATCTTTCAAAAGCATGCCATACTAAACTTCATATGGATGCTGGTAATGCATATTTCGACTCAATCTTTTCAGGCTTAAATGACTACCCGTATCTTGGAAGTTTGGTATCCATTCTGGCCACCGATAAAAGTGCACGTTGAAACAGATAATGCTAATTGTTCTGGAGATTTATGTGGAATCTTAGTTGATGATTGTTTGCTTGCTGTGGAAGTTGAATGGTTAAATAGATTTGAGCTGATGATAGAAAATTTCAGTTCATTCAATTCCAACTTCTAAGACTTGTATCTATGGCATAAGAACTGACATTGTCTCACAGTTTGGAGCTTTCTTGATCATGTATTTTCATCTTATACCATGTTGACTATAAATTACAGAGTGTCTGATCATTTTGAGCTTTTTCTTGAATATATCTTGACATGTGTTTTCAATTCCAACACTTCGGAAAATTCCGAAGTGTCTAATCATTTTGTATTCAACTGTTTTATAACTCATAATCTAGAAATATGCTTTTAGTTTTATAATATCCAGAAATACGGTTTCTTGCATTTTTATTCCTGGAATTTGAGATTGTTTAGGTTATTCACTGGTTTGTAATTCAGTTCGAACTTGCTTTTACATTTGTGATCATGTGACGTTTCAACAATTAGTGTTTATACGATGAATTCATTGGAAATGACTGCAGGCTTGGAGAAAGAACACCTGAAGGTGATCCTTTTGCGTATTGACTCTGCATTGCAAGGCGTTCTATCTTGTTTGCCTGACTTCAAGCCATCTGTAAGAAGTACGACGGTTGAGAACTCCCAGAATATTGCTTTTTTAATAGCTGGGGCATCTGGTACAACTGTTGGTAGTACTGGAATGAGAGAGAAAGCTGCTGAAATTGTTCATGCCGCTTGCAAGTATGGTTCAGCATATGTGCCATCCTAGCAGGCCCGTTAATTTGTTTTTTCAGGATATACTAATCCTATTCACGTTTCATTGGAACAGATACTTATTAGAGGAAAAATCAGATGACAGTATTCTGCTGATACTCCTCATTCGCATTGTGGATGCTTTAGCAAATTATGGTAATGTTCGCTGAAAGACTCAGCAAGTCTTTCATATTTCTGTAATCACCTCTTGCATGACTCTTTCTAAACGACATTTTGCAGGAAGTTTGGAATATGATGAATGGTTAAATCACAGGCAGGCTTGGAAACTTGAATCCGCTGCCATAGTTGAACCTCCAACAAACCTCATAGTACCTTCACAAAGTCAAGGGAAGAAACGGTAATTGTTACTTATTTTTTTTATGGGAAAAACACTAAAAAGGGCTCTGAACTACCACCATTTTTCCACTTGTGGTCCGAACTACTCGAATTTTCGAAAATGGTGCAATGAAAAAAAAATTGGACTAATTTAGGATGTTATTTAACATCACATGGTTTGATTCATTAAATACAACTGATCTTATTAAATTTGTTGAGAATTAGGGTTTATGGAGTTAAAAAGACGTTTTGCGTATTTGAATGAAACGCTATCATTTAATTTCATTACCAAACGGGGTTGTTTTCGCACACAAGTGTACTTGTTATAATAATATTAGTTTAGGAGTAACTGTACATTTTATTTGATAAAATCAGTCCAATATTTTTTTTTTTGCATCCTTTTCGACAATTCAAGAAGTTCGAACTGTAATTGAGCAAGTGTTGGTAGTTCGGGTCCCTTTTAGGTGTTTTCACTTTTTTTATTTAGTTTCTATGATACATCTATATCACTAGTCACGACAAATGAATTCATTATTCTCTGCAGGCCTAGGTGGGCTCTTGTTGACAAGGCCTATATGCATAGCACATGGAGAGCTTCACAATCGTCATATCATTTGTTTCGGATGACTAATGATTACTGTCCATCAGATCAGCTACTTCTTTTGATGGACGACCTTCTGAAGCTCTCCCTACATCGATATGATACTGTTCGACTGTGAGTGCTCTGTTTGCTGTCTAATTGTAACATTTTAATTATATTAAATTTCTGTTCTTTTCTTTTCAAAATAAAGAGTTCAATATTACATAAAGAGTTCAATATTACGCTTATTTGCAGTATAACTGTATTTAGTACCAAATGATGTATCTAAGCCTAATAGTATCTTCTTTGGATCTTGTGGGTTTGTTATATAGTTTGTAATATTTGTATTGAACCTGATGTATATGAATTGAAAAAAATGTCAGTTTGTGATCATGGAAGTGCTTTTAAAATGCTGTTTAGAAGTTTCGGCTACTGACTACTTGCTTGATGACCAGATTTGCTGGAAAATCTCTTCTTAAGATGATCAAGCGATGGCCTTCTATGATCTCAAAATGTGTTATCACACTCACTGAGAACCTAAGAGACCCAAATGCTCCTGAATATGCAGTTCTTGGCTCTTGTGCCGTTCTGTCTACACAGACAGTTCTAAAGTATCTGACAACGGTATTGTTTTTATTGAAACTAGAAAATAGGAATCAGTTAATTGGACAGACTTTTTGAGCTTAATGTTTCCATACTTTCGGTATATCTAAAAATCAGCATCTGAAATACTTATTAACCATTTTTTATTCAAATATAGGACGCAACAGCATTCTCTTCCTTTCTCCTAGGGATCTTATCAAGGTACTTTTGCTTATAATTGTTTCAATTTGATATGTTATTTGGTAAGCATTTGTTGTGGTCTTATCCGTGCGGTGGCCTAATTTTCTTTCTTTCTTTAAAGCTCACACCATGAAACTTTGAAATGTCAGAAAGCCATCAACGAGGTAAAACCAGTATTATGTATTACTATTTAATTTCTGAACATACATATTTCAAAATAGATGGTTATATTTCTCTCTCTCAACAGCTCTTTGTCAAGTACAACATTCATTTTGCGGGAGTTTCTAGGAGCATCTTCAAGAAATTGGATGGTGATTCTGGTGGACCAAATTTCTCAGAGTTGGTTTCGCAAATTGGTCGTCTCAGTTATGACTCCTCTGGTCTGCATTGGCGGTAATAGTATCCATATTAGCTATCCAAGTTTTTACTCGTAAAATTTCAGTAATGATACGAGTCAAAATAAAAATTTGTATTGACCTGTATCAGGTATAACTTGATGGCCAATAGAGTTCTCCTTCTTTTGGCCATGGCTTCGCGTAATGATCCTAATTATCTGACCATCCGACGTGAAACTGCTGGTAGGTGCATTTTTATATAATATGTATTCTCATAATTTTGCCTCATTTACCTAAAGATCAAGGGGTTGTTTTCCATTCTAATTAGCTGCAGAATTTGGTCATATCCTGTTATAACTTTTGTGCATTCATAGGTCATTTCTTGACAAATTTGAAGAGCCAACTTCCTCAGACGAGAATACTCGCAATCTCAGCTTTGAACACACTGTTGAAGGAATCTCCATATAAGTTGTCTGCGGAAGTGCAGCGTGTTGCATCTGTTGATATGGAAGATACGACCAAATCGTCTCTTGAAGGAGCTTTAAGTCAAATATTCCAGCAAGAGGGATTTTTTGACAAGACTTTTAATAGTCTCTCTCATGTTCATGTAACTTCTGATGCTGAAGGTGCATCTGTAAGGAGTGATGGGAATTCATCTATTCAAAGTGTAGCTGACAAATCAATTACCCGCTTCTATTTTGACTTCTTGGCATCATGGCCAAGGACTCCGAGTTGGATTTCTTTATTGGGGAGTGACACATTTTACTCGAGTTTTGCGAGGATATTTAAAAGGTTGATTCAAGAATGTGGCATTCCTGTTCTATCTGTTCTCAAAAAACCACTTGAGGAATTTATGAATGCTGGGGAAAGGTCCAAACAGTGTGTTGCTGCGGAGGCGTTGGCTGGTGTACTTCATTCTGATGTCAGTGGACTTTTGGAAGCTTGGGATAGTTGGATGGTGGAAGTAGTGAAAAATGTCATCTTACTGCCCTCAGTAGAATCCACACCTGAGTGGGCAGCGTGCATACGCTATGCAGTGACAGGGAAAGGAAAACATGGAGCGAAGGTCCCTATTCTCAGACCTCACATACTAAATTGTCTGATGACAGCTTTACCTAATACAGTGACAACTACTGTGATTGCCAAGCGCTACACTTTTCTTTCTGCTGCACTGATAGAGATATCACCTCAACGGATGCCTCCCACTGAGCTAGAGCTTCATAGAGCACTTCTTCAGGAGTTGCTCCAAAATATGAATCATTCATCAGCCCAAGTAAGTTTTCTTATGAAAATCATGATAAAGGAGGATCAAATTCTGGGCCATTAATGGGACAAAGAGTGAGCATGATCCTGCTCAACCCCTAGTCAAAAATGATGTTCAACTTTTTAAAATCAATTATTTCAAGTATTCCCCATCTCTAATGGTTACACACCTTGATGTTGTTGTAGGTTAGGGAAACTGTCGGGGTTGCCTTATCTGTGTTGTGTTCCAACATTAGATTAAATATATCATTTTCCGCTGATAGCTGCAATTGGGAGGAAATCGCTGCAGAGTGTAGCCTAACAAATGAGGAGAATTGGGCACATCTTCTAACACAACGAGCATATGATCTGGTAAAAAATATTCAGAAGGCTAATCAGTCTGACAGCTTGGAGATGCAGACTTCCGATGATGCTGTGTCCAATGGGCATTCAGAAGATGATAGCAAATGGATGGAAACGGTATGTGTTAGTCCTATTGAGTTTTAAATGTTTGAATTTGTTACTGTTTACTAATACCAAGCCTACATATCTTCCAACTTCTGTAGTTGTTCCATTTCATGATTTCATCTATGAAATCAGGGAGGTCTTCGTATCTGCTTGATACACTTGTGGCTCTCCTTCATCCAGTAATTGCCTTGCAGGTATTTCATAGTGTACATTCCAGTTTCCTATCTTAGCATGCTAAATAGTGACAGGAAGAAAAAAATTAGCTTAGAGGTGGACTAGTATCAGGTATCATAGATTTCTATTACACATTGAGAAAAATTTATTATCTGATCATAACGTTCCTATGGATTCTTGTACATTAATATCAAGGTAGCTAAGCGTATTGTCTGCTTTGGATTTGCGGAATTGTGGAAGTTTCTAATTATTGTTATTTATGTTGAAGGAAACGTCAAACAAAGATCTCTCAACTTTAGCCAGGGCCGCATTTGAGTTATTTAAGTGGAGGGTCCTTTGGGGACCTGATCTCCAGAAATCTGTGTCTGTTGTTCTCTCTTCAGCTAATGATTCTAACTGGAGAATTAGATCAGCCACTCTGACTTACTTGCGTACATTCATGTACCGGTAAGTACTTCCCTACATTGTAACTGTGCTACTATTCAAACGCATATCCTTTAAAATTGTGAAGTTAGCCATCTTCTGGAGTTTTGAACAGAGATCATGTATACAATTCGTGAAAAGTATTCCTAGTGTTTGGATGTTTGTAGCTCAGCCCTCATTCTGCAACTAAGCTAATTTTGAGAAATTAGGGAAAAAACCGACACAAGGATATGAATTGATTTGGTGAGCTTCTCTTTTATTACAGGCACACCTTTACTCTTTCAAACTCGGAGAAACAACTAATTTGGAAAGCTGTGGAGGGCCTGCTTACAGACAGCCAGGTTGAGGCAAGTATCATTTTGTTAGATGCACTTTCTGCAGCGCTTTAGTAATAATCTTGAAGGCTAGGCATTCAAGATTTTATTCTGAGTAGCCATCAATATTCCTTTTCAATTTGTTTCTGGCTTTGCTGTCTGCCAGAATTGTACAGACTTTTCATTGCTGGGTTATTTTTTGTGCCGATTCAATGTTTTATGTAGTATGACTGAACCTTTACATGAGACCAAGATACTAGGGTCAGCATATGTGTTTTTACCACTCTGTCCTGTTGATTTTTAGCAGTTAAACGGCAGAAACGTTTTCTTCACTGTGATGTTAATGATGATTGCTCGACTGATTACAAACAATATTGTCCGATTGTCAAAACAATCTTTCATTGAGCTTTGTTGGGAATATTGCACTGTATCAGGTAAGAGAGCATGCCGCAGCTGTTCTAGCTGGCCTAATGAAAGGTGGGGATGAAGAGTTGGCAAGAGATTTTCGTGTTAGAGCTTACGCACAAGCTTTGAACATCTTAAAGAAGAGAAAACAAAGGTTAATTCTTCTATGTACCACCGAAGTCCCAAATACGTTTTCCTCTGGGAAATGGATCAATGACAAGATACCTTTATTAAAATATGTTGTGCACTTAAGCATAAGAGACTCACGGGCATCAACATGTGTGTTAAAAGCTGAGTTTTTCAATTGCAGAAAGCTTCAATCAGGTCAAACCGTCGCCTCAATTCATGGTGCGGTACTAGCTTTGGCAGCTTCGGTGCTGTCCGTGCCATATGATATGCCCAGGTATGTCCATGTGTATCACTAGCCAGTGGCCAACCCTCAAAAGCTTGCAGCGTGTAATTTGAAAGAATAATACAGTACAAGGGAAGAGGAAACATAACCTGATTACTGATATCCTCGGATAGATTTATCATATTGACGTACACAACTCTTTATTTGTCTCAGTTGGCTGCCTGATCATGTTACTTTGCTGGCTCGTTTTGTTGGGGAACCATCTCCAGTGAAATCCACGGTCACTAAAGCAGTTGCCGAGTTCCGCAGGACCCATGCTGATACATGGAATGTTCAGAAAGATTCATTCACTGAAGAACAACTGGAGGTATTTATGTTTTATAGACATAAACCCATCTCCTTCATGTAATTCTGCTTCCGAATTGTATTGGCATAATGGCCAAGTATTTAACAATTTTTATTTGTATTACTTGCAGGTCCTGGCCGACACATCCTCGTCGTCTTCTTACTTTGCCTGATAGAGTTGAACTTGCAAACGTTTCAAAGACAGTGAAATTTCATGAGTATGAGCAAATTTAGTAAATAGATTGTTCGTATTACATAGATGACAGCAAGTTAAGCTTTATGGTGTTGAGGTTGATGAGAGTATGTGAAAATCTGTTCATTTACATAAGCATTCCATGGTTTGTGAAAACTTATTGTTACCCTCTATGGCCAAGGAATAATATTAGTATCTCGGTTGTGGTCATTGAGTCCATTTCTTGTCTTTCAAACCATAGGATTCATAAGATCAGCAGAGGGCAAGTCCCACAAGACACAGTCCGAGTTAAATATGGCAGAGCTATTCCTAATATCTCTCCCACCTTCAGACTCCTGGCCGATTTCATCTTCCAATTTATCATGGAATCTGCCTTGTTGATCACCAGCAGTGCATGTGCTCCCTGTGCACATGCTCTGGTTCCACGGGGAACTGTTGCCAAAGGACGGGCCTCCATACTGAAATCCGGGCACAGACTCAGGGAAGCACCCGTGAAAGTTCCCTGCAGATGTGCCCCAATGTGACTTGCTTGAAGCTGCTATCATCCCCGGTTCTTGTATGGCCCTTGAGAGCCCCAACTTGATCTTCTCAATAGTGTCTTCTTTCTGTTCTATTTTGTTTGTGATGAAAGGGTTTCCTTGACCCGCAGATGATTGCTGGAGCTGGAAATCCATGGGTTTCTTTGTGAGAAGGTGGAGCATTTCATCCTTGAAGCACCCCAGGGCCGCCTCAGCAAGATGAGCCACCTGGGGAGGATTGAGTGTGGTGGCAATCTCAGCCATGAGGTGTGAAAATGGTTTATGAGTCACGGGATCAATACCCATGCCCGACAGCTTTTTCTTCAACTTGGTGTTCCAGTGGTTCTTGACATCATTGTCAGTCCGGCCAGGAAGCTGGGCTGCAATCAAGGACCATCTGCATGCATAATACTGACAAATCAGCACCCAAAACACATATCTGCAGACAAAAAGCACAGACAGAAAGTGACCTGTTGCCCACTACGGAATGGACCTTAACAATCGTCTGCTCCTCCGCATCTGTAAATTGGCCATGCTTCAAATCAGGACGCAGGTAGTTAGTCCATCTCAGCCTGCAACTCTTCCCACACCTCTGCAATCCTGAGACACACCAAACTCCATTTATTATTCCAGCTAAGTTTCGTGAAGTAAAAAAGACCAAGTAAACGTGTCCAAGTCATACCAGCATTCTTGGGTATGAGACGCCAGTTTTTAGTGCCGTATTGGGCAATGTAGGCTGCTAGCTTGTTGTCTTCCTCCGGCGTCCACTGGCCTCTCTTCACACTGTCCTTCTCGCAGCATGGAATCCTTCCCATCTCTACTCCTTTCTTTTAATCAAACACACAACTGCTGAATTGAAAACTCAAAATGTAATACAAGTATGTGTAAAGAAGAGGCTAAAGAAGTTCTGGTGAGGATTTTTTTATTAAAAAAAATTAAAAAAACAAGGAGCAAAAAACATGTATTTATAAGTAAAGAGATGAGATGAGATTAGAGAATGCAAAGGCGCATGAGTTGATTAAAGAAATTCAACGCTGTTGGGGCGTGTGCAGTGGCCGGTAGGTCACCCACAAGACACCCCGTCACCTCCTCCTCCTCCCCGTTGACTCATACAATCACTCGTATCGGATGCGCTTCATCACAACATTCTACTCTCTCAACATAATAATAATAATAATAATAATAATAATAAGCATTCGTGCAAATTGTCACAGTATTAAGCATTCGTGTATCTGGTTAATAAATACTTCATCCGTCCTCTAATATATATCATTTAAGGTTAATTTGAATAAATTAAGATAAATTAAGATGAAGTAAATACTAGCGGTTAAACAAATTTAATGAGTGGATGATTGATATTTTTTTTTAAAAAATTCGTACATAAAACAAAATTGATAAATTATTACTAGTGATGAATGCTTTTTTATTGATTATGATAAAAAAGTGATTAATATTTGACGTTTTAGGATAATTGTTGATATTAGATATGCATTGGAAATTATTAAATAACAAATAAAAGTGAACAAAAAAATTCAGTTAAGTAATATAAGAGTAATAGCTACCATTACATAAATACACTTGTCTCCACTAACATAAATGATCATCACCAAAATAATAATAACCCTAAACCGGTGTGAAAAGACGGTACTACCACTTCCACCTTAGCTTATCCTCTGGCTTATGATGCCTTGGATAGAGCCTGCCAACCCCAGCATAGTGACAATGAAGCATGCGAGACTGAAGACTCGAAGAACAATCCACTTTTGGGTCCATGCCCCGATTTTTTTCTGGACCAAATACATCTCCACTGGGAAGTAGACGGTCAGCGGCCAGAAATTTAAGGCCCCCAGTACTCCTAGAACCGGATTGTAATACGGAAACACCATGGCTACAACCGTCGAGGATACGACGTAGGCCGTCCGAAAACATATTCTGAATGGGTTCATCTTAAATGGAGGCAGAAGAGGGAGCTGAAACGGGTACAGCTTGTTCACAAATCTGCTCTCTGGGTACCTTTTCGACATCCATCCCTCGAAGAATGCAAACACTGGCTGACTGTATACCTGCACCAAAATTGCAAGCTATGAATGAGATCATCATCACAGTTGTTCAGTTGTAGATAATACTCATCCAAAGGGCTCACAAAACCTGATAGCCGCCGATGAGATGAATGACTACGCATGCATTAGCAAAGTCCACAAGCCAGTAAGGCTCATAAAACCCGAACCCCGTCAAGAGATTGCCAGGGGTTTCGCTGCCGAAAGCTGCATAGCCAAAGCAGCCGCAGCACATGTAGAAAAATGTTGTGACAAAGATAGCACTCATGGATGCCTTCTTCATGGTCTTGTTTTCCGGAGGAGGTGACCTCAACGTATCCTGTAGTATTATTGGATTAGGATGGATGGATGTTTTCTCAACAAAGTAAAAGATATGAGTCGTGGGGAAAATGGGTGACCTGAATTTCGAGCAGAATGAGTGAATATGGGTAGGCAAATGCAATGTCACTAACACCTTGAAGCGCCAGAAAGAATCTATCAGAAGTAGAGCCACTCTCTGCCCCTCTAATGCTACCCTTAATGGCTGCGTTGTCTGCAGAGTAGTACACAACCATACCGTCAAGTATTATGGTATTGATGCTAATGGTAACTAATGTGTTCGTCATACCTATAACTTTAGCGAAGCCAAGGCCTAATCCAACGAAGGAGTATGAGAATGACATGATGGCGGCCACGACTGAGAGCCATGTCATGTCATGAAAGTCTGGGATCTGAGACGCCACGATTTGGACTGCTCCAAACATAAGCATGAACAAATAGTTGGCAGATCCACATGGCGCATCATGCCCCCTTTGGTGGTAACAATTGGCTCTCAATATAGCCCTGGAAACTCCATGCCCTGTGAATTAACGTAATGAAATGGTGGTGGTGGTGGTGGAAGAAGTAGTGCGTACCTCATACAGGTCGCCGTGGTGATCACGTAAGCTACAGCAGTCCCGTAGAGACTGACATACTGAAGCACACCGCAAATCTTAGTCCTTTTTTCACCTGCAATGAATAGGCAAATTGGTTTGTTCATTTGATTAGGAAGGAGAATGAAAAGTGGGGTTTGTGAAGGTTACCAAGATTGACTCTGACAGCTCCCATGTAGGAATAGTTTCTGGTTCCGGTGACCGGGTGAGGAGAGCGGTAGCAATCTGAGAGTAGAAAGGCAGAAACGTATGTGACAATTGCAAAACAGAGCAAGCAAACAGGTCCACCGATCCAACCCAACTGAGCTGTGCTCCACGCTAGAGATAACACGCCAGATCCAATCACAGCAGTTATGATATGAGCAAAGCAGCTCCACGCAGTTCCTGCACAAAACTAAATTATAGTAGTATATGACAAAAACTTGTTCATGGATGAAAAGAGTGTGTGTGTGTTGTAGGCACCAGTTCTGGCTGGCCGGCCATCGTCGTCCAAGGAAGCTGCACAACCACCGCCACCATCCCTTGCTGCTGCTGCTTCTTCAACAGATAAGACTGCCATCTTCACGCCTAATAATCTCTCCCCCTCATACTAGCTTTATTTAAGTAGAGAACACGACAAGAAGATAATTAGTTTGATTCATGTTTTTCTTCATTCAGCACATGACACTGTGCAATTATTTTGTGTACTCCCTCGTCCTCTAATACATGTCGTTTACGGTTAATTTGAGTAAATTAAAGTAAAGTTAATACTAGCGGTTGAACAAATTTAATGAGTGGGCGGTTGATGTTTTTATAAAAAAGTTCGTGCAAAAAGTAAAATGGGTAGATGATCACTGGTGGAGAATATATTTTTTATTAAATATAATAATGAAGTAATTAATGTTTGACATTTTAAGATAGTTGTTGACATTAAATACGCATTGAAAATTGTTAAGTGACAAATAAAAGTGGATAAAAAAATTCGGTTAAATGACATGTACTCATAAAACATGATTGATTGATGTGGACATGTTTGTGTTAAACAGACCCACAAACCCAGTTTATGATTTGTGTCAGCTTGTTGTAATTCTTCTAGGAAATCAGTAACTATTGGGTTACTGAACAAAAATCTCTCCTTCTTTCTTTCCTTCAGAAAAGGAATCTTATCCACATCAACTCGCAATGAATAGAGGTAAGAGTTTGCAGCCCATTCAAGGCCTAGTTATTAATTATGAATAAGTTAAACCACCTCGCCTGCTTCTCAAGTACTCATTCTCTTTTCTTCATTTAATTAAATTTTTTATTTATTTTTATTTATCATTTAACACTTTTCAATTCATACTTAGTATTTACAATAAAAAATTAAACATTAATAATTTCATTATTAGAATAAATAAAAAAATAATTCTACATCAATAATAATCCATCAACATTCTACATTTGAAGCAAAATTTTAAAAATAACATTAAATATTTACCTATTAAATTCGTTCAACCGGTAACATTAAATATTACCTTAATCTACTTAATTTAACTTTAAAGACATGTATATCAGGAGAGGGCGTATTATATTATACTCTCTCCGTCCTCTTTTACATGTCACTTAATCAAATTTTGTTGTTCACTTTTACTTATCACTTAACAATTTTCGATGCATATTTAATATCAATAATTATCTTAAAATATCAAATATTAATCAGTTTTTTATCATATTCATAATCAATTAGAAAAATCATTCATCACCAGTAATAATCTATCAATTACTTTTTGCACGAATTTAAAAAAAAAAACACCAACCACCCACTCATTAAATTTGTTCAACCGCTAACATTAATTTCACTTTAATTTACTCTAATTAACTTTAAACTACAAATATTAGAGGGGAGGGAGTAAGTGTAAGTCAAAAACTCATCCAGGCCCGTCCACCTCGAAGGAACTAAATTCAAGTTTTACTTGGTGAGTAGATAGAATAAGGAAGTCGGCTGCGGGGACTTGAGGGATTTTTATTTGTCGACTCCAATGTGTTCTAAAAATCTCCGTCCTTAAGCGTTGCTGAATAGTTCCGCCTAGTTGATTAATTGCTCAAAGATTAATTTTTTACGAAATAAACATATATATTTATAATTAATTATTAAATTTATAATTAATAAATTTAAATCTGATTAATTGTTCGATTAATCCCCATCTAACCGATTAATCGCTAGACATTATGCTCACCTACTATCACTTTTTATAACACTGTTGTCAATAAGTGAATTCAAAAATTATACTATTTTTTTCAATAATTAATATTTGTAACGTGGTGAACATGATGGCTACTAAATCCAACACGATATTTATGGTTTCACATTAACTTGAAACCAACAAGCAATGAATGTTTGTCGTGTAGTTGTTGGAAACACTAAAAAGTCCAAAAAGATTCGCATCCTGCTTTACTGGAAAAGTCGCACACCATCTCTTGACTTCCGTTGCTTGTAAAGATAGCTGACTATCTTCTACAAGGATGAATATTCAAACTTCTTCATACTTTAAGGTTTGGTTTAGGGTTAATAGCAAGAAAAGGAAAACAATAGCATACGGAAAACAAAATTAAATTAGTTTTGTGTTTCGTTCAGAGAAAATGGTGAAATAAATAAAATTATATGAAAAATTATAATTAAATTTCAATTAAATAAAAGACTGTTTTGAAGTTTCTTTGTAATTTTACAACTCTAACAAAATAAGACATGAGAATTTCAATTAAATTATTCTTTTCCTCATATTTTTTCTCAACCAGATAGAAGAATAAGTGTGCCGCTATCATCATTTTGGATTTCAATGTCATATATTATAATAATAATTTCTTTTAGTTTGATGAATAGTAATCCTCTACGACCCTGTTTGGTAACTAATAAGAATATTTTGTTCACCATCAGGATCATTATTAATAATTTATATTAATAATTTTACTCTTTAGAACCTTATTAATATTCCCTCAAAATATGTGAAATTATTAATCTTGATACTAATACTGAACTCTAATCACGTATGGCTACCAAACATGACCTTAGTCTATATTTAATTTACGAAAAATGAGGATGAGAGAAAAATAATAGAGAAAATGAATTATCCATGGATTCTACCCCCATTTTTATTTGATTAGCAGATGAAAATTTTTGACAAAAAATATAAAACACTCTTCAATAAGTGAAATTTTCCATTTAATTTTTCTTCGACAAACTTTCTCTAAGAAAGCATGATATTCGTTCCAATTCTTCATCTTATTTTCTTTTCCCTTACAGTTTTCATAACCCAAATACAACCTAAATAAAAATGTGTTAAGGGTTTGAACCACGTAGTCTTCAGTTTAAAGTTCGTCTTTGTATACATTTCATTATTCTAAACGTGCTAAATTTCTTCCCTTTACCAAAGTTCTGGATGAACATGAGTCTTGAGTTCAAGGTTCATAATGAAAAATAAAGTCCATCCTGAACTTTTATGAAGTTTGGAAAAAACTTGAGCATGTTGAAATGACTTTGAATTAAAGAATAAAGTTCACTTGAACATGTGAAGTTCTAGAAAAACTTTTGCACATTGAATTTTTTGAATTAAGAAAAAAAATACATATCCAAAAATGATCTTAAATCAAATCTTAGACATTTTATAATTAATTATGAATTTTATTTTTAAAAAAAATTAATATAATTACATGGACTGGTTCCAAAAATTAATGGGTTTAGAAAAAGAGAGAGCGTATGTGGTCTAATAAAAATCATTATTTTGTATTAGAATTGAAAACCATATCACAATAAAAAATTAACGGGTTTAGAAAAAGAGAGAGCCTATGTGGTCTAATAAAAATCATTATTTTGTATTAGAATTGAAAACCATATCACAATCTTCTGATCTTGAGTTTTAACGAGCCTAATTAAAAAGAGTAGGATGTAGGTGAAGTGGACACATGTCATTTTGAGGCGAGGTGGGTAATGGCCTAGAAAAGAAGTGAAAATGATGTGAGAAAACAATGTGAGGAGGAAATTATATAATCAAAATTCGGTTGAATTTTGGGGGATTAAAAAATTTATAAGCAAATAAATTTATTTTTATATATATAATTTTTATTTTTTATTTTTTTTACATAGACATATGTATTTTAGGTAGAATTCGGGGCGGCGACTGATCCCATTTCCCCTAGTGGCTCCGCCACCTTGTTCACGATTAATCAATTTTTAGACATGCAAAATATAGATTCACCATGGTGCGTCCATAAAAAATAAATCCATCGTGGTGTATGTTCAATTAATGATTCTAACTTTATATGTGAGAAAAAGAGAAGAAGTGAAAATGATGTGAGAAAACAATGTGAGGAGGAAAATACATAGGTGAAAATATATATAGTCCAAATATGAGTTACAAGAATTATTAAATTGTGTCGAATTATTAAAAAAAAAATAGAAACAACATTAATGGCGGCAGTAGTATTATCTAAAAGAATAAAAAAAAATTTGTCCAATATTTACAATAAAATTGATATTTACATTTGATCATCTCCATATATATACACATATATACTAGGGGATAACTCAATATAAAATCCAATTTCACATGATAAAAAGTGGTTTGATAATTTTTGTGTGAAAATAATATGAATCAAACTCAAACCTCCCAAGTGTCAATAGTCATCTCATTCGAATGCAGCCAATTTTTGTTGTTACTGATTTTTTGTTTTTTTGATTCACTAATTTTTCTCTCCAATAATTCCAGATTAAGTTCATATAAATACCAATACATCCTATAAAAATTAAGATTTTAATGCCATTCATTAAATATAGAATTTCAAAATTATTAAGAAACCCAAATCTATAAAAGATTTCAAAAACTCACTAACTACAATAATAATGAGGCAAAACATAATTCAATAAACTATACGGAACTATTTTTATTTGACAGAATCTAGGAGACTGAGGAGACCTAAAAAATGAGTGTGTGCCAGCAAAATTTATTTACCATGAAATGCAAGTCTAAGTAATATTGCCACACTGCTGATCACAGAAATGTATCAAGGGAGCAAGCTGATATATCTACCGTATTGCTTCTGGTCAAAGCACACTGAAAGCGCGCCAATGTTTCATCCAACAGGCAACATTAACTCGACTGGCTTCGAGTTACAGGCACTGTCCCCCATTTCAAATCAGCAGGGCTTCCTCATTCTGGATTTATGGCTTTCCTACCACATCATCATCTGATCAAGGACAATCACGATATTAAATTATGCTTGAAAAAACCCACATTTGATTTCAAAATATGTAATTAGTCATAGATTTGCAACATCGCGTACAAAACAAAATGAGGTATTCTATAACATCAGATTATCCATACTATGCTGATCAATCTCAAGATAGTGACAGATTTGTTTTAAAAAAAAAGTACCAAGGATGACAGAGGATTGTGTACCTATAAATTATGCAGGGATAACTTAACATCAAATGCACAACTTCTGAAACTATGTTAAACAGACATTAATTTGAAATCAAGACTGCAGGCTTCCATGGAACACACCTGCTGAAGGATCCACATGTACGAAGAAACTTGCAGCAACTATCAGATAGCAAAGAATTAGCATTAAACCCTTAAAGTAATTGGAAGTTCCCTCCTGTGACTAATGATTATATACAGTTATAGTAAGCAAAGATAACCAGCCTACAAGCTAAGAGTTCGATGGATCTAATTGATTAATATACAATCGCAGAATACCAGCTCGAATACTGCACCTGGACATTAAAGTTTTGTTTTACCTGTAACATGAAAGCCACGACTAAAACTGTAATAAAAAGGGTAGCAGTCTCGAACAACTGAAAGTTCAAGTCCATTTCACGCCCCATCATCCACCCAATAACCACACAAAAAGGAATCTGCACTGACAAGAGGTGTCATATGAGTATAGATGGGCTAAATGATTAAATTATGAATGAGTATCCAGCACAGTGTTCACAACCCAGCTTATGGCCTACCCCAAACATAGAGATCTGGGTGGATGACCCAATTGCTACGCCCAAAGAAATATCCTGCACAGAAATATACACTCAAATTTGCGTAGACTAAATTTATTCTGAAAGAAATATTTAAAATTTGGCATACAAGCTTGTCTTTCATAGCAAACATAATAGCACTGGCATGCTCTGCAGCATTTCCGACAATGGGAAGCAAAATGACGCTTATGAAAGAAAGAGGCATATTTCATGCAACAGATGCACCCTGTCAAAATGGAAGTTAAAAGAAAACGAGAAATGAAGAGGAGGAATGCATGTAAAACAGTGATCTAGTAAAATTTTTATATAAGTACTGTTAAAGGTGATAATGCAATAAGAAAAACTTTAATGAATCGATGCATATCAATAAATTGTTTAATCCCTACAAAATAAAATATAGATATCTACCTCAATCGTGTTGACCAAATATTCTGATAAGACTGATATCCAGGTAGTCAAAACAAAAAGCCATATTGTTGATTCCCACTTTGTGATTTCTGGAGCCTCCTCCTCATCTACAATGTCGCTTTCTTGATTTGGACCTGTTTCCTGAGGTCATATAACATTCACATAAGCGGAGTCAATTGTGATCATTGATCTCCTACCAATCATGAAAAAATAATCACAAGAGACCACTGGAGAGAGAAAAATGTAACTTCAAGGAATTGAAAAAGCACATTGCTTACGCGTGTGCGGTGGTGCATTGGCCAACTTTTATCAGAGAGCTTCTTCCCAGTCACCAACTTAATCTTCTGTTATTGATGCTAGATTCACAGAATTACTGACATAAAACAGTGAAGGGCTATTGACAATTTACCAATAAACACCTCTTTATACAGGACTTAAAAGCCTCCTTACAGTTATTATAACACTAAGAAAACATGTCTTACACAACTAATATTGGAATTCAGTTCCAACATCAACTGCATCCAATAACTTCACATTTGCAGATTGCATTTTCTCAAGCAACAATACAGATTTTCATCAGGCAAAGCACACAAACTTTTCATCGAATTCATTGACTCATAACCAGAAATCTATTTCCTAATAAATCTGAACTCTATCAACTGAACATGGTTAACACTCTTGCTACAAAGTCTGAAAAGTGTTTAGTTTAAGTTGAACCTGAGGAACATTATTCTGATGTGTAACTGGATATGTAACAAGACCAATGAAACAAGTAGATAAAACCTAAGGATGCAGAAATTACAAATGCGGTCAAAATTCAAGTAAATAACCGATTAACTAGCAAGTTGACAATCAAGCCTAAAATATTCTTAAAGGACAAGTAGCTATAAGTAAAGAAAGACCTCGTTAAGAGGCTGATATTCAGTATGCTGGCATTTTAATTGGAAAAAAAGATAGGAAGCATATGCTATAAGCATAACACAACTGCTGAATCTTGAAAGAGCCAACTCCGATTTCCCAAAATGAACTTCAGTACGAGTGAAATGCAGAACAGCCGGAAAAAGAAGGCCCATAACTGCCATCAATAACAATCCAGAGCTCACAACTGCGGCTGCCTGCATGAGTTCTTAAATAAGGTGCAGGGGTGATAAAAACTTTCAGAGGAAAGAAAAAAAACTTGGGAGAAAGAATATAATAGCTTGCATGTATACCTTGTTAAAAATTTGCTGCTTCTTGTAATGAACAATTCCACCACTAAAAAATGCACATCCAAGCACTAGAAGCATATTTGACAAGATGGACCCAAGTAATGACTGTTGAACAACTCTTATCATTCCGCTTCTTAGTGCATATATTGATATAATTAGCTCCGTCGCATTTCCAAAGGTGGCATTTAAGAGACCACCAACTGCAAGTTGCTAAGGGATGCTTGTTAAATTGTCAAATGAGATTAGTGCCCCTAATTTGATTTGAAGATGATGGTAAAAATATATAACCGAAATGTTTGATTTCCAATTTTGATACAGCTTAAGCACAGAGCAGTGAATATGATGATTCCAATTTCCAAATGTCCTTTTCAAAGGTGTCAAAAGTAATAAAACAACTTTCCTCACACCAGATATTAAAGTTCATTTTCCCACACCAGAAAGGGGTCATCACTACCAATATGGATATCAACATAACACACAGCAACTTTTCACCAAATGGCTGGCTAATCGAGCTACTTATTTAATAGCAGTCCCTCAAGTGACCATGATTCAAACTGTCTTATAAACTTTTCTCAGCGAGGAAAGGAGGTCAATTGACTTTATTAGCCTCAGTGACAAATTAGCAAATTTAGATTCGCTAACATACTGTAAACAACAATGAGAGTGAATGATACGTGCTTTGCTTAGGTGGGGTTTGAACTGAAATGGAATCCAGGTTAGTAATTAAGATAAGATGGTACTTAGACTTACTGATGTTGATGTCCTTTATCACAGTATGTAGTATGTACACAAACTAATAACAAACAAACATGGGATTTACCTGTAGCTCCAGTGTAGAACGCTAGCTGCCTGTGTCAACAGAAGATGAAGAATAAGAAACAAGACCAGCCAGTCCATCCTATACTTATTGCAATTGCTGACTTGAGAGGTATGAAACTTACTCAGTTGCATATCCTAAGCGTTCGGCCAAAGGAGTTATACCCAATAAGCTGAGGAAGAACACCCAACCCTGAAATTTGCATTTTTTGATTGGGAAATGGAACTAGATCCATAAATTCATAACAGGCACAGGGCATATGGAAGGGAACTCACACGATGACCGGTTAGATTATGGACTAAGATAGCCAAAGGCCCGAATGGCATGAGTAAGTTGAGTTTTGTACTGAAAACAACAATCTTAATGCTAGAATAAACAACATTCTTCAGATCCCTAACTCTGAAGTTTGTGAAGCCAACACCCAGAGGAGATACATGCGTCTTTTGAACAGCTGACTGGAGACTAAAAAGTGTCTCATCCTCTAGCTCATGTAAAGCCTTCTCATCAAGTGGCCCCATCTGGTGCGCAGCATAATTTGGTGAGCAATACCGAAATGGACAGGCATAGCATACCCTCAGTCCCTCGCAGAGACAGGTTAGAAAGTGGATTTGGAGCAGAAATGTGTAACTTCAGATGCAGTTTTTGACTAAGTTCATCTTCAAAGCCAATAAAAAAAGAAGAAGAGACAAACGTAAGTAAATAAATAAATTATACACATAAAAAACATGAAACCAGATCCATTTGCGTGGACTGAAGCTAAATCCAACAACAAAAAGGAATCAGAGAAGAAGAAAATTAAGCAGGACAGATGGGGTGTGTGTGGGTAATGAAGTAAACTGCCCAGCGAGTCAGCAAGAAAATGAATCAATGAATGAAAACTTAAGCACAGAAGAAGAAAATATGCCGCGAAAGTTTCTCATACCATAATTCTTTTAAGAAAAATACAAAAGGAATTTTGAATTATCTCACCTATTCAATTTCGATTTGAACTACCACTATTTTTAAAAAAAGTGCAATAAAAAAAAATTGGATTGATTTTTTCAAATAAAATTTTCCATTGCACTTTATAAAACTTAGATTCGTGTGCTAAATTATGTCGTTTGGTTATCAAAATAAATAATATCATTTTGAGCACATAAATAAAAACGATGTCTTTTCATATTTAATCATCCATAATCCTCAATAAATTTAATAAGATTAATTATATTTAAGAAATCAAACAAATTGATCTCAAGCATCATTCAAAATCAGTCCATTTTGTTTTCATCACACTATTTTTAGAAATCGTGGTAGTTCAGATTAAATAACTGGTGATACTTTAGGGTTTTTTGGGGTTTCTTTCCTTAATTTTTTATCAAGTTTAGAGTAAGAAGTATAATCATTTTTATCAGTTTTTTTTCAAACGTGATAAAATATCTATTTAAATATTTTTTATCATATTTCTTTGCTCTAATGTGATAACAAATTTATCCAAATATATTTATGTATTTCTTATTTCAAAAATGAAAAAAGATTTATCCAGCTTCTCATTATTATTCACCTTGTACCTCTTTATTCAATACTTTTATTATTATAATTATTATATTTTTTAAAAGAAAAACAATGGTTATATTTCATATTTAAATATTTAATTTATAATATAGAATACGCTCTTTAAGTTTGAAAATACGTTGGAGAGAGAATTCTCTATGTACAATCCGACCGTTGAAAGACTAATTGAGCGCCGCCGCTATCACCGCCGGCCGCAGCCGCCACTGCTTTCAGTGGTGCCTGATTGACACTGTGAAGCATCGGTAGAATCGTTCATGACTGGTATTAGGGGGCCTATCTGGACGCAAGCAGTCACCGCCAACCGTCAGCCAGACGCCGGACTTCAACTGTCTGACAACCCACAATTTTGATCAGCTAGATCCTTCGACATGAAACTGCAGATGTCGGATAACTCAACAATCAAAAAATGGGAGAATACCTTGATGTGTAAAATCTTTGGACTGAAACCCAACATCTCTCAATTACAGGGCTTCGCTAAGCCAAAATGGAGAGATGCGGATTTTGCAAGAGTCTCCACTCTCCCAGACGGCTTATTCCTCATCAAGTTCCAGAACCAAGAGGATTTACTATCTGTATTGATGGGGGGAGCCTGGGTTTTTGACAATAGACCTATAATCATGAAAGAATGGACTCCATAATTTGAAAAGCTGTCATCCCTTGCTGAAGAAATTGCAATTTAGGTCAGACTACCTAAACTGGATGCAGTGTTGTGGAATGTTGAGGCACTGAGTGCCATTGGGGGTATAATCGGTAAGCTAGTCTGCACTAATGCTGTTACTGCTTCCATATATATTATGGAATTCACCAGACTGTATGTATATAAGGAGTGGGGGAGCCCAACTATATATAAGGATCAATTTAGAGCCTCCACTGGGCGATGTGGGATAAACCACTATGCTCAACACTCCCCCTCACTTGCGAGGACCTTCGTTAACCTCGACAAGTGGGACCTCGTGCGGACCTAGTTAACCGTCACGGGCATGTTCTAAGAGTGCGGCCAAAACCCGCTCTGATACCATGTAGAAAACAACAACACAAGCTCGGATTTGGTTTATGACTCACACACCATGAAGGTGTTGTGCGTTCTATATTTATAGTAACAAACAGAGAGATTACAGGGGAGATAGGACTACAAAAGAAGGTTTGTTGAGGAGATAAACCTATCACTCTATCATTATCTAATCTATCATTCTATCATTATCTTATCGTTTGACATTAATTACCCCTAACTCAAAACTCATTCATGAGGTTGAAATTAAGGGACCAAATGGGGAATCATTTCTCTAAAAAATTGAGTATGAATAGATTCCTCCAAGATGCAATGCCTGTCAAATATTTGAGCATGGGGAGTCCAAATTCCCTAAGAACCCAAAGCCACAGAATCAAATGCAGAGCAAGTAAATATGGGTTCTGTAGTGGATACTAAATCCAAAGCTGAGGACAATTTACAAGCCAATCCAATACCACCAGTTTGGGCTTCTGTAGAGATAAAGCTTTGAGGGCAGTGGAGATTGAGACTCCAAGACCAAATGTGACAACCACTCCTACTAAAGCTCCATCACCAATCTCCCATGTGAAAGTAAGCTTTGTTGGATCCCCAGAGGGTGGACCTTCTCTCATATCTATAAGAGATGAGCTGAGGGGTAAATCTAATAAGAAGGCGAGGTATAAACTAAACAAAGCAATGAAAAAAGCAGAGGAAGAGGAGCAATTCTATGCAGCCTTAAGAGGGAATAATCTAAGTGCTAAAACAGATAAGTCCAGTCTATTCAGCAGTCAGGCAAGGCGCCAGATACCCCATAAATCCCCATTTTATTATGTTAATTGTATTCTGGAATGTTATGGGGCTAAATGGCAGAGTTAAGCAACAAGGAGTTAAGAAGTTCATTCAAGTACATAATTTAGATTGGTCCGTGATTTTAGAGAATAAGCTAAGTAGGGATAATGGCAAAAGTGAAAAATAATTTTATGCCCTGCTAATGGTGCTTCTTAGATAATTTTGAGTATCATGATAATGGTAGAATCTTCATTTGCTGGAACCCTATCAAATTTTCTATCCAGAAAATTTGTGCAAATGCCCTAAGTTCGGCTCCTTATCTTTCTTTCTATCTGCCATTTATGGTGGCATAATAGTAGAGATAGGGAGCCCCTATGGATCTCCCTCTTTAATAGTTTTATGCAATATAATGTAGGGAACCTTGGTTGATTGGTGGAGATTTTAATTGTTTAGCTAAACCATTTGATAAAATTAATGGACAAAAAATTCTTCCAAAAGACACAGCTGAACTAGATTTTTTTTTTTTTAAAATCGATTGTTTTGACCACTATTATTCTGTACTGCATTATACTTGGTTTGACAGGTTTAGTACTTCTTCTATTTTCTTCAAACTGGATAGAATAATTGTCAACCCATTATGGATTAATATTTTTCCTAACTCTAAGATTGAATTCGTACTATTTGAAGTCTCAGATCATTCCCCTGGACTTATAAATACCTCACTGAAAAATGTATCCCCTAAGAAAAATTTTAAAATGGCTATTTTTTTGTTTGAAATGCCGGAGTTTCAAGTGCTGTTGTTGAACCAGTGGGCCTCTTCTGTGACCCCCTCTCTTCTATTAGTGGCAAATAAACTCAAATCTCTGAAATAAGTTATTAAAAGAGAGTTCATCCCTAAGACTTTTGATATGAGTAAAAGACTTAGCTCTAAATGACTGGAATAACAAAGTAAAATAAATCTTCATGACCCTAGCACTTGTATCTGCAGTGAGAAAAATGAGATGAGAAAGGAATACATTAAACTCCTCAATTGGAGTGGCCGCGCTTACCATGGTATCTGATGACAGTTGTTGAGGATGGTGGGGTACGACGTTGTTGCTCCTTTAGGCAGGAACATGCTTTTTTTGAAAATTCAAACACAGATGAAACAATGCAAAATGCAGGACAAGAGAAATTTAGAGAGAAGCTCGAGAGTTTCTCTCTCTAACCCGTCTTCCTTCTTCCTTCTCGCCCATTATGTAACTCCATGCAGCGATTTTGAGATAATCTTCTCTTTCATTGTGTTCACACATCAACAATATTTCATGAAGTCTTAAGGCTCAACCACATTTCACACCAAACTTCTCATCATAGGATGAACTCTCTTCATGGTCTCAATGTCAGCCTTTTCTCTCTAAAATATAAACAGTGATGACCTTTCTCCACATTGTATAATTGCTGCATATTACATTTGGAAGGCTCGAACTTTTGCTGTTTTGAAAATACTCCATTTAATAAACAGAAGATCGATTATCTCTGCTGTCAAAACATACTGCTCCTACAAAGTCTCCATATTCAGAAGATCAAGTTCTCAAATGCAAACAAGATTTCAACAGCTAAAATGCATCTTGACCACCTCATGGTTTCTTCCATTTTTTGTGTGCATGATCTTAATTGTACATTCTTTTTTCTCTAAATACAAATATTATGCTTACTAAAAATTTTTAAAATGCCATCTATATCCTACGGATAACAATCACTTTAATATTTTATCTAATTACATTCATTGTTACATTAAGGTATATTCTCCGCTAGGTGCGGAGAATCCCATGCCTTTGAAGATGCAGGTATATTCAAGATAAAAATCTCATGCCCTTGGAGATGCAGGTATATTCTTTGTCAGGTGTGATTGGAGTTTGGTGGGGTCCGAGTGGTTCATATTTTTCAAAAAACCAACGGGGTGCTGACCGTTTGGCTAATTTTATCCATGAGTTCTTTATTACTTTTTATCGCGTGTCGGAGTGCTTTTAGGATGTGAAGACCGCCCTTCGGTTAGATGTTAGTCACTCTCTCTTTTGTATGAAGTATTAAGTTTATTTGTTAGGTTGGCTTTGGAGCTGGTTACAATCCCCCATAGCTGTTATTGTATTTTCTTAAGGCCATATGAATTGTGTTGTGTAATGCCATGAGTTAGATTTTTTGACTCCTTAAAATAAAGCTAAGGAGATCATTCGAAAAAAAACATTCAATTTAAGTTTTTTCATCAGACATTTTTATAAAATATATTTTATTATTTATATAAAATTTTAAAATCAGACTATAAATGATTTGAAATTTGGTGGTAGCACACTATATATATAGATTAATTGAATGAAAAAAGTTAGAGGTTCTGTAAGAAGAGCATCTGGTTGCATCATTGGAGTATTAACGTAACTTTTAACCATTCTATTTATAATACTTAATCTCTCATTTGGTCAAAATAAAAGATGAGTTTGATCTAGTTATAATTAATTTTTAAACAGTACATGCATCTTATTGAAAATTTGATTATCAGTTTCCGCACAATTCATTTTTTCACTTTTTCATTATGACAATTAACATATTTTTGCATAATTAAAATCTACATTTATTTTATATGTTAAAAGTGCATATTATCAATGCGATAAATTTGGGATTCTCTGAGCGAGGATGAATTGGGGAACTATATTAAAAAGTTGGGAATAGGGGAGAATATTGAAAAAACGAAGTAATTATTAGGTTTACTATGTATATCATGTATTCATCTACTCCAATTAGGCTGACACATACTCTTTCTGTCTTTTTTTTTATTTGTCGCTTAAAATACCATGCATTAATTTTTTAACGTAAATAAATCAAAATGTAAATTTTATTAAATTATAATAAAAATATATTATCAAAGGAGAATCGGTACGAACATATTGAGATCCATCATCATAAAATTTCACATACAAAATGACAAGTCAAACTCAAATCTATAAAAGAAAAGCGACAAGTAAAAGAGGACGGAGGGAGTATGACAATTTGAATAGTCAAATGGCTACATGTCACACATTAGTATGCTGAAAATAAACAAGTTGTCCGTTCTTGATATACATATCGTTAAAGATTAGTTGAATAGATTAAGATGAATTTAATAGATAGGATTTAATGTATATTTTAAAATATTTTTGTACGAGGTAAAATTGATGAATAATGATGCAAAATTAATTTTTTATTGAATATGATAATGACATTATTAATGTTTAATTTTTTAAGGTAGTTATAAATATTAAATATGTATGAAAAAAATATTAAATGACAAGTAAAAGTGAACAAGAAAAATTGATTAAATGACATTTAAAAAAGTACAAAGAAAGTAATAATAAAGATGTGAACATGGTGTAAGCGTAAATATTTGGTTTCTTAATTTAACCCAATCAAATCACAATTCAAAATCCAGTTACAAACTTATGATTACCAGAACAAAGAAGACAAACATGGCTAAATACAGAATCATAAAATAGTATAGAAAAATACATATTCACCTTCCATGTTTTCATAATCAAGTGAGATTGATATGGTTCCCAGAATGGAGCTCGATCTGCAGTTAATGAAAAGGATCATCGTAATATATTATATTCACTTCCCCACCAATTTCCCTATATACACATATGACATATATATAGTGTTGTGCCATTTGAGTCTACAAGTGTCTGAAGCAAACTAAGAAAACATGGGTTCCTATGATTACTCACTGCATGTCGTTCTTCTATTTTGTCTTGTCCAGACTTCAGTACTTGCCACCCAAAAGGTAAATATTTCTCTAGTTTTTGTTTTGTTTATTAAAACTGTCGTTCATATACTAATAATTAATTTGCTGCGATGCATAAATTCAGTCCTATATTGTGTACATGGGATCACACTCGCATGGCTTGAACCCTACACAAGCTGACACTGATATTGCAACGCAGTCACATTATAATCTGTTGGGGTCTGTTCTGGGCGGGTACGTACGTAGTTTTCATATTCGCCATCTTTTCTTTTCTTTTCTTTTCTTTGCTTTGCTTTGTTATTAATTGCCCGCACAGCAGCTAGCGCTGATCTGGTTTTGTTTGGCGGTTAATTTTGCAGTAGTGATAAGGCACAAGAAGCCATAATCTACAGCTACAACAAGCACATCAATGGCTTTGCTGCTGTGCTAAGCGAAGAAGAAGCTGAGAGAATCAAGAGTGAGTACTGTGGAATAATAAACTCACATTTTCTTATTTTTATGTTTCAATAGTTTGTTGATAATTGCTGACGTACGTACGTACTGCGGTGCCCGATGTGGCCATGTAGATTTGCCGAATGTGGTCTCTGTTTTTGAAAACAATAAAGTGCAACTGCACACAACACGTACTTGGGAGTTTTTGGGATTGGAACAGGATGGGGTAGCGACCTCCCAATCTCTCTGGAAGAAATCAAACTATGGGAAAGATACCATCATAGCCACCCTCGATACAGGTTACTATATCATCATCATTGTAATATAATATATACATTATTCATATGAATAGCTGGAGTTGGAGTTGGTGACCCACATGTCACATATATGCACACTTAAGTTTTAATTGTTAAAAAGGTTGATTATATATTTATTTGTTTGCAGGTTTCTGGCCGGAATCTGAAAGCTTCAGCGACAAAGGGCTCGGACCTGTTCCTTCAAGATGGAAAGGAGAATGTGCGGATAAGCATATTAAGTGTAATAAGAAGGTGATCGGCGCAAGGTACTTCAACAAGGGATTTGAACAAGCAGTCGGCGGAAACCTCAGCTCAATCTACCACACTGTGCGTGACACCGAGGGACATGGCTCTCACACCTTGTCCACCGCTGGAGGCAGCTTTGTGCCCAAGGCCAGCATTTTCGGAAACGCCAATGGCACAGCGAAAGGAGGGTCTCCTCAGGCCCGTGTTGCAGCCTACAAAGTGTGCTGGCCGGAACTCAATAACATAGAGTGTGTGATCGCCGACATATTGGCTGGTTTTGAGGCTGCTATTGCCGACGGGGTCGACGTTTTGTCAGTGTCCCTTGGTGGCTCTGCTGTTGATTACAAGGAGGATGGTTTGGCGATCGGCGCGTTCCATGCAGTGCAACATGGCATTACCGTTGTCGCCTCTGCCGGCAACTCAGGGCCCACTCAATCCACTGTCTCCAATGTGGCACCTTGGCTTCTGACAGTTGCTGCAAGCAGCTTGGACAGAGGTTACGGCAACGTGGTCTCCTTTGGCGGCAGGCACTTCGAGGTATATTATATATGTGGACTGGCCACCAGAGACTACATACGTATTATTCTCATCCTGCTAGCGCTGCCTAGCTACTTCAAGTATCTGCTATCTCTCTGATTATGGCTTCATTTCATTCTCTCATTTTAGGGTAAAAGCCTCGGAGGCAAAATACTGCCCAAGAGGCAATTCTATCCCGTCATCAACTCATCATCAGCTCAATCAGACAACGCCAGTGTTACTTTTGAAGATGCGTAAGTTGTTACAACAATAACCAACTGTATATAATTCCATTTGCTATTGCTATATTGTATAACTGAACTGATCATAATTTTATATGTATGGCCGGGTTGTGTATTCTCAGAACTCTTTGCAAGCCAGGTTCACTTGATTCATCCAAAGTGAAGGGCAAAATAGTTGTGTGCCTAAGAGGGACATATGATAGAATAGAAAAAGGCTTGGTGGTCAAAAAGGCTGGAGGAGTTGGTTACGTCTTGGCCGATGATCTTGAACATAAGAATGCACCTCTCGAGGAAACCGATCTTGATTTCCTTCCTGCATCGCATATCTCTTACAAAGACGGCCAAACACTCTTCAACTACATCAAGTTCACCAGGTAAATGCGTATTTGTTCTCTCTCTCTCTATTTTATGGAGGATATCTGCCATTTTCTATAATGGGTTTTTCTGGCTTCATCTATAGGAAACCGTATGCTTACATCACCAATGTGAAAACTTATGTGGGCTCTAAGAGGCGCGCACCTGTCATGGCTTATTTCTCGTCAGTAGGACCCAACCCAATTGACCCAGAGATCCTCAAGGTGAGATTTCAAATTCTCTCAATGCATGATGCGTCATCACATTGTCTTTTGTTGCTGTGTTGGCTGAAGAAAATAATGCTAATGGTTTTTTGTTCATCAGCCTGATATTACTGCACCAGGAGTGAACATCCTTGCAGCCTACACCGGAGCAGTTGCACCTACACCACTTCCGGAGGACACCCGTATAGTCAAGTTCAGTGTGTTATCTGGAACATCTATGTCATGCCCCCATATTTCAGGTATTGTCGGTCTCCTTAAGTCCCTGCACCCACAATGGAGCCCTGCAGCCATAAGATCAGCCATCATGACAACTGGTAATTAAACTCACATTTCAAATTTTTCGTGTGACACTCTTCTTAATCCAGTTGTAGTACTAGTTTTGTAGTAAATTGTCCTTGTGATAATATTTCGCAGCCACCACTAGAGACAACAATAAGAAGCCCATATCGGGATCGGTTCCCCTACCGCCCACTCCATTGAACTATGGCGCCGGACATGTCAACCCCAACAAAGCTGCAGATCCAGGGCTGGTGTACGACTTAGCTGAGGATGACTATCTAAACTTCCTCTGTGCAAAAGGGTACTCTGACGAAGACCTGAAAGCAGTGGCCTTAAAGCCGTATAAGTGCCCCAAATCCGCCAGCATTCTCAACCTGAACTATCCATCCATAGCTGTGCCCAGGCTGAATGGTTCAGCTATCACCATCACAAGGGAGGTTAAGAACGTTGGCACTCCTGGAACTTACACCGTGAAGGTGGAAGCCCCGGCTGGAGTTTCTATCAAGGTGAAGCCAGTGAGTCTCAAGTTTGGCAAGGTTGGTGAGGTGAAGAAGTTTAGTGTGACTCTCAAGGCTGTAGGTAAGTCACCCTCAGTATTTGCTGTGTTTGGGAGTTTTGTTTGGTCTGATGGGAAGCATCAAGTGAGAAGCCCCATCGCCGTAGGTGCTTGAAATTTGGCGGCCTTTTTGCTTACTTTCCGTACGTGTTGATAATGGCTTAGTATTGTGCTTTAGGGTTCACCAAGCACTAGTGGAATTGTCGGGTGATTTGGCTCTTGTCACACATTGATAATAAAAGCTTTATAATTTTTAAGCTAAGAAGTTATCATGTGTGTTTTAGATTGTTTATTCTGGTTGTCTTCAAACATTTTTTTTATTCAAACAAAGTCCGCATCCAAAAAAAAATAAAATAAGCGAACGCTCGTACCAATGTCCAATATTTGTAAAACTCTTTAATTGATTTTAAGTATCATTCACATGTGTTTTTTTTTTTGTTCTTCATACTTTTTTTGAAAGTCATGATAGTTCGAACCTTGAATAAATAGTGATAGTTCAAAATTTGAAAGTTTTCACTAAATTTTAAATCAACCTCCTATTGATTCAATAAAAAAAACTCTGGACCCACTATTACCTTCTACCTTCATTAATCTCCTCCATAAATATTGTTTTATTAAATTAACAGGTAGTCTGACTTCCCTTAATGGTGTTGACCGATCCCTTCAGGGTTTCTTCTACAAATTAAATAAAAAAAATCAGAAATAAAAAAGTGGAAAAACTCGAATAAAAGACTTAGATTTCCAAAACTGCTTCAAATTCATTGGTGACAGCACCTCTCATATGTAACTACAAAACTCTGGTAACGTTTCTACGTGAAATTGTAGCACAAGTTGTCCACAGCGCCTTCTGAGGTTGGAAATGTGTTCACTATGTTTAATTTTCATGTAAAACATACTTATTTTTACATTTGATTTAGGTGATTCCAAAATGATGAAATGGAAGAAAAAATTGGGAACGGAATACTTATATATATGTTTTTATATATGAAGGGGAAGGCAATTATATTATTTTTTGTGACAATAAGTTATGTGGTTGGAGTATTAAAAAGAGGTATAATATTGATTGTACTTAAGAATTTGTTTTTTAGAAATATTGATGCTGGAGATAATTAATGTCCAAACAT
>NQLW01001221.1:98845-148001 GCA_002312845.1 Kalanchoe fedtschenkoi
AATTAGAAGAAAAGGTGTGAAATCATTGGCCATTGAAAGGAGAAGGATTTTCTCTAAATATTCTCAATTCAATGCTTCCTGGAACTCTTTACTTGACCGAGTGAAATCTTTAAGGAATTCTTTACTCGGTCGAGAGACCTGTATTTGGTTGAGTAAGTTGAAGCATATCTCTTTTACTCAACCGAGTAGATGCGATAAATGCTCTACTTGGCCGAGTGAAATCAAGGTAAAGTCTCCACTCGCACAAGTAATGTGCATTAAATGCTTATTTAGACTAAGTATCTCCCTTTGCATTTTGGGTATTTGGCCGAGGGAGGTGTCATAAATGCTCTTCACTCAGACCGAGTAAGAAATTCTTCTTACATTCACTTGAAACTTGGGGCCTCAGAGTGCCTTCAAGCCAGCTGATGAGGCTTACTCAATCGAGTAGATACTTATCTCTAAATCTTCACTTTTTGTCTTTTTTTCCCGTATTGCTATCTTTTCACTTCATCTGGTAATTTTAGGACTTTTTCCTTGGATAGGCATAAAACACACTAAGGTAAATTATATAGGAACGACTTAAGTCACCAAGAAATGAAGCCTTAAAATGGGTGTATTTTTACTTGATCAAAATCCCGCACTTGACAAAGAGAACCTTTTTGTTAGTGTAGGGGAAATATGTACATTTTATCCCTTACAATTTTATGGACTTAGCTCTTAAATTCATATCTCTTATCTACAATGCAATGCAAAAAAGAAAAAAATTCGTGACTTACTTTCATTACAATCACAGATGCATTTAGCGTTTGTATCAAACCTTTAAATCCCTCGGCACTCCTAGTGGACAAATTATAGTCTTGTGAGGGTTTTCTTATCCAGATATTTCATAAATCCAATTTTAACTCTTGACTGTGGAGGCTATGATCATTCTAGCAAATTCTTTGTAATGGAACTACACTAGTGCAAGAATGATTTTTACAAAACAAGATATTTTTTAAAAGAAGTGAGCCTTCATTACAAAAACTTGTATAGAGAAGAAGACATGCTTTTCAAGTTAGCTAGGACTTTATAATTACTAGACTCAAAAATTTAGATTAAATATTTCCAACTAGACACATAAAATTCTCCCACACATACCCCCTATGCTAGCAAGGGGTAGACCACGAGCTTATAATTCAAAGCTCATTTTCAAGTTCTTAGAGAAAGTCTCAGTCCGTAAGAAAAGAGGAGCTTTGAATGGATTTTTATAGATAACAAAATCATTTAGTCTATTAGCACTTCTAAGTACACATAAGAATCCTCCCCAAAATCTTTCTTTAAAAAGTTTAAAATTAAGATTCTAAGTAAAAGAAAGAAGTGTTTGCCAAGCATAAATTTGAAAGAGAATTTCGGCCTTTGACCCCATGTCCTTAAGATAAATTCTCGGCCTACAACTCTTCTTTCTAGGAAACTTTTGCTTCTCTTTATCTTTCACAGGTTTGGAGAATTTTTCTCCCCCCTATGAAATTTAAAAAAATTATATTTTTATTTAAAATTTCTGAATGATTGAAATCATTTCACACTTAAAACTTGACAATACCTCATGTAAATTCTTAAATAAAAATTATAATAACAAAATTTTTCAAATCAAGAATAAGAGTCATCTTAAAATACTAGATAACTTATGAATTTTAAAAATATTTTGACCGATACCCATCGGTTTGAAATCATTTATCACTTTTGATCTTTCATTCGTCAAAGTCGACATGTAAATTTGAAAAAAACTGTTATCTTATGACTAGAGCTTGGACTTCCTTATTTAGTTTCAAAATATTTCTAACAAAAAGAATTTTGGGAAATCAAGAATGACTAAAAGTATCAAATATCTACTTAAAGAATCTACTAAACATTGATTGTGGTATTTTTGAATATTTTCTATTTTTATGTATTTTTGAGTTTGTAGTATACAAAAGACATAACTCTAGCAAATTATGTACAAACTATGATACTCCCTGTACTTAAAAATAATACTTAATCTCTTAAGTATTGAATCATAAAAGATAGCATAGTGATCTGGGAAAATACACTTATTGTAAGGCTCTATTTCTTAGTGATCTAAGTCGTCTATGAATAGGGATGGCAATGGGGCGAGTTCGGGGCGGTTAGTGGTATTACCATGCCTTATCTGTCTCGAGACATATTAAAACCATACCCGCACCATAAACGCTCGGGTATGGGAAAATCAAACTCATCCCCATCTCTATCGGGTTTCGGTTTAATCACAATTAACCATTTAACCAACAGTCAATCTCACATATGAAAAACCAAAAGGTTGTCATTGGCCTCAGATGAGGAGAAGAGCCTTAGCTCGCTTTGTTTTTCTCTATAACAAGCTTTGAAAATACCTAAATTAAATTTTATATCTCTGAAAAGACAATGATACTAATTACTATCCTAGTACAACATGTTGTTATTAATAATTTGCTCGTCCTGATCAGCCAACGAGTTATTAGTGCATAACAAGCTTCTTTTACCTAACTTGCTGAAGAAATCCTTGTTGAGGGCCGTCAAATCTTACTTAAAACTAAGAGTAGTGCCAAATTAGTAACAAGTGACACGTACTGCATCTTAATATATACCTGATCCATTGTTGTATCTTATTTAATATCAAAGAGAAAATGAGTAGTTCTTAAACCCAGCATGGTCGACAATTAAAAGAGGATATTCATAAATTATGATCATTAAAAATAATTTCTCCCTAAACCTTTGCTGATCAAAAGCTTGAAATTTTACTTTATTCTTATTATTCACATCAAGAAAGGATTGTCTTACAACTTAATTTTTCTTTTTCAAGCTAGATTTGACATGAGCATGTAGATGTGACGTCTCATTCATCGAATATACTCTAAGAAGGCATTTAAAGTGTACACATCTTGCTTTCTGCAAATCATATCGTCTATGGTTTGGATAGAGAAATAAACACTGATGACGTAAAAGCCACATTTATAATTTGTCGCTTCAACCAAGCCTTCACTTGATGATAAAAAAATAGCTACTTCGTCACTTTAGCAGGTGACAAAATTAAATAAAACTCGTTGTGTAGCTTCATACATGAATTTTTTGATGTTGTCTATGATTTCACTTAAATAATTCGCTTCATCCAATGACAGAATCAAAGAAAACACGTTGCGCTGCTTGAGATGAAGATTTTTTTATTACTATCTATAATTTTTTTATCTTAGACAAAAAGTTAGCAAATGTAGATGATGAAAAGTAATAGTCCTAGTAAAATATAATAAACACAATCTGATAAAGCTAACTCAACGAATCATAATACTATATAGTGATTACAAATTTAATAATTTATTTAATTTTTTTAATAATTATTAGAGAAATATGTATTATAGAATTAAATGTATTACTTAATTTAAATAGTTATATAACTATTATAGGATGGTCGGGTCGATTTATGGATGGTTAACTAAAATCGGGTCAGGTCGGGGTGGATATGGAAAATACCATACCCTTAACCTACCCGTTCAATTTTTTCCAGTTCGGTTACGGTTTTAACCATGGGCGTGATCAATTTGGTTATTATCCATGTTGACCGGAGTGGGGATAGTTCGGTTCGGTTGAATTGCCATCCCTATCTATGAATTATTTTAACTCTGTTTTTGAGTGTTTATTTTTCTTTTAGGGTAAAAGACCTAAAAAGAGGGCTTGAATTGAAAAGGTAGCATAATGGAATCAAATCGAGACAAAATGAGGTCAATCGGCAAAAATCTGCATAAAGAAGATGCTTGACCTTTGATGAATAAGGTGATTCAAGTGGCCATGGAAAGATAAGACAGAATTCAAAAAATTAGTATTAAGAAAATTTATACTTGGCCGAGTAGAATCTAAGCAGGCTACATTTGATCACCTTTGAAGGTTATTCGGTCCAAGTGAAAATAAGTTAGATTTTCTACTCGGTTCGAGTAAGGAGCATTTAATGCATTTATTGCACATTATGTGACCGAGTAAGATTTAAGCCTATATCTTACTAGACCTTGTACTAGTGAACAATAACACTGAACAGAGAATTTTTGGAGGAAATTCTGACTGCTCCTTAATGACGATTGATACCATTCCTTTTCTTACTTCCTTCAGCACTATTAAAAAAGATCTTCATAAGCCAAGAAGTTCATTCTTTCTCAATGCCTCCACCACATAGAGAGTTCTTCTCTCTACGCTCATCTTAGTTTAGTTTTTATATTTATATCTTATATTTTATAATAGCTAGTCTTCTACTCAACATGGCTTCTCTTATGGCCATATGTGAGCAGTTTACTAAGATTCTAGATTCCTATTGACCATAGTATTCAAATATTTTTTTCAACAAAAACAAGATTTATTCACTATATTTGTATGGTTTGTATCCTTATAACTTTCATAAGATACCATTTGTTCGCTTATATAAGTGTTAAGTGAGAATTCATATAGAGAATCTCATTATGGCATTTTATATAGATAGAAGATGTATGCTTTCTGCTCCACTGTAGGATTCAGTTTTAGTCCAATGGCATGCTGAGTCTAAATTCATTATTCGTTTGCACACATATTTAGAGAATGATAATACTTAGGTATGTTGTATCGACATGAAGTGACATAGTTCTAGTTTAAAGTGCACACTAGGTAATTCTCTTGCTAGTGCTAACTTTGTTAGTCATACCTTTCTGGCTTAACGTGTGATTATAACTTAATGATTCATATGTTTGTATGCATGATGGCTAGGTAGATTGGTCCTCGGGATTAACAACATTTGGTTAGATTATCCAACCTCCATTATTTGTTTAGAACTGAATATCTATACTCGGAAATATTAACAATTAGATAAGCCCAATGCTCCTCGTGTTCAGCCCTAGACTTATTAAGTTATAAATTGTTTTTAACTTATATTAGACCCTCACATGTTAGGTGCAAAAATACTGCAAGTCAAATTGGATTTTTACCGTGGAGCTAAGGTTTAATTATCTGAACTAGTTATTTAGTTTAGTACAAAAATTTTATAAATTTTTTTACTCCTTTTTCTTTCTTAAGTTGCTAAGATATTTTTTTTTTATTATAACACATCTTCAGTGTAAGGAAGGGTCGCTACGCAATATCAGGAGTCAAAAGAATATGGTCATATAAAGGATTTAAGATGGCTTAATTATGAGCAATGAACTAGCCTTGCTTCGAAAGGAACTCTAACTGCTCATTATTGAAAAAATTAGAGAGAAAAACCCTACCAAGAAGAAGACTGGAGGTATATATGATCATGATTTTAAATTTCTTTTAATACATATGATTATCATTTCATTAAACATAATCCAGCATACCAAGTACCTCCGTCACAAAATAGAAGACTACTCTCTTCCATATAATTTAAATTTGAATCGGTAAGTAGTTTAAGATTTTTTTGATATACTTGAGGTTAAAATAAAAGGATGGAGAACTACAATATCAAGGAGAAGGAAGAGATTTAAGTAATTTGCTCAACTTCTACAGGACTGAACCTAACAAATGGAGGTTCCATCCACTCAAACTTTTGGTCAAGGTCTAAATTAAGTCGGAGGAGAAGAAGTCTTAGAGCTGGGCAATGAGAACTTGATAAATTAAAATCAAGAGTTAGTCCTAATTGTGGAGTGCTAAAAATTGCTAATCCATATGACGAGCAAGATTGCATAAGAATCTCAAACAAGCTTAAAGAACCTGGAGAAATCTTAATGGATCAAGCTGAGGATCCAATTGCTCATGCATTTGCATAGTTCAAGAGTATTGGTCTATACAATAAGAAGGAAAAATCTTGAACCGATATGAAAGATCTTGCAGAACATCATATAGAGAAACTAAAGCTGAAAGATGATGAGCACATCTTCAGTTATGACTCAATTGAAGGATCACATATTGTGATACATGACCTAAGGGATGAATTGGAGCTTAGTTAGTACACAAGAGGAAAGAATTTAAAAACTTAAAAGTAAGCTGAAGAAAACTTCAAACACATAAATTTAGATCCCAAGAGGAGTGAGAATGTAACTTGAAGCACCTAGAGATATACATGAACGATATGTGAAGGATGTGCTTCCTCCATAAGGGCTTGTCTTCCTACCCCTACCTCATAAAACTAAATATTTTTTTTGATATTCATCACCTATGTTGAGTAGTGTGTTGGAAAGGACACTATTCAAGTCTCAAAGGAAGACAACTAATGAAGAAGGTTCGCCAAAGACCAAAAGTCCACATCAGCAAAGGCGAATGGTTCTTCTAATGAGATTTCAAGGTGGATTGGCGACCCCTCTGAATACAAGAATAAGTCTTACCAAAGACATTAAACTAGATCTTTACAAGAAGTAACCCAAACTGTAAGTTTTTTTTATTTCTGTACTAGGAGTAGGATATATTAGTTTAAATCATCAAAAACCACTATCACATGTATAGACGACTAAGTATGAGCTTAAAATTTTATTTAAGAGAAATTTCAACAAGGTGAATTGATTACATTAAACTGCATATGTGTACTTGGTCCTGTATGTTTCCTTTTAGGAATATACTTGGACCGAGTACAACAAGGTAGCTAAACTTCTAAGTTCACTCTCTCCCACACGGTCTAGAAGAAATCCCTAAGGAACTACTCATCGAGTAAGATACAATATGCAAATCATCATGAAAATAAACTTAGTATACCATATGCATGACATACTCTTTTCACCTAATTCGTTAAGTCCTTATAATCAAATCATACATTCACTATGTATTCTTTTTCAGGTTTAATGCTTAAGTTACTAAGCATAGTTTAAGTAGAAGGAATCAACATAGGTCATGCATCGTGTTTTCCAAAGTATTATCTTTTATGTATGTTTGAGTTGTACGTACTTGTTTTAAAATAGAAAATTTCAGAAAAAAGGTTTTCAATAGACTCTTAACATTGATGTTTGAATCTTCTGTCTTATTTTGAAATGTGAAAAACCATTTTGCTAAAAAAAATTGAAAGAAATAAGATATTGAGCTAGAGTCTTATTTATTTAATTAGAATCTTTACTTTTTTTTATTTAGTTGGTTTCTTTAAAAACAAGAAGTTATAATTGGTCAAAGATTTTCAAAGGAGTTGGCACTGTACTTAAATATTTTCAAAAATGTATAGTTAATATGCATGTGTTTTCTTGTGATTGTAGTCCTTGTTTAAAAGTTTCATAGTTAGATTCCGTTTTTGTAAAAAATTTCAAGTATATTATCAAGTCTTAAATGTAGAATGATAACATCATTTCAAGTTTCTAAATAAAAAAAGAAAAAACATTATTTAATTTGATTTCAATTTTAGAATAATAGTGTAACATATTTAAAACTAAATGACATACAATTATATGATACCAATATTTATGTTTAAATTTATAAAATAATAAAGTCTTATGTTCATATGGATGTTATTACCTAATTTGATTATAATATCAATTGTGATTTGATCTTAGTCGTAATTTTAAGGGAAGTCATAAAATCAATAAATGATTGTTTTGGATTTTAAATAGAGTGATGATTACAAACAAAGTGTTGTGTGGTTGGTTTGAGTATTGTATATTTGAACTTTGGTGGTAGTGGTACCAAATGAATAAGAGTATGTTGAAGATGTACATGAGCCAATATTCTAAAAAGTGCTAGGCAGTGAGCACAACGCATAAAATCAATCGGGTAGGCAGAGATTAATCGGAACAATAATCATATAGTTAATTAGAGGTATATTTATTAATAATATAATTAATAATTAATTGTATATATATATATATATATATATAGAGGGTGGATCAGTTGAGAACCTTGTGGATAATTCTGGATCAATCATTTTCTGTGTAAAACGACCGTGTTTTGACTGCTCAATTTCCTTTTTAAATAATTTTATATAGTTTATTTAATGATTCTTCTTTTGGTAACTGTAGTACATTTATTCCACTTAATACAAACGCATGAATCATGCAAATTTATTGCACCTAATTTAGGGGAGTAAATATCATATGATATAAATGATTGGTTTCGTGTGCATTTAATGATTTTTTTATGGTGAACATGTGTTTTTCGATAGTGAACATTTGTTTAGCACAACATAGAATGAGTGTGTTTTCAATGGTGAACATGTTCACCACCAATGTTCACTATGACACTTTGAAAATTTAGTTCAGGAAAAAATGTTCACTATTAAAAATTAAAAAATATTCACTATTTATTCTTTGTCCTAAAAAAAACATTTTAAAAATGTGAAAAAATTATAAATAAGAAAAAAATTTGAAAATGTTCACTATCCGAAAAGTCACAAAATATGAAAATCCGAGACAGTGAACATAAATTAATTTAAAAAATAGTATTTAATGATCTATAAAAGATGAAATAATAATATAATATTTAATTAAATATAGCACATCATTACACTTTCTATATTTGTTACATTTAATGAGTCTTATATAATAAATGAAGTATAATAAATAAACTTTTAAAAGGAAACAAAATGATTGGTCAAGAATTGTCCACAAGGTTCTCAACTTAAGGAGGTTTTCAACGGATCACTCCCCTATATATATATATATATATATATATATATAAACTATTGTTTTTATTAAAAAATTAAGCCTTAAATAATTAATCGACTAGACGGGTATGCAGAGCGTTTCAATACTGTAGTGATTAATCGATCTGGAACGATGATTTTTAGAACACTGACGTTACCTGATTTGACTCCACTACTGTAGAATAATCTGCGCTCCTCACCATCACAAAAAAATGATGCTTTCCCTTTGTACGTTTTATAATACAAATTTATTTTACAATACTTTTTATGTCATTTTTTACATGTTACTTAACTGTATTTTCTTGTCCAGTTTTATTTGTCACTTAATAATTTTTAATACGTATTTAATATTAACAACTATCTTAAAACGTCAAATATTAATGACTTCATTATCATAATAAATAAGAAATTAATTTCTCACCATTTTTTAACATATTTTTATTTATGTATTATATTTATTCAATAGCTAACATTAATTTTATTTTAATCTATTAAAATTCAGCTTAAACAACCGTGGGAGTATATTAATGAAGTAAAGTTGAATTTTCCAAAAGAGAAAAGGGTGTAGTTTTGCTTCATTTTGGTCTTGCCTGGTGTTGTCACTCCAAATTGTTGTGTGAGGCGATTCCGAGTGACCGGCCGGCTCTCCGTCAAAATCAATCCCGTCGAGCTATTTTCACATCTTCCGATGGCGACTCCTCCCAATAACAGTAATCACCACTACGACATCAACAAGCTCTTCAAACCGTCGGAACAGCAGAACCCCAACACGTCCTACCCTTCTCCTCCGCCCCCAACCGGACCCTACTCCTACCCACCTCACCAGCCTCCTCTCCCCGCCGCCGCCGCCCCCTACCACCAGTACCAGTATCACCATCAGTACCATCACCAAATCCCTAATTACACTCCCGAACAGCCCCACAGATCAGTTTCCTTCCCCACCCCCGTTCTCCACCCACCTCCCCTTTCTTCCGGGGGACCTAATCCTGGCGTCAGGATAATGGCCATGCTCAGCGCTCCCTTTTCCAATCTCGACTTGCCTCCTCCTTCTCCTCTGCCTGCTACTACTACTACTACTACTACTATTACGCACCCCGTCTCCTCCCCGTCTTCATCATCCGATTTCGCCATTCCCTCCATGGTTATGCCCTTGACTGTCAGTCCGCCCGCCATGCTTCAACCTGGGGTTATGAGGATGCCCAGCAGTAAGTTACCCAAGGGTAGACATTTGCAACAAGATCCCGCTGTTTATGACATTGACGGTAGACTGCAAGGGGAAGTGCAGCCACAACTGGAGGTCACTCCCATTACCAAGTATAATTCTGATCCTCAACTCGTTGTGGGACGTCAAATTGCTGTCAATAAGACTTATATCTGCTATGGCTTGAAGATGGGTAACATCCGAGTTCTCAATATCAACACTGCCTTAAGGTCACTGCTCAAAGGCCACAACTCTGTATGTACCAACTCTTTCTTGCCTTTCATTTTCAGCTAGCTAGATAATTCAGTTTGGATTTAAAGCTTTTGTATTTTAGTTTCTTCTCTTTTTTCCTATCTACCTTCAATCTCTTGTGGGCTTTGCTATCCTTCAAGGTCTGTATGTATGCATACATGTTATTGAACTAGATACAAGTGCTTCGTAAATTTGCCCTATCATACTCAGGGACCCATTACTCTTTCATTTTTTTAGAAGCTTCGTTGTGGAGATTATTTGTAGCTATGGCATGAATTTCACGCCAGAGAAACGTTACATTTTCCCCTTTTTCTTTCTTTTTTCGTTCATTTGACAAGTTCGTTACCGTTTATGTTTATAATCTAACTTTTATGGTGCTACCTGAATAGAGGGTCTCCGATACAGCATTTTTCGCAGAAGATGTCCATCTTCTGGCTAGGTAGTATATTTCTGTATTTACTGAGTTCCCCGTTTGACTGTGGAGCTATCCCTGACAAACTTCTTTGCAGTGCGAGTGTAAATGGGAGATTTTATGTGTGGAAACTCTCTGAAGGTCCTGATGAGGAAGATAAGCCACAGATAACAGGGAAAATTGAGGTTGCTATTCAAGTAGAAGGAGCGGGTGATGCCATGCACCCAAGAGTGTGCTGGCATTGCCACAAACAGGTAACTTGTGTTTATGTTTGCTCTTGTAATCATTGTCAGTTTGTCTTGAAACTGAAATGTTCCTAAACGACTTGTACACACAGGAGGTGTTGGTCATTGGGATGGGGATGAGAATTTTGCGGTTAGATACCACTAAAGTGGGCAGAGGGGAAGCCTTTTCAGCAGAGGAGCCTCTGAAATGTCCAATTGATAAGCTAATAGACGGAGTGCAGTTTGTTGGCATGCATGAAGGGGAAGTGACAGATCTTTCTATGTGCCAGTGGATGACTACACGTCTGGTCTCTGCTTCTACAGATGGCATGGTATTCTACATTTTGATTGTATCTCATAATTTTATGTTCCATAAATACATGTGATGGCAATCCTTTTAGATGGTATTTATGCATCCTCTAATTTAAGTTTTCGGTGTCTGACTTCCGTTTTTGTCACAATTAAAAGGTGCCATGATGGTTTTCTCAACTGTGTCTGAGTTCATTCCATGTTTATGTGCAATATGCCTCATATTGTGATCTTTCTCAGAATCAAATTGTTCAGAGTGGTGTTGGCTCTTTAATTTTTTCAATACTTTGAAAGGTCAAAAAGGCAATCAAATACAGGTTATATCCGAATTCGAAGAGATTCATAATAATAACCCCTGAAGAGTGGAATCAACTGTGGGTTTGAATGGTTTATGTCAAAGTATAAGTATCATGGAAATGAGACTCACGAATAAATGCATTCCTATGGTTTAGTTTGTAAATCATGTTTCTTCCTTCAATGAAATGCTGTCTGCTATGGTTCAATCTGTGTGTGTTATGTCAAGGTCAAGTATAACTAGCGATCTCATCAAGTATTGGGTGGAGGGTGAAGTGCTTAGCTGTAAAGGATCTAAAATAACCCCACCATACTTATTACTTAACCTTATATCTCATTATTTTGTGACTAAAAGTTTGTTGCATGCTAATTCTTTTTGTGATCTCACTTTTTATGAGCAATGCTTTCGAGGATGACATGCCAATATTTGATATGAAATGTGCATCCCAATATATTTTGAAAGTAATGCTGCCGGAAATTGAAAGTTTCTCTTTAAGTCTTCGCAAGCCATCTGATGGCATGAGGGCAGCTTGCGTTTTTCCTGCAATTTGCAAATAAATCTCTGCAAAATTACATGTCAAATCTACCGTCTATAGCATTTGCATTACACTTTGAAGTAGTTTGTTGTTGGAGCGTTTCATTGAACTCATATATTCTCATTTGAGACAGATCAAAATTTGGGAGGATCGCAAGGCTGTTCCACTTTTATCACTGAGGCCTCATGATGGAAATCCTGTTAGTTCTGCAACATTTTTGAGTGCCCCTCACCGACCGGATCACATTATACTTATTACAGGGGTACTTAATCTGGAATTCCTAATTGCATAAATGAAATATGTTGCTTTCTTCTAATTGTTGATGAAAATTTGAGCACAGGGATTCCTGAATCAAGAAATTAAATTCTGGGCCTCTGGTGGTGAGGAAGGCTGGCTATTGCCTAGTGATGCAGAATCATGGAAGTGTATTCAGACGTTAAAACTGAGGAGTTCAAGTGAATCAAAACTTGAGGAGGCATTCTTCAATCAAGTTGTGGCACTATCGCAACCTGGCCTTCTATTAGTTGCAAATGCAAAGAAGAATGCCATCTATGCAGTGCACATAGAGTATGGTTCTAACCCAGCCTCAACTCGAATGGATTATATTGCAGAGTTCACTGTCACAATGCCTATTCTGAGTTTCACTGGGACTAGTGATTTGTTACCTAATGGTGAGCACATTGTTCAATTGTATTGTGTTCAGACACAGGCAATACAGCAATATGCTTTAAATATATCCCAATGTTTGCCTCCTCCAATGGACAATTCCGGATTTGAGAAGGTGGAAAATATTAACGCGATTACTACTGTTGAGGAATTGCCTTTGTTGGATTCACCTGCAGACAAACCGGCTGAGACACTTTTTGCCACAATGACACAAAAGCCTCATGCACAAGAAGGTAGTTGTAGGAGTGACCCAGGAGCAAGGCAAAATGTGAACTTGGATTCTACTGAAGTAGCGACTATTCAAGAACCAACAACCTCAACTGTGGAAAACAAAAGTGGAGTTGTACCTCCAAAGGCTACTGATTCTGACATCAGTCGTGTTGCATCACCACCACTTTCATTAAGTCCAAGGTTATCCAGTAAACTTTCTGGATTCAGTATCCATTCAAACAATTATGAAAAGAGTCCTGCTGTCAGTGAGCATGGTGGAGACGTCCAAGTTATTGATTACTCAGTTGACAGGCAGATAGATAACATCCGTACAGATTCATCTGATTCACCTCCTGATGATGATTCAATGAATATTGAAAGAAAAGCTGTGCAAAATGACATTTCTAATTTGAGAAATTCACCTGTCATGTTCAATTATCCAACTCCCCACTTAATCACGCCATCAGATATATTCGGGGCTACTTCTTCATCTGACACTGCAAATATTATTGAAGGTAAGAATGAAGTGGAGTCGAATATTCAAGATAAGGTTGTGGATAATGATAGAGGACATAAAGAGGTTTATGTGAAAGTTGTGGGTGAAACGGGATTAGCGCAGGATAACACATCTTCCTGTCTGGGAGAACCTCATGATATTGTATCGGAGCAGAAAGAGAAATATTTTTGCTCTCAAGCTTCAGATCTTGGTATTCAGATGGCCCTGGAATGCCGTGCCATACCCTCCGAAACCTATGATGTAGAAGAAGCTAAGCCGATTGCCAGTGTGTCTGACCCACCACCAAATGCAAGTGATGAAGTCCTTGATTCCCTGAAAGATGTTTTGGACAGGGGTTCTTTTAAGCCTGTGCCTCTAATAACACAGCAAACGGCAGCCACAACAGCTAAAGGGAAAAAACAGAAGGGTAAAAATGCTCAAACATCTGGTCCATCTTCCCCAACTCCCAGCGTTTTTAACTCTTCAGACTCTGTTGATGAGCAACCTGCACATTCAAACTTTTTATCTGTGGAAACAGTTTCTTCTCAAATTCATTCGATCCAGGAGACACTTAACCAGGTCAGTGATTTTTTGTATTCCATCACTGCCTAAGTTTTTATCATTATTTCTATCATCTGGATAATATAAAATGAATAATATAGTGTATTAGGTTTATTATGTTTATGAATGGGTAATACTTTGTAGATTAGCTCTTTACTTTTTGGAACGTGTGTGCTCTACTTGAAACTAGCGCAACATGTTTGTAATAGTATTTCTGTTATGTTATTGTTCCATTCTCGCAAGAGGTGTTTTTTGTTGAAATTTATAATTGTGAAACTTAAGAACTTGTATTTATCAAGAGTAGTTCACAATGCCGATTTTATGTTTTGTGTGTTGGGCTGGGCTTCCTCCTAATCATAAATTTTGTCTTTCCAATTTATCTACTGAACTTTGGATGCCAATTTTTGCTTGTTTCAGCTTCTGACAATGCAAAAGGAAACGCAAAAGCAAAGTGTTACAATGATTGCAGGTCCGATAACTAAAGAAGGCAAACGCCTTGAGGCAACCTTTGGGCGAACTATGGAGAAAGCTCTTAAAGCCAACTCTGATGCGTTGTGGGCTCGCATTCAGGAGGAAAGTGTCAAAAATGATAAGCTGATGAAAGATCGCTTGAACCAGATAACAAATTTAATCACTGCCCTTGTGAACAAAGACATGCCGCCCATGATAGAAAAAGCAGTGAAGAAGGAACTAGCTACAGCTGTACCGAGTTTATCACGCGCAATTACTCCCGCACTTGAGAAAACAGTGTCTGCATCTCTCATGGAAGCATTCCAGGTTTACATCTTAAAGATACCATGCTTATCTAATCCGTCTTATTGTAAGATTTTTTTTAATTCATACTTAACTATGTAGAAAGGAGTAGGAGATAAACTGGGCAATCAACTTGAAAAATCAGTTAATGCAAAACTTGAAGCTACAGTTACTCGACAAATACAAGCTCAGTTTCAAACTTCAGGGAAGCAGACTTTGCAGGTTACTTCTTTTTTCATTTTTTTGCTGAAGGCCTGTATTTGCATCAGTAAACTTGCAATTAACGTGTTGCCCTCAGCATGTATGTAATGCCAGTTACTTCATCCAATTTTCTTTAGTTCTGTTTTTTTTTTCTCACTTATTATCGGCCCAACTCTTGTTTGTTTTTGATCTTTTGACATTCGTTTTCCAAAAGAATAATTTACACACTTGAGAGCATATCATGTAACAGTAGCTTGTCAGTCCTGATGTACCGGTGCTAGTTATAGTAGTCAGCCCTGTATAGATGGATGAGCCTGTGCCCAACGAAAGTCTGAGAGTCAATTGCTGCATTGTATTAGTTAGGGGTGTAATGATTTGGTCGATTTGTTTTTTTTTTTTGACAAAATGTCAAATCAAACTGTTCCTAATTGGTTTGAAAATTTTGAAACTAAGCGTAACCATTAGCATCATAAGACCAAACCGAAACAAACCATGTGGGTCAATTCGTCTCTATTTATTTTTTCAAGGAGTTGTGCTGTTATTTTATTTACTAAATAAGGGACTTATTGTATAAATAATATAGAAGTATTAATTTATAGTATGCATGCAATTAAATTTATCTTTGATCTAAAATATATTGAAATGATTTGGTTTGAAAGAAATTAATTTAACTCATCTTGATCATTAGTTATCCGTTTTGAAAAATTGAAACCGTAACCGAATGATGGACACTCAAAACTGAGCCAAACCGATTAGTTTATTTCAAAATTCGGTTCAATTCTTCAAATTTTCTATTTTCACTTGCTCCCAGTATTAGTAAAATTCTGCCTGGATTGCTTTACACAATTGAGACTACAAGGGCAGTCAAAGAAAACTAAGGGAGAAATGTTTGGCTTTCTTTTTCTGTTTTTCTATTCAGTGGGATGTGTGATCTGAATTATTGTGAAATTTATTATTCCTGTCTTCTATTAATATTTTGAGTTATGACAATTATTATTTTTTTGGGCAACGCTTGCACCAATTAGTAGATTGTACGCACTTGATAATTTTAAAGAATTTTCTACTCCTATTTCAAAGAAGTGCTCTAATTTTGTACTTGGTTATTCGCAGGAGGCGCTGAAATCCAGTTTGGAAATTACTGTTGTCCCCGCGTTTGAGTTATCATGTAAAGCTATGTTTGAACAAATAGACGCCACTTTTAAAAAGGGTATGATGGAACATACTACTGCAGCTCTGCAACATTTTGAGACTCAAAATTCGGCTTTAGCACTTACTTTAAGGGTATGATATGTCAACCTTGGCACACTTACATGGCATCCTGATTATCAGTTCCACTTGTCATTAATGGTTTAATGCATATCAGTTGAGTTGGCAAGTGTGAATCATTCAAGTAATTTCATAAACCTGCTGCTCAAATCATTTCAGGATGCAATGAATTCGGCAACTTCAATGACTCAGACTTTGAGTGGGGAATTCGCAGAGGGTCAGAGAAAGCTCATAGCACTTGCTGCTGCGGGCGTGAACTCGAATGGGGTCAATTCACTAGTCATCCAACCCTGTAACGGCCCTCTGAGTGGTCCACATGACAAGGTATTTTGTGATTCTTTACTTGGACCGAAGCAGCACAAAGACGAGACTGAATTTCATTTATTGGCATATTGCAATTGGCCATATGTTGAGATTGAATTTCTCTTATTTGTTGTAGTAGTGCATTTTGGCCCACATATGCTGATCTAAATATTTAGGTTTGAGTGTGAAAGGTAATTATACCATGTGCACGCTGTTTGATTTCAAATTCTGCCACAGGTTGAGGCACCTTTAGATCCTACCAAGGAATTGTCTAGATTGATTTCGGAACACAATTATGAGCAAGCTTTCACAGCAGCTTTACAAAGAAGTGATGTTGCAATTGTATCTTGGCTCTGCAGTCAGGTATGAAATACCTAGACTGCCAACTGGATAGCTTGTATGTTTGGTCAAAACACAAATTCAGCGTATTCCTCATGTTAGACTGTCTTAGTTCGAGATGTTTGAATGTCTTAAGCTCACACCTGTGGTCTTGTTTTAGAATTATATAGATCAGTGTTCTGTCTTGTAATCACAGCCAGATGTTTTTATGTTGCGTCATTCTTATTTGTCAGGTTGATCTGCAAAAGCTTTTGTCAGCAACACCAGTGCCCCTGAGCCAGGGGGTTCTGCTCTCTCTTCTGCAGCAGCTGGCATGCGACATCCATGCTGATACACCAAGAAAATTGACTTGGATGACTGATGTTGCAGTTGCCATTGTACCGACCGATCTGATGATCGCAATGCATGTGCGGCCCATACTTGAGCAGGTTTACCAGATTCTGAGCCATCACCGCACCATGCCAACAGTCAGTGCTGCTGAAGTCACAAGTATTCGCCTAGTCATGCATGTCATCAACTCCCTTCTAACAACCTGTAAATAAGTCTCCATAGCAGTCCATAAATAGTTTGTTGCTCTATTTGCATGTGTAGTAAAAAGGGTTTGTACAAGAAGCATTGCGAAATCTGTGTTGGAAAAGTGAGTCTGGAGTCAGCGGGGGATGATATTCTGGGATATGTGAAAATAGGTGGTGTAAGCTCCGTCGTTTTCTAGCTTTTCCCTTTGTAAGTTTATACACTGCTGGATGAGTTGGGGCGAGATTCATTTTGTCATTTTATCCCCATTTTTCTTTTTTTTTACATTGTAATACTTATATTAAGGGGAAAGTGAACGTGATTCCTGGGCCATAAATTACATGACATGACTCTGGGTGTTAGTGTTTTAGATGGCCGCCATTCCGAATTGTGGTAGGTGAGCAGAATATCTTTGCCTATTGTGTTCCTTTCAGTTACCAGACCTTTTATCTTCATAGGCTCTTCTTTGCTCCGTTTTGGTCCAACTATTCATTGTTTCAACATGCCAGGTGGTCTGGGAATTTTTCGAAACCTTCATCAAGATTTGGGTTATTAGATTCTGTGAGACAGCAAAGTCTCGCGTCTTATTCAGCTGCTTTCCCTTCTTTCTGTAAAGTGAAAAATAAGTTACACGCCAAGATATATATCTTCTTTACTTACTTTATTTTTGGGGGTGTTTTTGCTGGTGTCACTGGAAAAAAAATTCATCTTAACTTCATTGCTCTTATGCTGCAAAACTTGCAATTTAGCCCAAAAGTTGCCAAGAAAACATGAATGGTAAAAAGTAAAAGAGAATGACATTTAGGAAATGTCTTATTTTCAGAACTCCCAATAACCAATTGTGTATCCAATGCCCCCCACCACCTAGAATTAAACCAACTCGACAACGATAGGACTCCTCACCGCTTGTTTCCCATCGCTCCAAATCAAACTCCCAAACTCATAATGAGGCGTGGCTGACTTGCCGGTAACCTTAAAGCTCACACTGAACGTCTGAGCCTCGCCAGTCTGACTGAACTTCAATTCTGAGGGAGCCACCGTGACGGATACTCCCTGAGGGGCAGTGACCGTTGCTTTATATGTGGCAGGTTGGCCAACGTTCTTGACTGTTCTGGTAACAGTGGCGGAGCTGGTAAAGTTGGTTATGGTGATAGAGGGGTAGTTGAAGTCTGCCAGGTTCTTTGATCCCGAGCACTTGTGCGGCTTTGGAGAAAAAGCTTTGAGGTCGTTTTCAGTGTAGGATCCGGTTGCGCAGAGGAAGTCGAGATAGTCATCCTCTGTTACGTCATACACTAAACCTGGCGAAGCCGCTGCGTTGGGGTTGATATGACCGGCCCCGTAGGCCAATGGTGTGGCGCCTGCGCCGTTTGAGTCCAATATTGGCTTATCGTCGTTGCCAACAGTTGTTGCGGTTGTCATGATGGCTGACCGAATGGCTGCAGGGCTCCAATCAGGGTGGAGCGTCTTGAGCAGACCAACAACACCAGCAACATGTGGGCATGACATGGAAGTTCCAGATTGCACATAGAATGCAACTCTTCGTGTGTCACCATCACCAGAAGGTCCAACTGAACCGCTGAAGGCTGCAATGACGTTGACACCAGGCGCGGTCACATCAGGCTGCACAAAAAAAACAGTTCAAACCAAAATTAAACACAACCCCCCCAATGACAGACAGCTGACGGAAACTAAAAAAACTTCCACCTTGAGAAGTTGTGGGTTGATCGGGTTTGGTCCTCTCGATGAAAAGAAAGCCATCACTGGGGCGGGCTTTAGACCCAATTCGGTTCTCACATAGGTGATGTGAGCATATGGGTTCCTGGGAACATCAGCCCAAGCGACGACGTCAGTGACATTGAATGTGAAAGCCGCACGTGTTGAATGTTTAAGAGTAGCCACTCACTTGACTGTGTTGATGTGTGCCTCAATTTTGAGGCCGTCTTGGTAGGAGAGATGCGATGCCGGGAGGACATGAACATCTGCCGAGACAGCATCCCCGTTCTCTTTATCATTGATTAAGATCATCCCAACTCCACCCGCCGCTTTCACCACCATTCCCTTTACCACTTTGCCAATCTCCCCTCTCCGGCACACCACTATCTTTCCCTTCACTTTCGATGGATCTAGTGATTCAGCTTTGCAAAGACCACTGCATGCATAAGCAATAATCAGGTGAATGCAACAACTGCTCTCTCATGACAAGTGGCACAAGGTCAGCTAGCACTTACCCCGAGTTAGCACCTGATCCGTTCACGTATGCAGACGCACCAGCAATTAACGGGTAGAATTTCCTCTCCGGCAATAATTTGGATCCGAGACTTGCCCCCTGATTCAAGAAAAAGAGCAACGGTCAGATATACTGTACATACATACATACAAGCATAGGAGCTAGTATATTTGTAGAAATGTTGGATCCACACTCAAAATCAATTGGCAATGAGTGGGGGAGCCCAACTATATATTAGGATCAATTTAGAGCTTTCACTGTGCGATGTGAGATAATACTACTATGCTCAACAATATTCAAAAGCATTACCTTGAAGTGCAGACGCTTGTTGCCAAGTGAAACCCAGTTGGTGAAGCCTCTATCAAATGTGCTAGCACCAATGGTGAAAATCCAGGGTGCAATATTGGAAACAGAGTGGTCCCATGGGCCACTGTTACCAGCTGATGCGACGACAGTGATGCCATTTCGCACGGCGTGGAAAGCACCAATAGCAATGCCGTCATCCTTGTACTCGGCAGCATCCCCGCCAAGTGACACAGATAACACATCAACCCCGTCACCAATGGCAGCTTCAAATCCAGCCATGATGTCAGACAAGACGCACTCGTAGCCTAGAACTGGATGCCAGCAGACCTTGTAGGAAGCCACCCGGGCTCTGGGAGACCCTCCCTTGGCAACTCCCGCTCCCAAACCAAAAATGCTTGCTCTCTTCACGAAGCTGCCTCCGGCTGTTGAGAGGGTATGCGTGCCATGCCCCTCATTGTCACGTGCAGATTGGGACGACTTGTTCAGCTTTATTCCTATGGCCTCTTCATATCCTTTCCCGAAATACCTCGCCCCGATCAGCTTTTTGTTGCAGATAACTTTGTTGTCCGACTCATCCACACATGCGCCCTTCCATCTTGATGGCACCGGTTCAAGTCCTTCATCGCTGAAGCTACGCGATTCAGGCCAAACACCTGATAAACACATGCAGTAATTAAGTAGTATCTAATCTCACACTACTGAATTGCACTGATCGTGGAACACATTGGGCACCAAGACCAACCTGTGTCGAGGGTTCCTATGATTGTGTCTTGTCCGTATCCAGAAATGTTCCATAGGGAGTCGGGAGGCGTAATACCGTCATGCTCCAGTCCCAGGAATTCCCACGATCGTGTTGTGTGCAGTTTAACCGGTTTGTTTGGAAACACGGACACCACATTCGGGGACTCTGAATCATATTCCATTCCAAATATATATATAGATCAGTAATAATAGAACAGAGCATGAATAAAAATAAAAAGGAGAAATCTATTTGACTTGTTCCTACTCTTGATCGCTTCAACTTCCTGTTCAGTAAGAGAAGCCGCGAAGCCATTGATGTACTTGTTGTAGCTGTAAGATACAGACTCTTGCGCCCTCTCGTAGCTGCGAAAACACAAAGGTCAAATTCGAAAAGTTTGTCACATTTTGAACTTGATTGGATGCAGCAGGATCATATTCATATATACCTTCCCAAAAGCGATCCCAACAAATTGTAATGGGACTGGGTTGCAAGTTCAGCATCGGCATCGGTAGGATTCAAGCCATGCGAGTGAGTCCCCATGTAGACGATATATGACTGCAAAACAGAGAATGAATAACCAGACAGTTAGAGCACCCAGATGAGAATAGAACACCATATGATTACAAATCCAAAAAGAACGAAGCTTTATTGTATAATAGCAACAGTAATACACTACTACTGTATATGTGTGTGTATCAAGAAGGATGAGAAAAAAGGCAAAAGACAATATGAAATGTTAGTGCTTTTACCTTTTGAGTGGCGAGGGCGGGAGTGTGGAGCAGAGAAATGATGACAAGAAGAGAAAGATGGAAATGAATGGAGGAGGAAGCCATTGGTGTTGGATGCTCTCTGTCTGAGATTCAAATCTCAGAATGGAGCGGAGGATGTTTGTTTGGCTTGGGGGTGTCAACTTATACGCACTCTTGAATATTCCACTCCTTTTTACATGTTATTTAATCGAATTTTTTATTTATTTTCATTTATTACTTAATAATTTGGGTAAAATGAATATACCCGTCAGGGTATATAAGCTACATACCCTAACGGCTAAAATAACTTCATTTTGACTCGTATTCATGGGTTTTAGGGTTTCATGATTCAAAGTGTTTAATATTTTAGGGTTTCTTAGGTTTTGAGTGACTTTTATTGTTTATGTTTTCTAGAATTTTTAAAATTTTAGGATTAAGGGATTTAGAGTTCAAAACGACGTCGTTTTAAAGGTTTAGAAACATCCAAAAAAAACACTAAAATATGAAATTCTGAAATAAAAAAATCTTGAAAACCCTAAAACATTAAAAATTCTAAAACTTAGAAATCCTAAATCTCATAAAAATAGCATAAAATGACATCAATTTAACCGCTGGAGTATGTAACTTATATACCCTGACATGGTATATCTGTTAAGCCCAATAATTTTTAATACGTATTTAATATCAACAACTATCTTAAAACGTCAAACATTAATCACTTCTTTATCATAATCAATAAAAAATCATTCATCACCAGTAATAATCTACTAATTTTACTTTTTGCATGATTTTTTAAAAAAAACACAAATCATCTACTCATTAAATTTGTTCAACTGCTAGCATTTACTTCATATTAATCTATTCAAATTAATTTTAGACCACATGTATTAAAAAACGGAGAGAATAATATAATACGTTGGGAAATGGAAAGGAAGAAAATAGTTACTACTCTGTATGCAATCGTTCGTTTTTGTTAGTGAGGATGGAGTAAATCGCTTGTGATTATGAGGAGATAGAATGATGATAAAAATGAATTTATGAGATTTTGAAATTATAATATTTCCTCTGAAAAGGATCCCTGAATGTGCTTTTTCCCATTTATGGATTTACATTTTCAACTTCCTAACTTTTTCTTTTACAAAAATATTAAATTTTTTCCCCCCAATTTAACATTCCCATTTTTCTTTTTCTTGGAATACTTTAATGCCGTGGATATGTGACCCATAAATGTATGGGGTCAATATCATCAACAACAATAAATGTCTCTCTCTTCAGAAAATATAATAATTCTGTAAGCACCAATTTTTTCAGTAGCAGAAAAAAATAAAAGGAATATTGATTGTTTTGGTTTACGAGTCGATTCTCCATCTTTTTAAATGCGAGTGAATTAAAGGCATCTAACTTCTAAAAAAAATAAAATTTGGTGCCTTTAAGCAATTATCACAAGGTGATGTACAAATAATAAAATCAATACTTTGAATCTGCTCTGATGGAATTAGCAACTAGGGTGTTCACCGGTCTGATCTGGACCGGATCGGAACCAGAATGGACCAGAATTGAAATCCAGAATTTGTGCAGACCGAAGACCGGACCGGAATCCCAAAAAAACAACAATCTGAGATCGCAAACGGCAGGTGGCCTGAGATCGCAAACAACAGCCTCTGGTGCGCCTGCCTGATCTCCTGGCAAGTGGCTCTGGTCTGGAGGCCCAGCACGTCGTAGAGCGTGGTGGCGGAGGTAGAGGCCGAAGTGCGTGGCCGGTCGACGAAGGTGTAGACAGTGGAGATTTGGGAGGGGCGAAAGCAGGCGGTGTCCGGGCGGCGAGTGAAGGTAGATTTGGTGGCGGAGAATGGAGCGGTGGAGCTGAAGGAGGAAAAGGATGGAGCGGAAGTCATTGAAATTTGGATTAATGACTTGTCGAGGAGATTAGGGTTTGAGATTTGGGATTTGGCGTGCGGGCCGCGGGCGTGTGGCTGCGGGAGCGGGACTGGCCGACTGGGGTCTGGGGATGAGGAGTGGTGACTGGCGAGTGGGGATGGACTGACGAGTAGGTAGAGAGAGACGTAGGGTTAGGTTGCATTTGCACCCCAATTTTAAATGAAACGACGTAGTTTCACTTGATTCCGGTCCATCAAGGTGAGACCGGAATATTTCGGTTTTCAAATCGAATCGGACCGAAATCGGAATCTCCACAACTTAAAGACCGGACCGGACCGAAACCGGAATCTCCACAAATTAAAGATCACAGTCCGGTCCGATTCCGGTTCATTTTTCGATCCGGACCAGATTTTGAACACACCTATTAGCAACTACTCTTAAATAAGGAAGCTTAACTCAGTTTGAAAAAGACAACTCAAATGTTGCATAAGTTTTGTTCTAACAAAAATCATATTTATAGTTAGCCCAAGAGTTGTACTCCCTTCATTCTCTAATACATGTCGTTTAAGGTTAATTTGAGTAAATTAAGGTGAAGTTAATACTAGCAATTGAACAAATTTAATAAGTAGGTGGTTAATATTTTTTGAAAAAATTCGTTTAAAAAGTAAAATTGGTAGATGATTACTAGTAAAGAATATATTTTCTATTGATTATGATAATAAAATTATTAATGTTTGACATTTTAAGGTAGTTGTTGATATTAAATACACATTGAAAATTGTTAAGTGACAAAAAAAAGTGAACAAAAAAATTCGATTAAGTGACATCTAAAAGAGGATAGAGGGAATAGGTTTTATTGGCTCAAGTGTGGCTTTTGCATGTACTAAAAAATCTCCTATTTATAATGCTCAGGCAGCTTTTTGGTTCGTCCTTCATCATCTACTCCTTGGCGATTAGTCACCCACTCGACACTTCTTACTCCATCACTCTTTAAACAATCCAACAATCTGCTATAATTTTTTTATAATAAATGATTTTGTGAAAGACCGGAAGAGCCCCAACCGAGGTACGATACAAAAAACAAACGAAGAGCTAAACAACTCCTCACACTAGAAGCTCAACGAGCAATAGCTAAAGATTTTAGACTAATAATATTGAGTTTTGTTACTTCTCGAAATACCTAAGGGAGCTGATTTATCAGCAAGAGAATTCTTAAGCCTTCCTCACAACTGATGTTCACGATAACAGAAGAAATCATATTTTCTTCCTTTGAGGCAGGGCGGAGGACTTGATTCTGATCCAACTTTTACAAATCTTTTAAGTGCTCGACACAATTTCAGGGTAGATTTTTCCTTCCGAACATTACTTATATAAGCTCTTCACAGTTGGTTTGAATAGCTGAGATTTGGATGTTGTAAAGGCTAGCAAGTTTGTTGCCAATGATCAGAGATGCAAATGAAGCCTGAATGGAGCCTTCCTAATGAATAAATTTGAATAAAAAATTCTTTAATTATTTTTCCATCTTTGTCTCTAAAATTTCATCCTTCTTTGCTATGCTGACTTGATTTAATTCCACTGATGTTTAATGAAACTTTTGCGCCCCTAGAAGACTAGGTAACTCATTTCAATCTTTTGATTGTTGGAATCTTAACTGGGATGTGTAACCACAGGATAGATATTGGTTAGGCCCAGATACCCTGCTACAATCCTTCTCATCAATATTATGCTCTTTGAATTTAATAATCCTGAGCCTTCTGTTTCTTGATATGCATGTTGTTATGCTGCTGTTGCACATGTCTTCTGAGGATGATCCCCCCATTTTAGGAATGTCCTCTTAAAATGTCTCTTAAGATTCGCGGTCTTTCGAGACGAGGGTCATTAAGGGGACGTTCGCCTACTGAGGATTTTCGAGTTAGGATCTGATGGATCGTGTCATCAACTTATGGTATGCAACCTATTTTCCCTCTTTTGAGTTAGCCTCTCCTTTACTACTCAGTTTGCCCATCTTTCCCTTTCTAACCCTTCCATATTAATATGCATGGTGACATCACGATTGTGGCCAATAAGATGAATTCATCCCTGAAGTTCTCCCACCTGGATGGAGGGAGTGACGAGAAGGACGCATTATCCTCCCTCTCCAATCCTGAAGATAACTCAAAGAAAGATATAAATTAGATTTTTTTTCTCTCTCTCAAGACTTAGAGAAATGTAGCAACAAAGTTGTCCAGCTGAAGAACTAAAAAAAAGACAGTTTGTAAGGGTTGTTCCTACCATGTTTATCTCTTATAATTTCCATGTCTATCAGTAACTAATTTCTCTCATACTATTCAAGTTATTGAACTTGTGACACTGGCGACGCAATATTTTCATGCCTCTCATTAGAAGGCGGGAGAGGTGTTCCGATACAAGTCAAATAATATTGTAACCGGTTAGACCGGATCGAACAGAAGAAGGTTGGCGCTTATCTAAGTTCTAAAGTCCTAGTTAGTATCTTCTCATTTTTTACATGAATGAGGGAGGTTGGTTATAAAATATTAAATATTCACTTCACCTAACTATCTCGCACATAATAATAAATCTCATAAGCCAAATTCATATTCTTGCAAGATGGGTTTGTTAATTATATTAACATGCATTCTTAGGCTGGACCACTTATTATTTTTTAGATTCTATATTCATCAGAAAAGGTTTGATCTTCATAAGAAATGCTTATATATTCATCAGAAATTCTTATGAATTTATCAGATTACTTTATGATTCTAGATTCACAAGTTTTAATTCCATATTCATCAGAAATGTTTATATATGATTCAGATTATTTGATGGTCTATTTTCATTAGTTTTGCTTCCATATTTATCAGAAATACATCGATCTTCATCAGAATTTATTGGATATTAATCAGGATTGCTAATATATTCATGAAAAATGTTAATAAATTTATCAAATTATTTTATGATTATATATTCACTAGTTTAACTTCCATATTCATAAAAAATGTGATGATATTTATCATAATAATCTTATATTCTTCAGATTATTTTTCTGGTAATTTTTCATTAGTTTGCTTCCATATGCATCAATCTCAGAATTGATTGGATATTCACCAAAATTGTGTATATATTCATTAGAAATATTTATAAATTTATCAAATTATTTTATGAGTTTAGATTCTTAAGTTTTAAATCCATATTCATCAGCAATGCATCCATATTCATCAAAAATGCTTATTTATTCATCAGATTATTTTGTGGTCTATTTTTCAATAGTTTTACTTCCATATTTATAAGGAATGCACATATCTTCATTAGAATTCATTGGATATTCACCAGAATTTTTAATATATTCATGAGAAATGTTTATAAATTTATCAGATTATTTTATGATTCTAGATTCAATAGTTTTAATTCCATATTTATGAGAAATGTGCTAATATTTATCAAAAATACTCTTATATTCTTCAGATAATTTTTGTGGTATATTTTCATTATTTTGCTTCCATATTCATCAGGAATTCATCGATCTTCATCAGAATTGATTGGATATTCATCAGAATATCTTATAAATTCATCTGAAAAGTTTTATGATTCGATGTTCATCAATTTTGTTTTTTTATTCCTCAGAATTGGTAAGATCTTCATCAGAAATGTTAATGTATTCATCAAATTTATTTACATGTGTAACAGTTATGTAACATTTTTACATGAACATAACATATTTTTCATCAAAAAGCACAACAATATTCATTTAAACACTACATAAATTCATCAAAATATCACACATTCATCTGGACATCAATATCTTCATCACATTTTTGTTTTTTTGCATCAGGTTTGTTCTTTTTTTTAATTCTTTTTCAGCTTCTGCACATTTTATCTCGAATCTCTGCAATTTTGTAACACCTTATTTTTTATTTTGTTCGACTCACATATGCAAGTGATGAATATGTATATTCATCACTTGCATATGTATATTCATCAAATTTACATATATTTATTTTAAAAGAAGAGAACTATGAGAGAAGATCGAAATAAAATGAAGGGAAAAAGGGATATAATGAGAAAAATAGAGTAGTTGAGGTTGTTTATCATGCCCTACGGATACTTTCTAAATTAATATGTATACATATGCTTCACTTTTTTATTTGAGTTAATTCTGTATAATTAAGATTTGAAATCAATTTTTTATTTTCAAATTTATTTCAATCATATAATAATTGAATATTTTCAAATGGTTGCCTTCATATTATTAAAACATAATAAAATTACTAGGTTAATATAATAATTATATTAAATATAATTACATATGTTATTGAGAAAATATTAGTAAAATAAATTTTATGTAATTGTGAAATTGAGATGAGGTTGATAATGTTTCTCATAGTGCGTGATGGTAAATCAGTACGAGGTTATTATAAAACAGGCAAAGATACAAGACAAGTGACCTCCAAATGAAAATCAGGCATTGAAGCTCTTATAGAACAAAGTAGAGAGTATATATATATATATTTTTAAAGAGGATTAACAGTGGTTTCCACTTCTTCTCTTCAAGATTCGAACTCAAGAGTTATAATCTCTTTCAAGTGAGACATTCACCAACTGAGCTACCCTCGTCCCCAAGTAGAGAGTATCAAAAAGCCTTCCAGGTGCAAAGAACTTCATGGAAGATGTCAGCTATTAAATCCCTGTCAGCAGAACGGAGAAAGTCATCCAGCTCGTCGCGGATATCATAGATCTTGCCAAACTCGACGAGGTACCTAATGCAACTATCTTTCAAGTCTGGCAGTTGATACAGATGCGCAGTTTGGAGTCTTTCAAGCACATTTTTGACATCAATGTCTTCCAAAAGGCTTTCATGGCACACTTGTTTTAAATCAGATATGCCGTACTTATCTGCTGCGCGGAGAAAGGCCAGCCTGTGAGTAAGAAACTCCTCATGTTGTATGTTGCCGTATACGTAGCTGAGGAAAGCTCGAAAGGCGTCATGGGTCATGTCAGGGATGTGAATGGTGGATAGTTGTTTCTCTTTCAGGTCGTACAAAAACATGCTGCAGAAGACGGGCGATCGGGCTGAAAGGATAGCCCGATGAGCCCCGATGCTTCCGCCCGAAGTGGTGATAGTTATGTCAGTGTGAATGCCTTGCGTAAACATTCGGCCAAGTGTTGCAAGGGCGGTTGCATTTGACTGCTCTACGGCTGATCCTTCTCTCCAGATGGAGCTAGCTTCTCCTTCCTGTAAGTTTCATAAGTTAATATTAGTTACTGATGGACTGTACATATGAGAGCGGAGAAACAGTAGCTTACATCTAAAGATGTCTTCAGGTCAATAAAATCAACATCGATGATAAACTTCCCGGTTAAGGGCACTTCATCGAGCCCCCAAACAAAATCTTCATTTCTCTTGAGCTGTTTGTCTTTTACTTCTGCAGCCAAACATTTCAATCAGATTGTGAACGGCTCCTTGCATCAACAATCTTTTTGGCCTAAAAACTTGAATCCCAGACAATAAAAAAGATGATATTTTGCATGTCCGCAAGCCTTTGTTTGTGCAACTTAGATGGCATATGAAGGGATTGGTACTTTACAATTGCTGCACTACCTAACAGTTTTTCCGGGGCAAGTGCAAATCAAATGTGAACTAGTTTTGAGTATTTACTTACCCGTGTGTGTTAAGGTTTTGCGGCCACCCACAAAACAAACCGCACGCATTACAAAAGAAGCAATTGGAGGACTGTCTCGCGCCAAGTTTGATATCTCAGGATAAAACTTAATGGACAGCCCCTGGTTCTTCTTCTCTATTGACAGATGCCTTCAGAAAAAAACCAGAATTAACTGAAAAATGTCAGCTTCTTCCAAGGAAAAATAAATGATGACTTTCAGGTGTGATGATACTGTTTATATAATTTCAAGATATGGAACTTACCAATTCCATTTTCCCATCTTGAAAGGATCAGATTTTCTGTAAGTGCAGGAAGCCAAATTTTGAATCCTCCACTGAGCCAGACGTGAGGTGGTTTCAACTCGGTAAGCTGATTCACTCATATTATACGCACTGAACACAGGCAAACTCAAATCACAAGTCGATTTTCACTGACTTTTCAGTTCTGGTCATCTCAAGCATGCGGTCGGTAGTGATGATCATGCAATTATGGGACTGGATTAATGTTAGAGGGAGGCAAAGAATAGTGTAACTGGGTCGGTCTCCTTTAACCAAAGTATCTGATTCTTGACTTACATGCAATAAATCAACCACACCCATCATGATCTCACTATAGAATTTGCAAGTAATTTAAGTGAACATGTAATCTGATTTTCTTTCTTTTCCAATCTACCCTTTTGTTTTATTAACAAAATATCACACGGTTAGGATATACTGCAAACCAGTTGGTAACTGAATATATTTGAATGCGTGGCCTTTGGAGACAAGAAAGGTATTCTCGAGTGTTTATAATGCAAGTAACCCTTCCAGCCTCAAAGTAGATATTCTAGATTGGCTTCAAGAGTAATTTTGTTTCTATAAGGAAAAGTACCAAATGAATTAATATATGCATTACTCTCATTTATAAATTACGGTCCGCTTTATAATTTTAAAATTTCTAATTTTTTGAATTACAAGGCCTATGTGCAATTTTGTATACTTAATATGATTCATAAATAAATCATCCTAATTTCACTAAAGTTCCTACCTAATCCTGCTATCCAAACTGCGTCTATTTAATTAATTATTATTTTTATGATCTCTTTATATTTTTCTCCTCCAGCAACCTGTTTCTAATTAAGTGGATCTACTGAAACACGCTTCGACGCAAGTGGTGGATCTATTCTTCCAAAGTTCAAAAATGATCATATTTAACCATCTTAATATCAAAATGACCTCACTCAAACGAAAAATATATATTATATATATATAGGGGAAGGATCCGTTGAGAACCATGCATTGTGGACAATTCTGAACCAATAATTTTATTTCCTACTTTAAGTTTATTTATTATGCTTCATTTATTACTTGAGACTCTTTAAATGTGACAGATATGGGAATTGTAATTAGTTGTATATAATTAATACTTTCAGATATTTTTAGATTTTCAGTAATTGATGTTCACCGTTGCATATTTTTATGTTTTTTTGGGTTTTCGAAAAGTGAACATTTTTTTAGATTTTTTTCTGAATTATAGTTTTTTTATATTTATTTTATAATATTTTTAGAATAAAGAATAGATAGCAAATTTTTTTTTCTCATTTTTGATAGTGAATTTTTTTATACACTTTTTTTAATTAAGGTAGTGAGTATTTATGGTGAACATGTTCACTGTCAAAAATACATTGCAAAACAGATGTTCACTGCCAACAAAAAATTCAAATCCATAAACAATTTCAAAAATTATAAAATTTTAAAATCATATTCACTATTCGAATATTTATAAAATAATGATGAACATAGTAGATTAATAAAAAATCAAAAAATTATAGTGGTTGTTCACTGTCAAAAATACATCGCAAAATAGATGTTCACTGTCGAACAAAAATTAAAACCCATAAAAAGTTTGAAAAATTTTAAAATTTTAAAATCATATTCACTATTCGAACATTTATAAAATAATGATGAACATCGTAGATTAATAACAAATCAAAAAAATATAGCGGAGAACGTTTGTACAACACTATCAAAAATTATACTCCAACTAGTTGGATTCAAGATTCGTCTCCGCCATTGATTGCTGAGCACACACCAACAATAGCTCATGTTGTTTTTTTATATGCTTACAGGAACCAAAAAAATCTTTATCAAAACCCAAAAGCAAAATAATCAAACCCGAAGAGGGGAAATTATGAAAAAACATACTTCAATATTTCTCGAGAGTGTGTTGGGGACAATTGCATGTCAAAATCCTCCACCACAAAAAGTAAAGGGCGTATCTCTAACCACATAAGCAGCCACCACAATGTCTCTACTAAACATCTCCAACACTGTAGCGATGGATGAGGCGGCTAGAGAAAACATATACAAAGGTAGGATGAGACAAAGATTTTGTGCGCCTCCCCGTAGCGACGATAGTAGTGCGGAGCAAGAATTTCCGAATGGATGGACGAAGGAAAGAGCCGCTGGAAGTGTGCATGAGTTGGTCCGCAATGAGCCTGACTCCTCTATTAAAGTTGAGAGGGTGTGCGACCGCTAGCCACACAAAAAACTACTACGCCATACATACATCTCTATCAAATCCTCTCAAACAGACAGGTCGTAGAATCAAAATAATTATAAACACAAAATCAACCAAAAAAACTAATTCCATTATCCTCAAACAAAAATTTACCTAAGATGTAAATTACAGTAACTTAAGGAATTGACAACTTCTTTTAGATATAATACGAAAGATATTAGCACCATGACCGATTGGGTAGCTAACATAACGTTGATACCTCGAGATAAATTCTCCAACACAAACAAATGACCTTTAGCTAATGGTGTATCCTTAACAATACATCAAACTATGATAGCTGCAATCTCAGACCATTTCTAGTTTCTACAGTTTAAATTCAAACAACAAGTTAATTACAACAAAAATACCCAAAGAGGAAGCTGATCCTTATTGGACAAACCGTTTGAAATCTTTTAACTCAAAATCCAGAAGCATTTATTCAAAGTGTTTCAAAAAATTTAACCACGCCTTGAATCTGACAGAAGATTTAGTCCTTCAATATTATAAATACATATCCGCACCTCCACTTCAATAACAACATTAACCTGCGTCCACAACTCACTTTCATTAACACCACCAGCTTCTTCGACGCCTCCACCGCCTTCCATACGCAGATTTTCATGATTGTCCACAAAAGCCTATATCACCAAACCTTACACCCAAACCACTTTGACCGTTCAAAATGCAAAACTAATAAACGTCGACGATACAGGATATGCTGCGTAATTAGCCACGCTCCTTCCATTGTATGTGATCGGACGGCCAGACGGGGAAGTTAGGGAGTCGGAACATCAGCTTCTGAGGTGGATATAAGTGAATGGAAGGAGGACGAAAACGGAGATATCTGGTCGGTAAAGTGGTCGGAGGCCTGCATGGCCGCATTTAGACATCGCCTGTGACGACTTCCATTGTCGTTGGCAACCAGGGTAAAAAATAATTTTAAACTAAATGAGGTATAAAAATAAAAAATATAATATTTTTAAGTTTAATCGAGGGTATAAATTTTTTTTAAAAGCTGATTGGGGTACAAAATTAAGAGATATCATATTTTTAGACTTAATTGGGAGTATAAAAATGAAAAATATATTATTTTTACACTAAAATAGGAACGTTTGGTCAGAACTTGGGTGGACAGTTGTCCCCGCTGTCCACCCACTGGTACCACCACTGGATGGCATTAAGGATGGTCTCGTAAAAAAAATATAATACAAAGTATCAGGATAAATAATACCATCTATTTGGTGGTGATTAATAATCAAGATCTCAAAGAATCCTAATATTATTAATAATTACTTCTATTCTCAACAAAACATATCATATTGGAATTAATTATTCTATTCTCTGTCTTATCCTCCTTACCAAAAGTGACCTAAGTAGTTAACTAACAAAGGTCATAATCGAAGTTACATCATTATTAGCTTAATTTTAGTCATTCAATACTCATGACTGAATGATAACTGGATGGTATTAGGAGAAGTTGAATAGCAGTTTTAATCACACTTAGCATATTCAAATACAGACTTTGAAATTAGATATTGAAGATAAGAGAACTTATGTCTTTATAAAAATTTGGCACATTAAGATAAATAGCTGTACCATTAAAAATGGCATGAATAAGCATGCGTGTAAACTTTAGATGAAGTATTAACTAGGAACGTTTTAAATTATTAGTAGAGATCCCAACCATTTCCTATTTAGAACTGAATACTAAAACTATAAAACAATAATGCTTAGACAAATCCAACTCTCTTCATGTTCGGTCAAGTACTTACCAATTATTATTTGTTTACCTATAAAAAAATTCTTAAACCAATTATTTAGGTGAAAAATACTGCAGATCAACTAAATATTTAAAACTATTGCATGGTTGACGGGCTTCTGATGCCGGACATTGCAAATGCAAAAGATTTAAGTTTGTCTAGGCGAGAAATGCTGACAAGAATTTTCCGGAAAATCTTGAACAACACTTGGGAGTTTACAGAAGTTGCATATTCAACAATAGCCCATTTAGCAATTTCCAACCTCTCAAGTATACTGACATATCAAATGTATTATCTTACCTTCCGTGTATTCATCTGAATTGTAGTGTATACTTCCAGTTCGTACCCAAAACAAAATCCACACGTCAAATTGGTGAGCATGCCTAAAAGCTAACCAGCAGCCAAGCACACCATTGTATGAAAATAAAAGGCCACGAACCACTAATCTACAGCCTGAAACATACCAAAGCTTATTAGTAGCTGGACAATGAAACAGAATACAACATACCAAATCTTACGTGAACTGAGGAGGACGGCGGCGGGATAGCTGAGGCCGCTTAATGGGAGAGAGAAGAAGTTTCCTCAATGTTGATTTACTGTTGCCAGTTCTGGTTCCAGTTCCAGTTCCATCTCTGAAGACAGGGCAACCACCATCTCTAGTGTTTCCCATTCCATCTGGCAGCACTGTTTTTTTAAGAGGCGAGCCACCAGAGATGTCAAAAGGCACTGAGTTTGGGCTCCTTGTTGGCCAAACATCATCTCCATGGCCTAGGATTATCACAACAAAACACCACCATAAGTCAGCACGTTTCCTAACAAAAATTTTACATTCTAATTCCCTAAGAAAGAATCACTTCAATGAGAAAAAATCAAATGCAATGAGGAGCTACCATACTTAAGAGCAGCCTAGATAAAAAAGCTAAGAACTGCAAATTCCAATTATGTTTTGGCATTTATAAAGCTACTAAATTTCGTCCTATACATGTTATATGCTGAAGGTTTCTAGCAGTAATAGATCAAAGCTTCTCCATCAATCATTCCTCAGGACATTCTCTTATGTATGTTCAGAAGTTGAATTTCAACAGCTGAGTGTGGAACTCAAACATCTGGTCGGCAACACAATCAACAGGTAACGCCAAAAGACCAAGCTACCTGTCCTTAAGAATTCTCGATTATCCATCATGTTTGCTTGATGATCGGAAAACCAATCTCCATCAGGTCTGAAATAGAAACTGGTTGAAGGCTTAATGGCTGGACGTTTCAGCGCTTCATACTCATTTCTCAGCTGGCTATACATTTCTTCCAATCTCCGTACCTGCCTGGTAATGAAAGTTGCATATTTATTCAGTCCAAATCATAATCTTAAAAAAGAAGCTACAACAATTGTACGCTTAAAATCTACAACATATACCTAGATTTTTCTGAGAATTTCTCTTGCAGCTCTTGCTTGTCCTGGGATAAGTTCTCGAATTCCTGATGCATTATTTGACATCGATTGGCCATCTTTTGATATGCTGTGTGTACTTGTTCTAGTTGGTCAGTAAATTTCTCTTGCATTGTTTCACATTTCTGTCGGCACTGAGCTACTATTTTATTCATTTTGAATTGCATCTCAAGTCCCTTTTGACCAATATAAAACATTACACTTCTGTATGCGCTTTTCATCACTGAAAATGTTCAAGGTAAAACATCAAAATTTGTGAGATTTAACTACCATGTGATTGCTAGTTGAAGAAAAAGATGGCGACACAATAATCTTTTCCCACACACAGAAATAAAGCCAAATGTGTAAGGAAAGAAGCCATAAGAAGCCCCAGAGTACATGCTGTAGTAGGAAAGAAGTATACATGTCTGCGGGAATATCCCCACCAAGGCCATCTGCCGAAGCAAAAAAAAATAAAAATTTATGAGAAAAAGATAAAGAGAAATAACGAAAAATACTATTAAAAAAATTACAACAGAGGAAATCAGATATGCACTTACATTCATCCACTCTTCACTGGGATTGATTTCTACTACCTTCAGAAGGCTGATCAATAACAAATGACATAGATTTTCTTACCAACCAAATAGGGTATGCTAAACATTAAGCGTAAATGGGTTCATCGTAAGAGAAAATAAAAACTATCAGTAAAAAAAATACTAGCTCATGTTATTAATCATGTGAGTATTTGGTTGACAAAATTTATTTAAACAAATTATATTTGCCCCATCACTATATATATGCTCAGCAATGCAAGTGATATACAAAACTGGGTAAGAATAATGAAGAGAAAATATCAGGGCAGAAGGGACAACAGAACTGGTCAATACTTCATGTGGCTAGCCTGACTAACATACTGCTAAGCCATCAAACGTGAATTAACTATTACATATGAGTCATATGTTTTACAGCCGGCAATGAACTGTTACTACCAAATACATTTAGAAAACTGAAGTCAGCACCTCTCAGATAGCACTTCATTACAAACAGGGCAAGCTGCATCGTTGTTTAAGATGTTAGTTGCATCATCCGTGCCTTAGTCCTGTTAAGGAAATATCTGGCAGTGCTTTAGTTTAAACTTGATAATACCTTTTCCCCTTTCTAATCTCATAGAAAAAGTGTATTTTGTGAATGGATACAGAAAATGTGGCCACAGGTTGTAGAGACTGCTCGTCCTTCTAAATCCCTCCAGCATGCATTGCATCTCATTTCAGGTTTCACAAATGATATTCAACTTGATGGTTTGCTGGGCGAGAAACCTTGTAAAATTTTAAGTGAGGCATCAGACAAACGTTACAAGTGCACAACAGTAATTAGTAGCTTACGAATACTTTTCTCGGTGAGTATGCAAGTCCTACATGGGACTAGAACCCGAACACTATAAGTTGGTTAGAGGTTCATTCCAGACACACACCTAATGGTATTAATAGGTTAAAGCGAAAAAAAAAAGCTCAGCACACAAAATTGAATCTGAAATTTGAATGCATTGTCCAGTGGCCTGTTACACAGGCAACTAGTCAAACTTAGACCTCAAAGTATTAGGAGGTGAATTAAGTGTTTAGGTTTTCATCTCTTATATCGAAACCGAGATTCATTACTAGGAAGGATATACATATTCAATAACAAAACACCTACAAACCAAGTTCACTGAACTTGTATCCTCCTTCACAAGAAATACTTAGAATCCACACACTATTTCTACAAAGAAAATGACACAAGTTTTTATGATTAGTTATGCAAGTGTCGGGAGGATCGAAATAATAAAGGAGGGGTGCAGAAAGAGGTAAGTTAGATGTGCATACCAACACGGGGCGCAGCGCGGAACTTGCGAAAAAATCGGCAGAAATGCACAACAATAATTGTTTGGTAGAGCCCTAATTTCATATGCGGGGAGTATTATTAACAAATCGGCGCCAAATGATCTTGCGGAGTCACTCCGTAATAATAATTTTCAGTTGATTGTTTTCTTAATCTATGTAATTAACTTTATATATGTTCAATTCAAGCACGACAGAAATTAGCCTCATTTTCTAGAAGGAATTTCTTTTGGAGAGAAATATTAGCGTGGGAAATGCTGAATAATTTCGGAGCTAAATTTTTTATTTCTGAGTATGAATTTGGAAAGAAAATAATGCAAAGCAAAAGAAAGTAAAGTGATGTTATTGAGTTATTTTTTGGGAAAAAATTTAAAAGGGTCTCTGAACTATCACCGGTTACCTAATTGCGGTCAGAACTATCACGATTTTCAAAAACAGTGCGATGAAAAAAAATTAGATTGATTTTCTAAAATAAAAGTTAGCATTACATTCCGAAACTAATATTATTATAAGATTTAGATTTGTGTGCGAAAAATACGTCGTTTGGTTATAAAAAGATGTCGTTTTATTTTTGTGCGCAAAACGATATTATTTATTTTGATAACCAAACAACATAGTTTTCGTACACAAATCTAAGCCTTATAATAATATAAGCTTATGAATGTAATGGTAAATTTTATTTTAGAAAATCAGTCTGATTTTTTTTTCATCGCACCCTTTTTGAAAATCGTGGTAGTTCTGACCGCAATTGGGTAACCGGTGATAGTTCAGGCCCATTTTGAATTTTTCCCTATTTTTAATGAGGGAGTAGAAGAAGTTATAAAAATTCAGAGGGAGTAAATACTTTTTTTTCTTTTCCTCCCAATTTGAGTGAGTTTAACTATATGCATACAAGCCTAATTAATTATCATGCAACATGTACATTCATAATATCATGCAATGCACATATTCATTATAAAATATGCTACATGAAAGTATAAAATAAACAATCAGACAGAGATTTGCCTCCTAAAAATATGACGATCTAATCTTCATATCTCTTGTTCTTACAAATCTTGGATCTTCATTCGTCATCGTTGCTTATAGATCACCATTTTTCGTTTAATTTTTTTCAAATTAACATACTTTTAAGCTTATTTACAAAGAACATAATTAACATGTAGATCGTATTTAAACTACAAAAGTAGAGCCAACACACACGTTTAATTTAATATTACGTCATTTTAAGTGATTGTATATAGGGGTGTACAACGGTCTCAAACCGAACAGGAACGAAACCGGTTTGGACCCGAACCGAAATCTATAAAATGATGAACATATCAACTCATCTGATGAACATAACAACTCATATGATGAACTTATTATCTTATCTTATGAACATATTGACTCATATGATTAACATATCACCTGATGAATATAACATCATATCTGATGACACGTATCAGCTAATCCGATCAACGTTATTATCTGAATAACATAGCAACTTATCTGGTGAACATCAGAAATCATAACGTCTTATTAGAGGTCACTTATGATTAATGGGCTCCAACCCATGACCGAATAAGAATAAACCTAAAGGTTCGCACATAAGCAAGTATGAGATATTAAGTTGAATGAAAACCGAACAAGATTCGGTCCGGATATTATTCAGTTCAACTCATGTCTGATTTAGATAAACTAGATAAGTTAATCCATGAGTATGACCTATGGATAATACCCACTGGGTCTGACCAACGGGCACAGGTCCGGTAACTCAGCTGATGGGCTTGGCCCGCAAGGCGAAACCCGTATCTCACTATAAATAGAAGTCTTGGGTTTCTATTTTAAGTGATAACATTTTTCGTTATACGATAACAGAAAGACACACAACGAGACTGCGTTTATCCGGAAAGGAGCTAGTACTCCAGCCAGACATGGTATCCCACACTTGTGTGTGGATACCGTTAGATGTGTGTTGCCTGTCGCACGTGGAAAATGAGACAACGAGACTAAGGTAATATGGTATTATTCTTATTTCATTCTGTATTCGTTTTCTTTTGGAAATTCTTAATTCAAATCTAGATCTATATCTCAAATTTGGATTGAGAACAATCAAAGTAAAAAATAGGTAATCCGTATCTAGATCTGTATCTGGTAATTCGGATTACCGTTAAAGTCATGAAAATTGATTTTGTGGCATTCTGGATCCGGGCTTATGCTGCATGGTTCGGAAATCCAGATTGAAATTTGTGTGGGTGATTCCCAATAATAAGAGCTAATCTGATGAACATAGCAGGTCATCTGATGAACATGGCAGTTCATCTAATGAACTTATCAGCCGATGAACATAACAGCTCTTCTGATGGACATATTATCAATTCTTATCAACATATGGACTCATCTAATGAACATAAATTTTAATGAACAAAGAATCTCATATGATGAACAAAACATGTCATCTGATGAACATAACAGCTCTTCTGATGAACATATAGTCTCATCTGATGAACATATCAGCTCATTTGATGGACATATCGGCTCATCTGATGAACCTATTGTCACATTTGATGAACTTATCATCTGATAAACACAACAGCTCATGTGATGAACATAATAATAGCTCATTTGATGAACATAACAGCTCTTCTGATGAACATATTATCAATTCTGTTGAACATATCGACTCAACTGATGAATATATCGACTCAACTGATGAATATATCGTCTCATTTGATGAACATATCATCTAATGGACATATTATCAAACCTAATGAATATAACATCTCATCTGTAAACATATTATCAAAACTGTTGAATGTAACAGCTCATCTGATGAACATATCATTTAATAAATATAATAACTCATTTTATAAACATAGCAACTCATTTGACGAACATAACTGCTCAACTGATGAAATATTATTAAATTTGATGAGTATACTTTTCTAATGAACATAATAGTTCATCTAATGAATATATCAGCTAATATGATGAATATATCATCAAATGAACATATCTAGAATTTAAATGAATCAAGATAATATATTTTTTCAATATTTTCAATTTCTTTCTAATATTTTTGTTTTTTTTTTAATTTTTTATTTATTTGATATAGGAATGTGATGTTTTAATGAAATGAGTGAAAACGATGTCGTTTTTTAGCGAGAGCATCTATGAAAATTGCTTAGATGAATGCTCTCGATCCAATCATGAGTGATTGATACACACACTCCAATCCTACATGCAAATTGCTTGATGGCTCGATATTATTCCTTAAATAAATATTAATTTTTTTTTCTTTTTATTAATTGATTAACTAAGTAAGCCAACCCTAAGTGGCGGGTTACTGAATAATAATTAATTCTCTGCCCAATCTTTCCCGTCGATTGCGCTTTGTTGAGATCGACTCTCCCTGGCCGGCCGCAACAATGTCGATTTCTTCTTCATTTCGACTGATCATCTGCTCTAGAATCACACAGTGCTTCAATCCCCAAACCCACCTCTCAAAACCCCTCCTCTCATCTTTCACACTCAAATCTCCCAGTCTCTCATTATTCCGGCCTATCTCCATCCAACGCGTCCCTACTAAGTCTTCTTCCGCTCCCTCTCCGCCGCCTTCCTTGCAGCCCATCGAAGAACTCCCCCCCAAGCTACAGGAAATCGTCAAGCTGTTCCAATCTGTGCCCGATTCCAAAGCTAAGTACGAGCAGCTTCTCTTTTACGGCAAAACCCTAGCTCCTTTAAATTCGCAGTACAAGACCAACGACAACAAGGTACAGGGCTGCGTCTCGCAGGTATGGGTCAGGGCTTATTTGGACCACGACAAAAACGTCATATTCGAAGCTGATTCCGACTCCGTGCTCACCAAGGGACTTGCGGCTTTGCTTGTTCAAGGCCTCTCGGGTAGGCCTGTTGATGAGATTTTGAGGGTTTCCCCTGATTTTGTGACCCTCTTGGGACTGCAGCAGAGCTTGACCCCTTCTAGGAATAATGGGTTTCTCAATATGTTGAAGTTGATGCAGAAGAAAGCTTTGCAAGTGTATGTACAGGCTGATAAAGCTGACATATCCAAGGGCCATGATGAGAGTTCGAATTTGGGTAATGATGAGATCGCATCTCCTGAATCCACTGCAGAAGAGGTTGGTGAGAGTTCTAATCAGGGAGCTGGAGGTGATTTGGGGGATTCATTTGTTTTGGGCAGTAGAGGGGAGAGGATTAAGGCCAGGCTTACCAGTGAGCTCACTCCTACTGAATTGGTAGTTGAAGATGTTTCGCATCAGCATGCTGGTCATGCTGGTGTTCGAGGAGCAGATGGGGAGACACATTTCAATGTAAGAGTGGTATCCTATAAATTTGAGGGAAAGAGTTTGGTCAAGCGGCACAGGTTAATTTATGAGCTGCTGCAAGAAGAGTTGCAGAGTGGGTTGCATGCACTGTCCATTGAGGCAAAGACGCCATCAGAAGTTAAAAGGTGATTCAAAGTGTGGTCAAGGATATAGAATTAGTGGTTCATTTCTTATGCCTACTTTGTTTTGATTTCAGATATAGACCCTTCTGTTGTTTTTGAAAATATTATTCTAGCATTCTTCCAGATAGATGGACAAGCCTCAGATTATTGTTATCTGTAACTATGAAGAATTTATCGAAGAATCTTGCTTGAAGTGTGAGGCCACTCTTTGAGTCGATTCCATTATTCTCCCAAAATGATTTAGGACAGGTTTCGTGTTTAGGGGAAGTTTCACACAGCAGATGCAAGCACTTGCCTGAGTATGATACTATGGTTATCTTATGGGTCTTAGACAATGGTTTAGATTACTGTTCAGCAGGCAATTTATATAATATATTTATTAGTTTAGATACCACTATTATGCAGATGTTCAGCTCCGCACTGGAGAATTGTAACCAGCTGACTTCGCCAGCAGTGCAGAAAATTTGGAGGTGAATCAAAATGTTGCGTGACCAGTGTTTTTGATGACGCATTCTTTAAGGCTGTGTTTGGTTTAGGGAAAATTTAGTGGAAAGAAAATGTGGAGGAAAATTGGTAAAGTCTAATGTTTGGTTTAGATGGAAAATATGAGGGAAAAAAATTATGTGAAAAATTAGAAGGAAAGTTAAGGTAAATTAAAAGGAGGTTTTAAACTTTCCTTCAAATTTTCCATTCTAAACCAAACAAAGGAAAATAAGATGGAATCCATGATGAATTTCAATTTCCATCAAATTTTTTTTTCCCTACAATTTTCCCTAAACCAAACACAGCCTGAGTATCTTTACATATGCAAATTCTGCATTCTATTCACCAAGCCTCATGGAATGGGTGGGTGGGTAAGATTATGATCGCTGATCACCATAGCTAAACTATTAGTTGGTTCCAGAAAAGTGAACAAAGTTGATTAAACTAGAGGCTTCTTCTCCAATCGCTGCATATTCATAAAATCAGTATTTCAACTTTCCAATCTAAAAATACGTGCCAGCTAATTCGCTGTCTATGTGATTTCTCATTCTTTCACACCCGATTCACAAAACATACCCATTATGTTTAGGTATATACTAGAAGAATAGTATCATTGATTTCCACATAGTTGGCTGCCAGCGAGGAGGCCGTGGTGGTGATGTGAGCTTCTTTTCTCCCATAGGAAAATAAAATCTGCATTCTTTTGGACCAACCCCCGTTTGAATGTTGGAGTGAAGTCTTATATGTATTCTGGATTTTACAAAAGGGACTATTTCACTGAACACGTCTATGCAGATTTCAAGCACGGAAAAAAAATGAGATCAAGTAGTAAAGATTTCATCTTGTTGTCTTGCAGCTCCTTGCAAATAGAACTCCATATGGCGGTCCGGTCATCTCCAACTCGCATCTTCCGTGTAACCAGTAGGAGTAATGAAATATACGCAAGTTGGCTCGCACTTTAAAACTTCCTCTTATGTTGTACATGATCCTGTTTCTTTGGACCTGATTTTGCAGCCTGACTGCCAGATTTTGTGGTAGAAGCACCAAGCTTGATATCAGCTCAACTGATTGCAGCCTCACCTCACCTCTTCTCTGGTGAAAAGGCTGCAGCGATGCAGCAGCTATAAGCTTGTCGAAGAAGAAGAGGCCGACTTCAGCATGCTCAAACTGCACGTCAATCTTCTCATTTGGGTTGGTGAAATTAGCCACAAAGTTGAAGTTACCATTGAAGTACTCGGGAGAGTCGAAGTAAATCGTGCTTAGGCTGGCGCTAGGTATGTCAAACAGGGGAGCCCGCGGTTTTACTGCCAAGAAGATGACCAAGGTAGCGATGCCGAAGAAAATAAGTAACAAGCTAAATAGGAGACAAACAATTGCCACACACCATGTAACCGGGGTGGCTTTGCGTGGCTGATGAAGCGTTATTTGTGATGCTCTTAACCTCCCAAAGATTGCCTGAGGTGTGCCTATCCACATAGACCTAGGCGTACCCAATATCCTTGAAAACGGTGAACTCCCTGGCCTCTTGGCTCCTGGGTTTAAAGGGGTTGACATGTTTTCCTTGCCTGCTAAGTTGATCTCCATCTGAGGTGGAGGTGGAAGAGGAAGCATTGTGCTACTAATTCTCAGTTTTTGAGATGCAACTCAAATCTCAGAGGATTTTGAAAGATGAGACGAAAATGAATGCTGGTTTTAAAATGAGAAAATGGTGAAAGCAAACAAATGTTAAAAGGGAGAAAGGGAAGAAAGCAAGCAAGCAAGCCCGTAAAGAAGCTTTAGCAATTGTTGGTAGTAGGGGGCCAAAACCAAAGCAAAGCTGTGTAGCTCTTGAGATTGAGTAAAGTTACTTAGCAGTGGGGTTTTTCTTGGGCTGATATGAATGAATACATTTTAGATGGTATTGGTTTGAAACCAAATTCGTACTTTACAAATCTATCAACAGGCGTTACAAGTGTATTTGCTGGTGGCTCAGCTTCGTTCAGGTGTCTTTTTCAGAGGGCATTTTTACCACCTTGGACAAGAGCCTTGGTCCACCAGGGTGGCTTGGGAACTTGATTCACCAAAAGTGAGTCTGGTTTGGATGATTTGAACTTTTGTATCTTACCGACTAAGAAAGCACACAGCTTCAAATTTGTGAGCATTATTGTATGGTCAATTTGTCATGTTTGATTATTGAATGCACTTTAAAGTGAGAGAGTTTGATTTTGTGTGGCTTTCTATAACATTTCATTTCTTGTGAAATTTGTGAGAAATTTTTGGGTGGACACCACCATACTAATAAGGAGACGTCACGTGACATTTTGAAAAGTCAAAATGACAGATGGCGACTTCGTATTGGCTGCGAATTTTTTTTTATTTTTCAACGTGTCACGTGACATCACCCCATTAGTGAGTCCACAGTGCACGTGGCAAAAATTTCTCCCTTATACATGGATTTGATAGTATTAACACCATAAATACTTGTTGAAGAAGAGTTGACTGAGAGTTATCTTGCTGGAGGGCCAGCAGTACTGACATTGAGGGATGTTGCTCGGTAAATCACGTCATTAATATCGCTTCTAAGTTCTACCACATCCTCTCTTCGTCCTAGCTCTCTCTATGTCTAGATATCTATTGAACAACCTGTATCGAAAATTGTAATAGTAATTATTAATTCATGCATTACAGGACATGCACAACAAATTTATAGAAAAAGTGTATGTGAAACCAACCAGTCTTACTCAGGGTCAAGGTAACCTGGGGTGCCCTTAATCGTTGTTTATCATCAGGAAATGTCTTAGAAATTCCAAATTCAGCCAACTTTGCTTGTAGATCCTCGTTGTCTTAACACCCCTATGTATATAATTGCCGGCTTGGATCCATGTTCTAAATACTCAAGACCTGCAACCAAATGCATCAAGAACTTCTAAAGTAGATAAGCGTGTTGAAGAATAGGATTTGTAACGGCTAAGAATAGTAAGTTTGTAACGGCGAGTAATGGTTAGGAAAATTATATTTGTAACGGCTAGTAATGGGTAGAACAATTATTATGTAACATGCTATAAAAATGTTAGTGTGTGCTCACCCAATTGAGGTGTGCCAATTATTGAGCTCCAAACACTATCTCATTTTCTTCATGGTATTAGATATTGAAGCAGCTCAGGATCATAGTCATCATGATCTAATATCCACTCAAACCAACACATGGTATGAGAACAAGATTGAAGAACAACATGTGACAGTCAAAGACAAGGACATATAACACTATTGTATACATAACAAAGGCTGAAATTGGAATTGAAGCTGCTGAACCAAAACATTATTCAGAAGCACTTTGACATCTTAAATGAAAGCAGAACATGGATAAAGAGTATGATGCACTTGTTAGAAACGGTACCTGGGAGTTAGTTTTTCCTCCACAAAATGTGAATGTGATTGATTGTAAGTGGATTTTCAAGATCAAGAAAAATGTAGATGGAACAATAGAAAGATACAAAGCAAGATTAGTAGCCAAAAGATTTAAGCAAAGGTATGGCTATGATTCTCGGATACTTTCAGTCCAGTTATCAAATCTACCACTATTAGATTAATTCTCTCATTGGCAATGACATATAACTAACAGCTTAGGCAGGTTAATGTTCAGAATGCATTTTTGCATGGTTATTTGGAGAAAACTGTATTTATGCAGCAACCTCTAGGATATGAAGATCCACAGAAACCAAGGCACCAGTGCAAGCTTAAGAAGGCAATTTATGACCAAAAGCAAGCACCTCGTGCTTGGTATTCAAGATTGAGCAGTAAACTTCAACAGCTTGGGTTTGAAGCATCTAAGGCACATACTTCACTTTTTATTTACAAAACAAAGAATGTCATACCCACAAGCAACAACTATACTTATTTATTAGTTAAAAGGAGAGTTTGCAGTGAAAGATCTTTGCAATTTGCACTACTTCCTTGGAATAGAAGTAAACCAAAGGGGAGATAAACTAGTTCTGACTCAGCATAAATACACTTCTGAATTGCTGAAAAAATATGCTGAAGCACACTACTAAAATTTGACATTCATAAATTTAAAAAACAAATTCTAAACGTCCCAAGAACTTAAAACTTTAAATGACTAGAAGCCAAGACCAACAACTTGACACGACAATGTAGCAGAGAATTAAACAAGCTGGACCAAATAGAAACTAGTGAAAAAGCTCAAAGTGTGAAGACTTAGGAAGATTTCTTTTTTTTTGTTTAGACTGTGGGTAAAAGAAAATAAGGGAGGAACAAACAAAACGAAATATCTAATTGATATTCGGAATTCATGATTTTTATTACTTTTTTGAGAAGTAGTTGGTAGGAAAAAAATAAAGCAAAATTCAATAATCTCTCACCGAGAAATCCAGCTCTTATTACCAATTGATATAGGTTTGTGTGGTCCTGATCTTTCGATGAGATAAGTTTTTGATTTGGGTGGAGGAGACGTTGGCGATCTGTCTATAATTGTCCATGACGTTGCGCCTTAGCAATCGTTACACCTACTCCAAAAGCGTTATTGATCTTGTGGAAGCATACATGATCAACCTGACCACGAAGGTTCTTGTACCTACAATCAATTGAAGAACAAGCAAGAACAGGATGAATAAGCAATTGAATTTGTAAAACTGAATGATGAATAAATATGAAAATAATAGTATTTGGGATTCTGAAGACAAGTAAACGAGTGATCTAGTCGACATGTGTGAATACTAAATAAAGAAGTAGCAGCTAACTTTATCTAAATAAAATCCAACTGTAAAAAAGGTCTATAGCTATATATTTATAAGCTACGAAGCTAGGACTTCTCCTGAAAAAAGTATGAGTTCTCATCTTGACAAGACAAAGATTTCTATTGAGGCCAGACCCAAAGCCCAATTCCTAATCTAACTCATGCTGTGAAAATGACGAAATTTGTTTCACCAATTTTGACACGTGGCAAGATCCGTTCCGAAGAAGAAATTGCGATCATTCCAACCTCTACTTATGGGCCTTCACCAACTTTCGGAGTTGAGAGTTATGAGAGTTTGAAATTTCATGTATCCTACAGGTCCACATCTGAATAAATTTTATGGACAAAACTTGATTTCTGCAATGTAGCCACTTTAATAGCTTCTTTCAAGTTTCTAAGGATAATAAAAGCATCATAATAATTTACTAGCACCCAGTCCTTATAATCATCTATATGGCACTTATGCATGAGTTCACCTGATCTATGAAAAGGAGTTACCAAACTTTTCAGATGTGCATCCAACAGAGATAACAACTCATCCTTATATGTGATGTCCTCATCACCCTGCTGACGGACAAATTGGTATTTCATGTGAAGGTTGAATGAAGTGATATCTACCAATGTGTTGTTTACCAATCATCATGTCCTTCTTCACCTTAAGCCATGTATAAACAAGCATAGGAAAGAGAAAATGAGATTGAGAGAAGCATCTGAAAGTAGCTTAGAAATGATGATAACATAAAAGTGAAAAGAAGGATTAAAGAGGAAATCTTTGAGAAGGATGTCTGATGTAAGTTGGATAGAACTAGAAAATGTGATAGGAGCAACAATCCCATTTGGTAAGTGGACAGAAGGACAAACGGCCTTGGGGTTGAAGGAGAACATGAAATTGAAAGGTAGTGTGATGAGTAGCTTCGGAATCAAGGATTCAAGTCTGAGAAGATACAACACCTGAGTTACACTTAGTTATACCTGTCACTGAAGAAATAGTTGGTGCCGAGACCGTAGAAGTTTGCTCAGCCATAATGATAGCTATGATCTCTTGAATCTAACTTGGTGTAAAAGTGTTAGAGAAACTAGTTGAAGTAGAGTCAGAGACAGAAGTAACAACATTAGTAGAAGCAAACTTCTTCATGTTAAGTATATATTGCTTAATTGGCTTAGTATAAAACTTGTGATCAGTGGGATATCTTATCAACTTCTAATACTTAAATCTAATGTGTCCAACTTTCTTGATGTAGGTACACTACTTAATATCACCTCAAAAAAATTTCTTAGAATCCACTAGCTTTAAGTATGTTGTAGAATCAATATTCTTAGAGTAACCATGAAATAATTATTAAGCAAGTAAAGTTGTAACTTCCGGAGCAGATTGAAGAGCATATAGTCTCTTTCATCTCAAAGAACCTTGTTATAAATTGTATCCAAAGAGAGATGAGGTTTCATATTGATTATCTGACCTTTTAACATAGCAAACTCCTCCCGTAAGACCATAAAAAATTTCATAATCTTTTCACGCTCAAAGAATAGAGTAAAATCAATAAATAGTTACATGTGGAAGCACAACAACACGTTCTAAGGACTCCCCTATTATTCATTTCATCCCAAAAATACTTAAGTTTTGCAAAGTAATTAACAACTATTAAAAATGTTTGAAACGTTCGCGCAAGTTCTTATTCAAGATGAAATACTCTAGATTCAATGTTTTCGTCAAATCTGGCGGCTAAAATAGTCCATAGTTTTTTTATAGTAGCAACATATAGAACTGTTCATTCAAGTTCAGTCGACAAAGTGTCGTTTATCCATGACAAGACCGTGTTAGTACATCGTTAATAATCAGGAAACAAAGGATCACAAGAAGACCGAATAGTGACAAGGCCATAATGAACTCTTAACTTGTTTTTTGTCAATAATGCCTCTGTAATCACATAGTACCATTGATAATAATTTTTCAGTGCCGATAAGAGTAATGGAGATAATCTGTGTGCCTGAATGATCACAAGGACGTATAAAAACGGATGTTGTTAACTCAAGTTTGAATATTTGGATGCTCAATGGTAGAAGCTGACTCAGGATGATTCATTGTAGAATCCATGTCAGCTGAATTTCTTTGATCACGTCATCAACTAATTCGATGCACTCAAGCAAACTCCTACATCACAGTATGTCACAAATGCATTATACTCACATAGTTCCTTCGTTTTCCCTATCATCAAACCCATATGACACACCTTAAAAAATTCAATCCCTCACAAGTCTCAAATTCGACTCTGCCCCGAATAGACAAATAAGATAAAATTTTCTCATTGAATCAAATCAGGCTAGCGACATGCCCCACATCCCGAATCAACTAGTGAGCACGCATAATAACATCAAGTGTTGAATCAAGAACATAACGATTTTTTTTAGAGAGTGACGACGACACGAGACACTATCAAACTAAACAACAGCTAAGGCCATGCTACAATGTCGTCGAAGAGAATTAGCAGCGGTGGAGTGAGCGGATTTGTGACATGAGACTATTTTTCGTGTGTGTGTCGCGGCGGCGGCGGCGATGGATAAACATGTAGTGGCAAGTTGAGTGTCGTTGGTGGTATTAGCATTATGGTTTGGGTGGAAGTAGGAAATTTGGGGTTTTGATATTTTATTTCTTTATTAGAAATAAGAAAATACAAAATGGCGTAGTTTAGAAATAAGGTTGATTTTTTGTGTGAAATGAAATAATATAATTTATGGATTCAATAGTAAAACTACACAGAGGGCCAGAACACGAAAAAAATTGTCCATATTAAAATTACATAGTAATAAGGTTTTTTTTTTGCAAAAGGGGTGCTTTGCATTGATAAAAATGAACAAATGGAGGGAGGGGATCAAGACCAATCCAAGATAAAAATACAAGGAAGATGAAACTACGAGTAAACTAGACTAGAAGATGCTGTAGATGCATTTGAGAAGCCCAGATGTCGTTGAACCGTGAGCGATGAATAGCCTTGATAATCGATAATTTGATCAGAGATTCCATTTTAATCCTATTAAGAACCAACCGCCTGCAGAAATTTTCACCTCTGAATATGAGAGAGTTCCTAGCTTTTCAAATGTTATAAGCACAACCTGCTAAGTAACAGAAAGAGATAGATTTCAGTTCTTTAGATGGGAAAACATAGGATTGTGTCCATCTGATTAAGTCTAGCCAAGATGTGAAGGAGGGAATATCTGGGAAGCAGCAAAGGGACAGAGCCTCTGAGAAAAGACCTGCTGTATGACT
>NQLW01001221.1:158996-209058 GCA_002312845.1 Kalanchoe fedtschenkoi
CTTCCAGAACTCAACAAATGAATCTCTCTGCGAGTTTGCGGAAAAGGAAACACGAAGAGAAGAAGTGCGAATGCGGGTGCGAGCAGAGAGAAGTTGGGTGGCCCTGTCCTTGTCTTCGCATAACATTTCATGAAACTGCGTTCAAGTTACTTTTAAATTTGTGTACATCGGAGAAAGTACGAGGACTCGGATTACAAATATTTAGCTATTTATAAGTGCCCCATTTCTATTTTGATATTACAATACTTATTAAAACCGAATTAAAGAGTGTGATTCGAATTTTTCGCAAAATTAACGTCCTTCGTTCAGTCACTATCAAAAACACAACCCCACTTCGTTTGTTTTTCATAGTACCCTTTTCGCTCTTCGGTATAACGATAGATTTTCGCTCTAACAGAACACGCAAATGACACGTGGTCCACTTAACTGACTCACTTGCTGATGTGGAAGATGCGCTCTTTAGTTTAGCGAAAACAGTAGCAATTGTCGCTAAACCGAATAACGAAAGTACCTTTTCGCTACTATGAAGAACGACAATGTGTTTTCGTTCTCCGGTTGAACAAAAATGTCACAAGATATTCGCTCTTTACAACAGCGAAGTTGTCTAACAAATTTTGCTGTTTACAACAACGAATTTATCTAACATTTCACTGTTTACTACATCGAAATTGCCGATCTAAAAACGACATTCGACCAACGCACGAACTCTCTCTTCTCCACAATCGTCTCCGCTTCAACCACTGCGGCGGCGCAGTCAACGGTCGTGTACGGTCGTGTTAATCTCTCATAAATTTTGTAGCTGAAGACTCTTGAACGGTCGTGTAAGGTGGCAGCGAAGATATTCCTGAGAGAGGACTCTACAGTCAAGAAGGTGGCGCACAACTTGTTTCATTCATGTCGAGCTGATTTGCGCGATATGAATGAACTCGCTCACATTCCCATAGATCCCGAGCTTATTAGACTTCCAGAAGGTTTTCTCATTGTAATTGTCATTCATTTCAATACATATAAGTTATTATTTCTAACTTGGCTGCGTAATCATGCAGTGGGAGAGTCCAGCTCAGCCAGAGACCCGGGAGTAGATGTTGAGCCTGAAATCATGCATGATGAGATGTTTCCGGAGCCTCAACCTTAAAATCAACCCACCTCATCAGCCGCTGCTGCAGCAACTGCCGGCACTAACAAATGGCCAGATTAGCCTAGTTACCAAGTCTTTCGAATCATCATCCTCGTCACCCAAGTCGGCACCCATCGACCGGAAAGGGGATCTTATCAAAAAGCTATGCGGAGACACTAGGGCTCGCGTCCGTGTACTCGATCCTCCCCTGATTTATACTTCCAATCAAATTGTGAGTCCCCTCGCCCTTAATCCTTATTTGTATTTCAACTTCGTAGCTGATGATTTTTTAATTTGTGGATTCAATCATCATGTCAACATGTGTGCGGACTTGGATGGTTAGACTTCTCCCTCAGTTCACGGTTAAGAGACCTTTATCTAGAGAGGATAGCCTTGCTATAAAAAGCTTACGTCTTCCAATTTTGCCCAGTCTGGTTGGTAGGGTGCGAGGGATTGCGTGGGATCCGGGGTCTGGTCTAACCCTCAATACTGATGGATCATCCGGTCTTAGAGGTGCCTTGGGTGGAGGTGTTGTCTGAAGTGTTTCGGGTGAGCCGAACTTATTATTTGCGACAAGATTTAGTGATTCTTATCCAAGCGTGGCTATGGAATTCGGGGCTGCATTGGAGGGCTTTCGTCTGGCGCGAGAACATGGGTTACAAGTGATGGAGATGCAGAGTGATTCGAAAGTGTTAGTTGATGCACTTAGGGGAGAAGGAGATTGTCCGTGGTCGTGCGAATATGTGTTTCGGGATATTCTAAAAGAGATGAATGGAGTGCGGGTGGTCCATGTGCTTCGCGAAGCAAACCGGGTTACGGACAGGCTTGCTAGTTTTGATCTGGATGTCGGTTCTCTAGTTGTTGTCTCTCCTCAGATGTTCTCTTCAGAGGTGCGCGAAGCTCTACGCTGTGATGGTCTTCGGTTTATGTCACTTAGGCGTGTCTAAGGGACTTATTTTTTGTCTTTTGGTGGGCGGTCGGGGAGACTGGGTGCCATCCCTCTCTCTGGTTCTCCTATCTTTTTATTTTAAACCTTTTTTTGTTTAATAAAGTTTATCCTTAAAAAAAATCATGCCAACATGTTAATATTCTTTATGTCAGTTAGATGTTTCAGAGTATGTTCTCTATTCTCCCTAGGTGCATAGATAAATGCAGATTTTGATTAGGGTCTAGCAATATTACTACGGAACAAGGTAGAGGACAACAACATGCTTGCTGGAAAGCTTGTTTTAGGACAGTGTGGATCATCAGCATTTGGGTAATAGGTTTGCTTATCAAGAATTTCATAATCTGATTTGAAGATGTTAAATTAGTAAATTATTTTTTATTTTTGTACTCTTACATGATATTATAGGGACATTATTTATGTGAAACTACAATTACCCTTGAGCGTAAGATGTTACACAAGTTACTTGTGATGTTTCCTGCTTGTTACTATGATATTTTGAAGTGTTATTGATTACTTCGTGCTTCATTTGTTTGCTCACTATGACTTTAATTAGACATTATTTCTGATTCCTCTTATTGTTTTTTTGTGTTTCAGATATTTGGAAGAAGGTGTTGAGGATATATTAATGAAGCAAGTGAAGCTATCTGGCGTTGAACGCTTGAGAGACTGCATACTGAAAGAAGAAGAAAAGATAATGAACAACAACCCTTTGTTTTATCTTAGCAGACATCTGAATCAATAACACTTTCAAAATTTGACTATGCTCATCAAAATTGGCTAGGTAATGGTGCACGTATATATTCTTAGTTTTTTTAGATTGGTGCACATTATTGACTTGGTTTCCGAGTTCAATATTGCATAATTAAAAAATCACGTTACATTTTTTATGAATGGAGACCGTGTATGCATCATTAGTGGAGTTTTTACAATTAATTAGTGAATTTGGTGAACATATTTTACACCAAATCAGTAAGTGCACCGTTCTATGGAATTGTGCACGAGGAAGAGACATCAAACTTTTAAACAATGCACTATCTCAATTTTTGAAACCGTTGTATGAAATCATATTTACACAAGTGTACCTTATGCGTATTTTTTATCTGTTATATGAAATTTTGATGCATAACATAATTTTTGGTGCACAATTTTTTTTATGCACTAATATAACTCAATTTGATTGTTCATGGAGATGCATTTGTTCGGGGCACAATGCAGATGTCATATGTTTGTTTATTGTTGATTTAGCTATATAAATTTTGGTGCACAATATATTTTTTGGTGCGTAGTTAATTTGTGTTTGTAGTTTATTTTAATGATATTGATGCAGGTGTAGTTATTGATTTCATGGTGCACTGTTTAGTTATATGTAAATTTGATCATATACATTCTTTTTTTCAAAAATTCATGGTGCACAACTTTTTGTCAGTGTGAAGACTCCTTTCTTTTTCGCTAGAATCTAATAAGAATAATATTGCTCTGTTTATTGAGCAGTTTTTATGTACAAAAGTTTGTAAATTTTTCATATTTTTGAACAGTCTTGCCTATAAAGTTGATGAAAATCTTTTACAATTATGAAATATAAAAATGATGATTTTACTGTATGTTCTCATTATAAATTTTTTTGAAAGTGCATCAAAGTTTGATTCTACACTAAAATCATGATTCTCTCATAGTGGTGTACATACTAATTCCACACTAAAATATGCACCATAATCTGATCGTTCATAAGATGATGATTCTCTCATAGTGGTGCATGTATTGATTTTTACACTAAAATGTGCATACATTTCAATGTGTGCCAAAAAAATCAGCCAAAAAAAGAGAAAAAATACGATTTTTACCAAAACAACTGTAAAAGAGAGAGAAAAGATAAAATGATGCATTATGAAAGACAAAAAATCATTTAGAGGAAAGAAAAATAAAAGAACCGTTTCATTCCTCATTTGAAGCAGATAATCTAGACACAAATCTAACAAACCATGTAACACAAAATTAATAGTATTTTTAAAATATTAATTAAAAGATCATGTCCGTTCGATGAAAAAAGATAAATGAACATGAATTGTCCACAAATTACATATTCGGAAGGGTTTTCACCTGATCCGCCCCATATATATATAATAATATATATATAGACACACACATAGGGAGTGGATCAAATAAAAATCACCTTGAATTTGTAAACTGTGGACTAACAATATCCATTAGATATGTTAATTTCAATGGATAAGATTAAATTTTAATTTATCATAGTTAAAAACTCATAAACTGGGTTGCATAAAGCTTTTTGGCCTGCTCCTTCTGTGCTGGGCTGGGCTTCGGGGATTGGGCTGGGCCTGTCCCGTCTGTGTTGGGTAGGCAGGGAGGTGGGAAAAGGGATAGACCAGGCCTCGCCATTTGAGGAAAGACTGCCGTAGTCGAGGAGACACGGCTAACGAGGAGCATGGCAGACAAGGCGTGGATGGAAGGGAAGCGAGGCAGACTATGTCCGCGTGACGCTCAAGGCGCTCCACACTGAGGCGCTACGCGGCTAGGCGATGTGCGGCTAGCCATAGCTCAGGAGGCGGGGCAGACGGGGTGCAGGCAACTACAAATCTCCTGACGAGTGGCACATGTCGGATCTGCAGGCGTCGGGTAGAGATAGTTCCAAGAAGCTTTGCGGCCTGCATTAGATCTGGGGACGGAGAGCCTGCTGCGGCTAAATCTGGCCAGAGATCTCGGTGGGCACGAAGAAGGGCAGGGCTGAGCTAGATTCTGGGATCTGGCGCGGCTTGGGTCTACCGGGGGAGGCCCGCACCTATAAAGATTTCAGCCGCCTGTGACGGAGAGGGAGATTGGGCTACAAAGTGTAGGAGCTGGCACAACGAGGTGGCTTATGAGCTCACTGTGACCATAGTATTCGGACTCCTAAGACGGTAGGTCTATAAGGCTGAGGCGGTGGGGACTGCCGGAGATGGAGGAGCCATGGGGCAGATCGGCCGTTGAGGGACTTACACAACTCGCTGCGAGGTCTTCAAGCTGGCGGCTATGGGGCGAGCCCTAATTTGGCGCCTGAGGTTGTCGACGGGTCACCCGTGGTTGTGTAGAGGGTTGCGGTGGGGGCGGGCACCATCAGGCTCGCCAGGCGGGGCAAAGCCCGAGGCATCTACAGTGATGGCGATGGCGGGGACCCCCATCTGGAGGGCTGGAGGTAGTTAGTGGTTGGTGGGGTTGGTGTCGGTGGAGTTGGCAGGGTTGGGGCCGGTGAAGTTGGTAGGGTTGGGGCTGGTGGAATGCAGATTTGAGCCAAATCTATCGAAAGGGAGGCGGCCCCAGGATGCACGGCCAGTCAAGGCAGCCGCAGATGGGGATTCAGGCCTCCTTAGCAGAGATGACCAGGCGCGAGATGATTATGACTGCAAGCGAGCCGATGTACTCACTAGCTATTCGCGAACGAGCTCGGTTAGTACTCGGTTAAAGCTCGTTTGTTAATAAATGAGTCGATCACGAACACCAATTATAAGCTCGTTTAATAAACGAGCCGAACATGAGCAAGGGGGTGTTCGGCTTATTTATGTTCGCGAACTTGATAACTCATTATCAAGATCGAGGACCTACTGACTTAAGTTAGAATGTAACTCAAATATAAACATGTTAATATGTCGTACCAAGAGTTAACAATTCAAAATTAATGAAGATGGCTACAATAATTAACATAAATTCCATCATTTGAGCCAAACATAAACAATGAGGTATTCGACTCGTTTATGGACTCGTTTAAAAGCTACATTTAAACTCGTTTATTGCTCGTTTAGACTCAACTACGAATCTTTTTATAAATTTGTAAAGTTACTAGTCAATAAAGTAAGATTTTTTAACGAGTAGCTCATTCAAAACTCGTTCAAACTTGTTTAAATGCTCGTTTATCATATATATTATATTTTATATTATGCCAATCCAAATGCTCGAGTAAGGCTCGAGCTCGCTAAAATTAAACGAGCCGAGCTTGAACATGTGTTTTAAAAGCTCGTTAATACTCAGCTCGAGGTCGAACTCGTGAAATGTTAAATGAACGAACATGAACACTTTAATACTCGACTCGACTCGTTTGCAACCCTAGAGATGGGGCGCGAGCCCTTGCCGAACGGCGGACTCAGCTATGGACCTCAGCAGCGAGTGGGAAGCGGTGGCCTTGAGGGGTGTGGCCGTGTGGCCTATGTTGTGGATGGCTGCATGGGCTATCGGGGTGGGCGGAGGAGGGGCCATAGTAGTGCGGGGAGGAGGACATGCCCCAACCCTCCTCCTCAACCTCCAATTGATTCTTTGATTTTTGCTTTTCTAGAGAAAAGGGAGAGTAAAAAAAATTTCCGCTAGCTTGTTCCAAGTGATCGAACATTACTATCTTCAGAAAACGATTTACCGCTAGCACCAAAAATAGCAGAGCTCTAACGTCAACACACATTAATGAAAACAAAAATTGTAAACAGCTTGAAGATAAAAATAGGCGTAGCATTTGGCCGTACACTTGTTAATCTCAATGCTACTATTTGCAGTATGTATCATAAACTGAAATCCGAAACAGTTTGGAAAAACTAACTGCAGTTACATATCCAGCCAGCGGCCACCACATATTAATTCAAATGCAGGTGCGCCTGGAGTTTTAAAGCCCACTCTGAGTTATTCTGAAACACCCAAATAAATATTGATTCTTGAATCATCTCATTTCCTCCAGATCAATCTGTTCGTATTTCAAAACTGTGAAGTACTTCTTTTTACAGGAACTGAACTTGATTTCTCAACATGTTTTTTAATCCGGCATCCGCATATCTCACTTTTCTGAATAAGATGCTGCTGGACTCGACAGCTACCCCTACCAAGAACTGCGAGCCACTTAGCAACGCATTCACCTCTACTTACCAAGTTTTCATAGCGGACGTTTGCCACAACGTCACTTTTGCATGGGTGAAAAGCTGGACCACCCATTCACTTACAATGACGGTTCAATCTACTCGGAACGAAGATGAGTATGAATGTGAGATTTTACTCCAGTCTTACCTATTTAAGTGCAATAAAGGACGCAAAACTTTTCAGGTCGGATGCCAGGATGTGTCACTTTTCTGGGATTTGAGATCAGCCAAGCATTCCAACGGCCCACAACCGTGTTCGAGCTATTACATTGCATTAGCCTCCAATGGTGAAATACTTCTTCTGCTAGGAGATTTAAATCACAAGGCGGTAAACGACACTCGATCAATCCCGTCATCAAACGAGGCACTGCTAATCTGCACAGCCCAGAATGTGCACGGGAAAAGTGAATTCAGCGCAAAGATGAGGCTTGCCGAAGAGCACAGCATTTCCATCAAAAGCTCCTTGCTAGAACCAGCGCAGCCCCAGATGTGGATCAGCATTGATGGTGCTCCCATTATTCGAGTCCTGAATTTAAATTGGAGGTTCCGAGGCAACCAGACCGTGTCACTTAATAATATGAAACTAAACATAATGTGGGATGTGTACGATTGGTTGTTCAATGCCCATGGCTTAGGCCAGGGCTTGTTCATCTTCAAACCATCATCAGGAGTTGATCCACCCAACCCTCATTGGGTAGACCGCACACTGACGGAGAACCGCCATTCAGCCCTAGACTCCTGCCATTTCTTGTACGCATGGAAAACTGACTAAAACCATATCATATTATGTTAGAGCACAAGGTTGTGTATGTGTTCATATAATTTTTTGGGTGGACATAGTACATGTGGACAATGGATCGACACTCGAAGTTGTCACGTGATAATTTGATCAGTCACGGATCATGTTGAAAAGTAAAAAAAAAAGTAGAACCAATGAATGTTTGTCACATGTCACTTTGACTTTTCAACACGACACGCGACATATTCATATAGTTGGTGTGCATGGTTCATGTGGCGGACCATGTCCACTCAAGAATTTGATGTTTGTATTTGGAATTAGTTTAAAGCTAATTTATAATTAGTTGAGAGATTAGTATTTAGTAACAATTTGTTTAACAGCAACAAATACAGTTTTAACTGCTTTATGAGTAATCTAATTTTGTTTAAATTTGAGTTCTTTTATTTGGGAAACAAGAACAGTAGCTCCGTCGTTTGAGATGGATCGTGTCTTATAATGTGGATGGGAAAAATACGTTTTCTATTTCTTATCGAGTCCCAAATCACTTATTTGTTGTTGGTTGATTGCGATGACTTTGAGTTACAAATTGTTTATGAATCACATTAAGATGTTATAATATTAATTTATTAAATTAAGCGTCGAAGGCTGAACGTTGTATGAGAATTTAAATGATCTAATCATTGTTTAGACAACTTTTAATTACTAAATTATTTATTTTCATTTTGTTAAAACACTTTCTGAACATCTTAAGAACTCATTTCTCAGCTTTTATACTTTCAGTAAATCATGAATTACGACGCACACAAAAGTAACTCTTATGTCATGTGTTATGCCTTCTCATTCGACCCAACATACGTAAACATAATATTAAAATCACATATGCCAATACATTTTGATAACATTCACCTCTTCCACTTTCCATAGTTTGTTTATCATGAGGTACAATAACATATACCAACGTTTCATCTAATACAACAACGACCACACCCTAAAACATGAAATTAAGGTTCATCTTCCAATGTCAAGAGCATAATCGAGCAGTCATCATTAAATAAAAAACAAACTGATAGTTTTCTTAACAGAATACAACTAGATAAATTTTTGAAGAGCCAACCTATAATTTTTGAAGAGAATAAGGTTTTAGATTCAAAGTGAAAAGAATCATGGACTTACCCAATAAGATGAGAATAGAGTAAGTCCTCTTTTTTTCTTTTTTCTTGGCCTCTACTTCCGCCATATCTTTATTTGTGCCAATTATTGGTATTGGTAATGTCAATTACTTCCTCTCCCTCAAACTCACTCGGACAAATTATTTACTGTCGAATTCTCTTGTTGTTTCGTTCCTCAAAAGGTGAACAACTTCTTTTAGAGTCACCGCGTGCGACCCTACTCGCTGAGTGCACGGGGCACGTCTGATCTTTTGTCATTCTATTTTTTTATTTTAAATGCTTGCTACATGTACTAACCTCTGAGACCAGCTCTTGCTGAGTCTATGAATCATAATTTTAAGGAAAATCCATTCCATTCCATGATAATCCTGAAAACTTGATTCGACAAAGGAATCTTGCAGCGAGGGAGGCATCTGAAGCAAGGATGGTAGCACAATAGAATAAGCAGCAAAGAAAAAATTCAGGAAACTCAGTGCTCTGACTTTGTGTAATCAACCGATGTGCATTAGAGCCGCAGATGATGAAGACATTGAGATTAGGGGAGGTTTTATACACCAACTTCCTAACTTTCGAGGGACGGCCGGAGAAGATATTCAAACGCCATCTAAGGGAGTTTAATACAATCTGCACCATAATGAAGCTAGTAGGAACTAAGCTAGATCAATACAGAGTTGCTAACCTTTCCTTTTTCACTATTGGATTACACTAAGGAATGACAACTGTATTTGGTTGTATGAATAATTAACATTTGAGACCAAATGTAAGAAGCTTTTCTTACCAAATACTCTCCTACAGGTAAAGCATCTCAGATCTAAAAAGAGATATGCAGGATAAAACAATAGCCGGATGAAACAACCTATGATTACTACGAACGCTTCAGGGGGGCTGACCACCAAGTGTCAGAACCATGAATTCTTATACCAGAACCTGATCGAGATTTGTAGAGTTTGAATCCTGATGGTCGGATGTATACATTGTAATTTATATTAAAACTTTAAAAAAAATTACAGGTTGCACGTAGAATTGTTCATAATATAATAAGTTATGCCAAGGGGGTAATGGAGGAGAGCAGTCCTTTCAAAAATTTGTTTGTCTTGAAGAGGGTCATGTTTCACCAAGTATAAGTCTATCTTTGCTACCAAACAAAGGCAGAAAAGCAAAATAGCGTTTTGAGGTGTCACTCGTCGGATATGGCAGGCACTATTGGGACATAAGCCCTAAAACACGATTTTGAAATGAAGTTCGAATATTCTGCTCTGGGGTTTCATGCCTGAAAATTGATTATGAAAATGTTGAGTTTTCCGGCGAGCCTGAGCTCTCATCAGACGCTTCTTGGTTTCCGGTAAGTTGCTGTTGATTTTAAGTAGCATATGAATTGGATGGATTGATTGCTGACAATCTCTGGATTCTGATTCATGGGGTCGTGCTTGTTTTTTAATGTTGCTATTCCAAACGTTTGTGGTGCAACATGTTGATGAACTTTCCGTTTATGTAAGTAGGATTGGCATGACTTTTAGTTGCACAAAGGACAGAGATTACAGCTCTGCATATCCAATGAGGTATGTTCCTAAGAAAGCGCGCAAGGATGAGCCGGAAAATGACTCTTCCGCGGTGGAAAGTTTAGGAGAGAAGGAAACTTTCAGTTGTTTTGATTCGAATACATTGAGGATGGAGGTATCACAACATATTTCCATTACGTATGATAGAATGAGGCATGCTAAACACTCAACAGACTTTCTGATTAATGATGACGATGATAATGATGGTGAGCTGGTTTTGATTTTGTTTTTCTGTAGTCTTTTTTTTAAAAAAATAAATAAATATTCACTCACCTGACTGGAGGATTGTCAAAGGTACCCCTCTCCTTTTACCGCTAGGCCCCACTCCTGCTGGCTTCTATAGTCCTTCATGTAGATTTTCGTATCAAGCCTTTTATGGTTATCGTTCGTTTCTTAAATCTATAGAAGGATGAAAGGGTTGACTTGAGAGTTTTCGTATGTTTTTTTAGAGGTTCTGGGCGATGACTCCATGTCAAAGTCAAACGGTACTGTTGGTGACATCGAAAATTCAGAGAAGGATGAATTCGAGCTAGATGTACCACAAGACAGTTCAATAAGTAGAGAAGATGCTGAGAAGCTGGCTATTAAATTACTCGCAGGAAGGTTTACATCCCCTTTCCTACAGCTATGATATTTCTTGTATATGTGCACTTTATCATTGGCACTAACAGAACTAATTCACTAATGTATTTATTTCTTGACAGGGCATATACAGCTGTTGAGCTTAAAAAGAAATTGATAGGAAAGAGATTTGCAGTATATATTGTTGATGATGTCATCAAAAATTTCCGAATTAGGTAATTATTGACCAGAGAAAAAAATAATTATTTCCAAATACACTTTTCTGTTTATTTTTTAATGTATGTTGCTTACATCCTGCCCTTGTTTGGGTGTAACTTCCTTTTTTATTAAGCATTTATGTTTTTTGGCTCTAAGAAGGCTGTGTTAAATTTATCTTCAAATGAAACATACTTAAAACATCTAACTGGCTTCTTTGTAGAGGATTGATCAATGATTGTCTTTATGCGGAATCATACTCTCGATCTAGATGGTCGTCCTCAACTTGGGGACCCAAGCGAATCCAGCAAGTAAGTTGCATCTTTCTTTATTTTTTTTTATAATTCTTTATCTATTTCAATGGCTTCTTAGCTTCCCTCATGATTCATTTTCTTTGTTTGTAAGTTACTGGTTACTTCTCCAAAGGCAATAAGTTTCGACGTTGACTTTAAATATGTTTGAAGATTCCTCTCCATCAAGTGAATCGAGTGGCTTGATGCTTGACTTGGTTCATTGTCCAATAGTGGTAGACTTTGTTGTTGTTCAGTTGTTTTTTTGGTTCTAGTCTACTTGGAAATGATCATGTTTGTGGAAAGAAGCAATTCTTGTGCTCTTAGGTCTATTATGTAGCTTGCTAAACCAGTATTTTGTGAATCAGGCACTTCTCAGAAAAGGAGTAAATGCAATTGATACGGAAAAAGCCGTGAACTCAGTTTTCCATGGAAGTCAATGTAACGATGAAGGAGATTCAAAGCTTGGTCTGTCAAAAGCATCAATGGATCATTTGTATGCTCAGGCTTCAAAGCAATGGTTACGTAGTCGGGGTGCTAATCTTGAGACACAAAAGTCAAGAATCGTCCGGTGGCTTCAATATCGCGGTTTCAAGTGGAATGTAATCAGCTACATACTGAAAAAGTTGGAATGTGAATGACTTATTTGTCAATTTAGATTTTCAAATTGCTATCCTTATAACAGTTTTTACTAGGGTCAAATACACTAGGTTGCTAATAGTTATGTTGTGTTGGTTTAAGGAAAATTTGAGGTAAAGGAAATTGGGAAGAAAAATGAAATTCATCAAGGATTTCATTTGATTTTCCTTTATTTGGTTTGAAATAGAAGAAAATGAAACTTTAACTTTCTTTTTAATTTTTCATTTATTTTTTTCCCACAAATTTTTCATAAATCAAATATGAAATTCAAAAGTTTTTCCTCAAAAAAAAAAATTTATTCTAATTTTTTCTAAACCAAACACAACCTTAAGGACATTAAAAATTTGTCGCTCTAATAAAATATTAGGTGTAGATGTGCATGTGCATGGTTGATATTAGAGTTATTTTTTCATTTTTTAAAATTTGAAGAGCTTTCACAACAATAAAGATTAAAGATATAAATTTGTGAAATTGTTGCTAATTCGCATTCATTTGTAATAAATTGATCCATTTTCTTTAATTAAAAATAAATTTTATAAATTAACATGTAAGAATATAAAAAAATATAAGAATATAAAAATAAAAATATAAAAATAAATGCAAACCTCACAAATATTTGGTAAGTGGCTGGGAACTGGCCGGTAACACTCAGTTCCCCGGGTGGAACATTGCCAGAAGTACGGTATGACTGGGAAACAAATCGAAAGTTGAAGATTTTTTAGTTTTTTTTTTTTTTGCCACAAGTTTCTTTTTCTAGAATGTTTGGTGGTACAATATCAATGGTTAATAATGTATTTCTTCTCAAATTTATGAAGTCATATCATTTGTTGAAGTACATGCCTTAGAAGCCATTTAATCAACTATTTTTGACTCTGTGGATCCATCTTTTTAGTTAGAGTTTGATATATGAGTGCAACTAACAGTGAATTCACCGCTGCTAACAACCCTAGTCCGTTCATTATACAGGTACTTCAGTTTCTTTTTTTGTTAAAAAAACATCTGCACTCAATCATCAATGAAATTTGAACCAGAGACCATAAGAATGTCAGACTCTCACCTAGTTACTCAGTCACCAACACTGGTGGCAGGTACTTTAGTTCCTTGGCTAGATAAACTTTGGCATAGGTGGATTCCAGCGAATCTGAGTTGTTTTACTTGGATACAGTTATTTAAAGATGTGGCATTCATCTAGCATCCAAATATTTTTGCAGCTCAAATCCACATACGAAATCCTTGCAACATTTCTTTTGAAAAATGACGTAGCAACTGGTATCTAACAGCAGCTTAAATGTTGGTTAGAAATCACAGCCAACAATCCTACCTTAGATGCTTTATTTCATCGCTGGGTTGATCAAGCTAACACTAAGAACGTAGATGGATTATTGAAAATCCTGATGTGTTGTGGCTTTATAGGAAGTTTGGCTACAGAGAAACTAAGTTCTTCACGAAACTGAATATCTGAAGGAGAACATAATTTCTAAGATCTTTTCGGGAAGAAGAGGATATGACATGATCAGATCAATTGAGTTGCAGTAACTGCAAATTTCTACTCCCAAAAAGAAGAAGATAAATCCAGTATTGACAACTTTGATAGGGAATTAAATCACACTTAAAATTGATACCTCAGTTCACGATAATTTTTGCAGGGGTGCGGCAATGCTCAGAAATGGAATGAGCTTCCAAATGTTGTCCTCTGTGGTTTTTTCAGAACTGCAGGCAACTATTGAAGAAGTTCAAGTATGGTGAAACTCACAAACCAAGTAGTATGCTGTTATTCATGATCCAAATGCAGAGATCTAGGTCTCTTCCAAGAAATTAGCAAAGTCTTTCAAGGTGTAGAGATATATAATTGTGCAGCTAGACAAATGGATGCTATTATACAGGGCATTGCGGTAAGGACAATTTCGGAAAAAACCAACAGGTAGCAGCATCTCGCCTCATTTGCTCGTGCACCGATTTCTCCAAGTTCGTATTTAGACATTCTTTTAATCAATAGATAAATGTTTAAGGCTGATTTTTATGTTCTTAAGCATAGAAAATATGATTTTATATTAGATATTCCTCCTTCCCTCGCATGATTATCATGCTCTCAACTGTACATATCAGTCATATGAGCTAGGCTTTTTAGCTCTTATTAATAAAACTCTTTTAAAAAGTAGGCTGGAATATGGCTGAAAATTAGTCATAAACACTACCAAAATTTACCCTTTTACCGATTAATATTTACCGGTTAAAAAATAACCGATAAAATGTTATCGGTTAAAGTAACGTTTTGATTGTCGGTTAAAATTTGTATCGGTTAAACCCACGGTTATGATAACGGTTAAATTTTTATCGGTTAAATTTACGCCCGGACTTACGGTGGGATAGGCGGGAGGGGAAATTGCAAATTATTTAACCGGTAGTCTAACCGATTAGGCTACCGGTTACCGGCTGGGTTGAACCAGGCGGTAAATTTGGGAACCGGTCGGTTCAACTCGATCTAATTACTTATATAATAAACCATATAATACACCAAAAAATCTCTAAAAATTAAAATTTAATTATTCTTTATTTCTTTCTCACCTTATTTATTTTTCATATAACACAATTTAAAAACTAAACAACATAAATTAATAATTATACATCTCTATACTATTAATTTATTGTCATCCTTATTCTCATCATGTCCCACAACTTCTTCTGAAAAGTAATGAAATGAATTATCATTTTTGAATTGTCATTCCATTGACAAGTCTTAAATGAATTGTCATTCCATTGGCAAGTGACACATTGAAGTGTCATGTCATGTATCTCCCTCTTTCGGCATGCAAGCTCTCCATGTGTGGTTGAATTTAACACAAGTGACACATTGAAGTGTCATGTCATGTATCTCCCTCTTTCGGCATGCAAGCTCTCCATGTGTGGTTGAATTTAACAAGTTGAAGCTCTCCACTCCACGTGCCACTCCAACAACTCAAACCAAGACTTTGATACTATATATACATGTAGTCATTATCCACACAAGTCCATCACCTCATTTTCAAACCTTTTCTCCTTCTTTCCCATATCATTCCCCCACATTACAAGTTATAAACCTAAATCACGCCATATAATATGTCGTCATCCGGAAAATCTCAAAAGAAAAAAGGTACGTTTTCGAGATTTAGGCCAAAAGTTGTTCGCGAAATGGGTCCTCCTCAAAGACAACAGACCACCTCAAGTCAACCTCATGAAGATCCACCATCAACCATCCCTTCCCAAAATACACCACGAGCAGTTACATCTCAAAATACACCACCAACCATCCCGTCGGACGTTCCCGGTGCTCCAGCATATGGTTATTCCTATGCGTCTATACCGTCTGTGAACCTGTTCCCTTCAATTTGTGAAAATGTTTATAGACCCACATTTCCAGAGCAACCGGAAATTCTTGATACTCAACTGTCTCAACAGCCAAGCCCTCCTGTATACCAACAATTTGAGCCATTCATGCACCCAGCACTGATGAGTTCGTCGTCATCTGGTTCTCCTTCTCATATGGATTTTGGTTCTCCTTCACAGCAGCAGGGGCAGCAGGCCGCCGTTGAACGTACTGTATTTCATTCACAACCGCAACGACGGGGTTCCACTTCACAGCCTGATGCCGCCGGGAATGAGCAGGACTCCGAAACTAGTAGCGGAGAGGATGAAGAAGATGATCAAAACAGTAATGTGCGAAACGCATCCGAGGAAGAGTCGCTGGCACCAAGTGATGATGCATGTTTTGTCCCTGAAGACGCGCGATTCAAAGCCGGAAGAATAATGCCACGAGGAAGAACATACATCAAGCCCAAAGGAAAAAGCTCGCAAGTAAAAAATTATAATCGGAATTAATTCATAACATGCAGATATTTATTTTTCACGCATGCATGTTTCAATAAAATAATTATTGTAAATTATTTTAATTACTAATGCCGCTATGTGTCGATATATATATACAGCTTTAACCCACCAAATGTGTCAAAAAGTATGCGTACCGAACTTCTTTTTGGGAATTGGAATGGTCCATATATGACATATCAAACTGCTCTACGGGAGGATAGAGATACATGGTGGAAGTTATTCCAGGTATATGCTACTAAAATTTTGTAAATTTTATATACTAAGAAAACACACCAACTAGCCGGAATTGATAAATTTGTTTGAAATGACGCAGACAAAATATATGTGGAAGAAAAGTCGAGACTGGAAAGTGAGGCGCAACTATAAGAATAAAATGTCTAAAATTATATCTGACGCGTTCTATCAAGGGAGGAAGAAGCACCTCAATGATCCGAGTGCATGGAAATTGCCAGAGTTTGTTAGAATGGAGCATTCCGAGGCTATCTTGAACAAAATGAGGAATGATGAAGGTTATCTGAAACGATCTCAACGAGCACAACAAAATGCACGGGGGAGAACTCATGACCCGTACATCCATCATTTGGGTTCATAGCCAGCCCATATTGCATATGCAAGACAACAGTCCGGAAGTCAAGAGATAATTACTCCAAATGAGTTTTATAAATATACACATACAGATAGGAGGACTGGGGTAATTAATCCAGAAGCTCTAAAGAAAGCGGTAATTAACCTAATATAATTATTCATTTGGAATTCTTATCATAGAATGTATTATTTATGAGAGAACTGACACATTTATTTTTATTTTTTAAATTTAACGTACAGGAAGAAATGGAAATGGTTGTGGCTATGCTGAGTGACGGTGATCCAACTTTTGCTTCTCTGCGTCCAATTGCACAGCAAATGCAGATTTGGCCATCAATCCATGGAACAGAAGGAAGCTCTAATGAGTACAGAGGTTTGGGCACTCAAGCTGATTATTTCCTTGAAAAATATGGTAATGGTGGATCTTACACCTCAGGAGAGTCTTCCACTGGGACATCGGCACGTCGACCACAGGCAGCACAACAGACAACACAACAACAAGCTGATATCAATGCACAAATTGCCGCACAAGTGGAGGTCGCTGTCAAAGCTCACATGGACACACTGCGCAATCAGGATATTGCAGCACAAATTCAACGTGTTGTTGAAGCTCAAATGAATACACAATTTCGCAACGAGTTCAATCCTGACATTCAATCACTAGTGGAAGAGTGGATTCAGGCCCAAATATTAGATTTACGAGACCAATTGAAGACGGATATATATGCTCACTTCAACATTTGCGCCCGTTCCAATGTGCCATCACGAAGATCACCTCACTAAATTTCATGAATCTTGTATGCCCATTACAATCCAAATATGAATTATGTGTACGTTGTAGCTCGAATAATTTTATATGTAAATAAATATCGTAGTTAGCTATCTTCCCATCAAAATACTTATACAAATACTTATAAGGTGAATAATAATAAAAAATTAATTTTGCAACGAAAACTTATAAATTTGAGTACCTAAATTTAATGAAACACAAAAATAATTTAACGAAAATAATTATTTTTCAAACCAACTGGTGTCGGTTGGTTTGAAAAATAATTATTTCCGGTAAAACCAACAAATTGGTTGGCCAGTTGGACCGGCCAGCCGATAACCGGCCGGCCCGCCGGTAATGTACCCGGTGACCGGCCGGCCAGCCGGTAACCGGGAGCCGGTAAATTTTCAACCTATCCTCCATTTAATCCAAATCTCACACACACCAACCACACACACCAACCATTTGTCCTCCTAACTTTATATCCACCACTACACTCACTCTATATATATTCCCATTTATATTCTTTTCAAAACTCTTGCATATATGTGAGAAATTTTTTTTCCTTACGGAGAAACTTCGTCCTCGATCTGATCTGTGTTCTTAGTTTATATTTGTCGAAGGTATGAATTTTAGTATGTTTCATTATATATTTATATGATCATGTATACAAGTGGATTTACATGTCATATTTTTCAGACGATGAATCGACTTGTCATACAACGTTCATGGATGTACAATCATCATCCATCATCTGTATACGGTTACCGAAAAATTCCGGAATTTGTAGCGGGTTTGGAAGAGTTCATTAGCTCCGCTTATCTACATGGAGCTGTGTCTGTGGATAAGCTATTATGTCCTTGCAAGCGATGTAAAAATAGAAAGTGGCATTCAGTAGACAGCATGAAGGATCACGTTTTGAGCAAGGGGTTTTTGGATGATTATTACAACTGGACGTCACATGGTGAAGCAATATATAATTGGGACCCCCCAGCAAATATATCAGAAGAACATGGGTTATTAGCCGGATGTGAATCACAGAGAGTACTGCAAACTAACAATGAGCCTGATTATTCTCACAATTTTAATACATTAAATAATTTTCCAGAAGAGCGAGAATACTCAACACAATATTATTCTACACCATCTACCGGTGGCAGCCAGCACCAGCGAAACTCATCAAATACTGGATTACTGCATGGGCAACCCTTATGGCCTGGGAACACATCTGTTCACACAGATGTTTCGGTAAATATGCGAATGATGAATATAAAAAATGCTTCTAACATGTCTGAAAGCGTGTATGACAATCTATGCAGCTTCTTCAGCGATCTGTTACCACCGGACAATACTTTTTCTCGTAACTTTTACGAGACTAAAAAAGTTGTAGCGAGATTTGAGCACTCATTTGAAAAAATTGACGCATGCGTTCGGAATTGCATGTTGTACTACAAAGAGGATGAGAAGTTAGAAGTGTGCAAATTTTGCGAAGAGCCGCGTTATAGACCACCAAGTTCAAGAGGTGTTTCCATTGCTCGTAAAAGTATGTTCTTTTTACCACTGACTCCACGTCTTAGTAGATTATTCCAATGTTCTGAAACAGCAAGCGAGATGACATGGCATAAGTTTGCAAAGCGGAACAACACAGATGTCATGACACATCCATCAGATGCTAAATCATGGAAGAATTTTGACTCCAGGTATCCACTATTCGCACAAGAGCCCCGAAATGTGAGATTAGGCTTGTGCTCTGATGGTTTCTCTCCATTTTCCACACATGGTAGTGGAAGGCAGTACTCGTGTTGGCCCGTGATTGTGACGCCATATAATCTACCTCCAAGACTTTGTATGAAACAAAGATTTTTATTTCTAACATGCATGATTCCAGGCCCAAAGAGTCCGGGGAAAAAAATTGACGTGTATCTCCAACCTTTGATAGACGAGCTCAAAATTCTTTGGGAAACTGGGGTTCCTGTTTTTGATGTGTCGAAGAAGGAGACCTTTCAAATGCATGCTGCATTAATGTGGACAGTGAATGATTTTCCTGCTTATGCAATGCTATCGGGGTGGCAAACTCAAGGAAAACTTGCGTGTCCGGTGTGCATGCATCAAAATATTGCTAGTTATCTGCCCAATGGATGAAAGACTACTTGGTTTGATTGTCACAGAAAGTTTCTTAATGCAAACCATCCGTACAGGTGGAATAAGACTTCCTTTTGTAGAAATACCGTGGAATATGGACAACCTCCTGTTCGTATTTCTGGAGAGAAAATACTTAATGAAGAAATACGCTGCTACCCCAAAATCACAGTTGCATCTGAAATGGGTAAGCTACCAACATTTAATGATCATCCTCACAACTGGACGAAAAAGAGTATTTTTTGGGATTTACCATATTGGCAGCACAATGATTTGAGGCATAATCTTGATGTCATGCATATCGAGAAAAATGTTTTCGAGAGTCTTTTTAACGCGATTATGAAGGTCTCGAAGCTGTCAAAAGACAATTTGGAGGCACGGAAAGACATAGCAACTATGTGTTACAGAAAGAGTCTAGAACCAATTTACGTTGGAGATAATAAGTTTGTGCTACCAAAAGCTAAATATGTCTTAGAAGATACTCATGCGAAGGAAGTATGCAAATGGGTAAAAGAGCTGAAGTTCGACGGCTTTGTATCAAACTTGAATCATTGCGTGGATGAGGATAATCACAAGCTGATTAACATGAAGAGTCATGACTGTCATGTATTCATGGAACGATTAATGCCAATAGCCTTCCACTGTTTTCTACCTGCACAGATTTGGAAAGCTGTGTCAGAGTTGTCGACTTTTTTTAAAGAGATTTGTGCATCTGCTCTCCGCATCGAGCGTTTAACGCAACTGAACACCAACATCGTTCGTACTCTTTGCAAAATAGAGACGCAATTCCCTCCAAGTTTATTTGATTCAATGGAACATTTGGTGATTCATCTCGCTGAAGAGGCATTATTAGGAGGTCCAGTTCAGTACAGGTGGATGTACCCCTTCGAAAGGTACACGTTTAACCCCTATAGTATAGCTTCATGCCATCATATTATTATAGTTTAATTGTGCTACTTGTCTTTAATATTGTAATGACGTGGTAGGTATATGCATGTATTGAAAAAGAAGTGTACAAACAGACGCCACGTCGAAGCTTCAATTGTACACGCATATATTCGCGAGGAAGCTGCATATTTCTCGCAATCATTCGAATCAACTTCAACCGCATCAACCTCGGAGACAATGGTATCACCTACAACTATCTTCAATTATCCAGGGGAAGCATCCGGATGGAATCGACCAGTCACAATGACTCATAAAGAGCGTAATATTGCTGAATATTTTATTCTAACAAATATTCCGGAACTACAACCTCTTATAAAGTACATACACCTTCTGTAGCCATAACCTCACATAAGTCCATATTCAAGTATACATGTGAATTTAGTCTTTTTATTCACTTTACATATATGTATGCAGGTGGAATGCAGACTACTATAAGGATACATACGGAGATCAACTCAGTAATTATCAGTTACAAAAATTAATGACTGAGAATGTACCGGCGTGGTTTAGAAATTGGATTCAAATGCAAGGATCCAATATATCTCTGTGGTGGTTGAAAGTAGCAGTTCAAGGACCACGCTTAAAAGCTCGCCGTTTCCAAAAATACCAAGTTAACGGATACAAATTTCGTCTTGGTGATTCTTCAACAAAGTTTAAAGAGGGTAGTGGTGTGTCCGTTTTAGGAAAAGATGATGATGGGAATGAAACAACATGGTACGGAAATCTTATCGATATACTAGAGTTGACCTATTCCAAAGAACCATTTCTGGCAATCGTCCTCTTCAAGTGTCGATGGTTTGATTTGAATCGGGTGGTGAATTTCGTAGAAAATGGATTGACATTAGTCGATAAAAAAAGGATGTGCGACCCAAACTACGAACCTTATATATTGGCACAGAACGCGTCACTGGTATACTACACATCGATTCCAGGCCCCAATAACGTACCGAGAAGAAAAGATATGTTAGCTGTTTGTAAGGTAAAGCCCACTTCACAAATCGAATCAAATGAAATTGAAGAAGCCTTTCAAGAAGAACTTTCAGCACCAGGACAGAAAGTTCCATTCGTTGAGCTAGAAACATAAGATATAGAGCTGGGAGATCCAAGTACTAGTGAGATGGTACTAAATGATCCAGAACATAGTAATGGTGCAGATGATCCGCAATACAGTGAAAATGACGATACTAATGAGGAAGATGAAGATCAAATAGTGTCAGACTTTGACCAAGATGATTCGGGAGAGGAGTAGTTTAGTGAAAATATGTATGTTCAAAATTAATGATTTATATAATTAAACTAAATTCTGTGATCTCAACATGTACACTCCTAAAAATAATTATAATCCAAAAAAAATTATATTCAAAACTAAATTCAATCTTCATTACACTTTATCATATATATATATATATATATATATTATATATATATATATATATTATATATATATATATTAACTAATTCTAAATTATTTTAGAACCTAATTCAAATCATAACCACATAATAAACTTTAACTTAATTAATCTTAATTAAATTAATTTCTCGAACGAACCAAAATTAGTTGAACCGCCGGCAAAAAACCGGCTGAACAAAACCAGCCGGTAATCCAGCCGGTTCACCAGCTTGTTTTATTCAGCCGGCAATTTAACCGGTAAACATTTTCAACCGGTAATTTAACCGGAAAGTTAACCGGTAAATTTTGAACCGGTTAACTTACCGGTTAAATAATTTTCAACCGAAATTTTTTTTTTCGGTTACCTACCGGTTAAATATTTAACCGTTAACCTATCAAATTTTGGTAGTGAAAGTATTATCGACAATGTCGTTTCAGCTAACTTCGCTTGGCTTCTGGCTACTCTGACCATATTCTTGTCCAAAAAAATGAGTTTTTACGGTGAAAACATTCTAAAACACTAAATTATGGAACTCCTATACATAAAAATTTTAAAAACCATAATACTAAAAAAATCTAAAACTCAAAAACCTAGCACTCCTAAAATCTATCCAGAATGGTATATTTTTTTTACTGTTAAAGCATATATCTCATATACCCTAAAAAGATATATCCATTAATTGAGGGGATGGATTAGATTAGACTGACAAAATGCTCCTTCTTCTCACTAAAACTCTTATTTTGTAATACCTTTCTCTCTTTGTTAAAATATACTCCTGGTGGTAAACGTTCCTTTTTAGTTTAATGTAAATCTCATGCAATAGTATTCCCACATAACTTCTTTCTCTGGTGGAACCGGAAATGGCGATGTAAGCAACCCGGCCGGAGGTATATGCAGCTAATCAAGGTCACTTTCTGTTAACGAAAAACAGAGCACCCTGATTGAAGTTCTCACGAAGACCTTTGTAGCAGCTGCCGGGGGTTTTGGGGTGACACATGGTTTCTGATGATTGACATATAAAGAGAAACAAGGTAGCAATATACAGAAAATCAATCATTTTTTCATGTTAAACGAAATCAAAGTATGAAAACAACACTTGTAGTATGTCTGATACCCAAGTTTTTTACCACAAAACTGAGATCGGAGGAGATTAAATCATACATATGACAGAACTGGGACATGACAGGGCAAATGACTAGTGACAGCTTAAACTGGAGACATGAACTCAATGTGCTTAGTTCGTATGAAGATATGGTAAAGGCAATGTCTTGTGGAATGCACCGGGTAGGGAGATTTCTTTTCTAATTGTTTCGGGAGATACCATAGTTCGACTTGAAGAAGGAATCATCAATGATAAATGTGTGGGTAAGGATCCCACATTTGAGCATTCTTTTCTTAGGCCAATCAGAGGTAAAATCCACTCATATTTGAAGACGGATGAAATGACATTAACTCTCACATATCTAAAATATGCGCTAATATGTGTTGAAATTTATATAAGAAAGTCATTGCTGAGAGAACTCTTTGGACAGCATGAGCAAAATAGGTAAATATTTCAAACTAATCTATGAAGGAAAGTTAGCCTGCAGCTCGAGATGCAAATTGTAAGGGCACAATGTAATGGAATGTAGGAAGCTGAAGAACGGATTAGTGCAAGGGGTCCAGAGAGAAGAAGTGATAGTGAAAGGTCAGTAAATTAAAGCTACAAAAAATACAAAGAAAATAGAGTTCTTGCTGAAATAGAGGAAATAAACTAGGCAGTAGCAAAGGCAAAAGCAAAGGAAGTGGAAGGTAAGGAAGAGAAATATAAAGGAAAAAAAACAACAGGCATAAACATTGTAATAGGTGAACCTTTAGATCCATTTCAAGTGATGGAGTTGCTTTTAGAAGGGGAGGAGGAGCATATCAATGTAAAAGAGTACGATGATGGCATAAACAAATCGACTCTACACTAGGAGAACATTCTCACCGGTCAAGCTGAGAGGAAAGTGACTTACATAGAGGATTCAAACATAGAAGTTAGCTGAAAATGGGTGCCATAAATATCTATGGGTAGACCAGTATTGTCGAGGATTGTAGCAGCTACGTCAGAGGTATCTTTAGTTGTAGAAACTTTGGAAGACATATTAGATTCAAGCAGGTTCAAGAAGAATTCAAAATTCATAATGCATGTCTCCTTTATTTTAAAAGAGACGATGAGGACTTAAAAAGATAGTCTACCAAGAAAAAGGAAAAAAATGGGAAAGAAAAGAGGAAGGAGGAAAGGTTAAACCAAAGTTAAAGATATTGCCTCTACTTGAAAGATCTCTCGAGATCCATCAAAATACTTTTAATCTTTGTCCATTATTAACACAATTGTGCAGAATGTCAGGGGTGCCAATAAGCAGTCCACTAAGACCAGCTAATCAACCTTATCAATAATTGTAAATGGTGGCTGATGGCTACATTAAAGAACAATAGTAAGCATTCAAAGATATTGATTTTGTCGAGAAAGTTAGTTTCGATTCCTTCAGTTATCCGAATCAAAAAGGCATATTTGATTTTTTAGAAGTCTAATAACATCAAGTTAGATGTTAATAAGGTGGTCAATCAAAGCATCTTGAACTGGGCAGTGGTGAACTCGAGTGCGATAAAGATAAAGGTGAGTTTTATCTAAAAGTTTAATAGCAAAATGCCCAGCGACACCTTGGGACCAGATAACAGAGGAGGCCCCAACTCAAAATGAGTTGTGGCTAATCATGGGAGACTTTAATATTATCTTTTGGTGGGGTGAGAAGAAAGAAGAAAAGCGTATAATATGGCAGCCTTAAAGATTTCAATCATTTTATGGTCAGAGTTGGGGTGGCTGATGCAAGTTTTTTGGAGTTGTCATTTATTTGGTTGAATAACTTATAATCAAGATAGTGTCAGAAAGGTTTAGTTAAGATTGGATACAGTCCTTATAAATGGAAAGCTATGGCCGATTTTTCTAGTTTGGGAGTTTCTCATTTGGAGAGAGTGGCCTTCAATCACTGTTGCATATTGATCAAGTCTGAAAATTGTATACGGGTAGAGAGGAGTTTCAAATATATGTAGATGTGGACTTCTCATGAGGGTTTCTAGAAGGTCGTGGCAGAGAGTTGGGAGGGGCGCCTTTACGTTGACCCTGTATTAAAATTTTTCAATAAAATCGAAGGCGGTCTTCAAGAGGCTTAGTCATTGGAACGTAGCCATTTTCAATAATTTGGAGATCTCCATAAGGTAGATTTAGTGACAAATAAATGAGAGTCATTGGTCTGCTGCAGTCGCCAAAGAGAATAAGTAGTTGAAGGAAAGGTTAGCCACTTCTTTAAGCTGTAGACAGTTCTTGTTAGAGGATAATGCCAGGATACATTCACTACAGTACGATGATGTTAATAAAGCGCTATTTCACGCTTCCATCAGAGACAAAAGGGTGTCAAGTTAAGATGGGCTGGAAAGCGGAGAATGGAGTGATTGATTAGGTAAGGAGGAATCTGCAAAGAAAACGATTAACCACTTTTAGGAGATCCTAAAGGGTGAACACTATGTAGTGACCATTGATTTGTCTGAGATTTTTGATATGACCATTACAGCTGATCACATCGCTTCAGTTGGGGCCATGCTGGAGGAAGCGGGGATTCAAATGGCGGTTATTAAGATTAACACCAAACGCGCTCTGGGGCCGAATGTATTTTCTAAAGAAATTTTACTTAGACGTTCAGGACATAATTAAAAGTAATCTAACTAAAGCTATTCGCGGATTTTTCTTAGGGGGTTAGCTTCCGATCAGATTTACCCATATCGTGCTTTCCCTAATTCCAAAGAAGGATTTTGTATCTATAGATGACATGAGACCTATTAGTTTATGCAAATATTTTCATAAAATTATTTCTGTGATTATGAGTAATAGACTTATTATTTTTCTGCCCCGGATGATTTCGCTTGAGCAATCAGGTTCTATGGTCGAGCGCAGCGTCCATGGAAATGTGGCTGCATCTCATGAAATAATCTCAAATAAGACAAGGGGAGGTAATATGATTTTTAAGGTTGATTTAAGAAAGGAATTTGATGATATTTAGTGGTGATTTATAATTCATTATATGAGGAAATTCAGCTTCTGAGAGGTCGGCATAATTTTGATTTTCAAAGCTATTTCAGGTTGTATTTTTCTGTTAAATGGAATGGGGAGTTGAGGGGTTCTTATATTCGTTAAGAGGGTTGCAACTGGGGGATCCATTATCCTCTATTCTTTTTTTAATTAGATGGAAAGTTATAATACGACAACGAACAAGTAAGTGCAAATCTAGGCCATTCAAAGCTTCCATTGGTTGAGAAGCGTGAATATACGCATATGTTATACGTAGATGACAAGCTATCATTTACTTTTCGTTATTATTAAATTTATCAAAAGTTTGATGGAATTGATCAATTTATTTTGTAGGAGTTTTGGCCGCAAATTTAATCCAATCAAAATGAGATTCTTCTTCGGTAAGCATTTTAAGCTTTTAAATCTTTTGACTATCTGAAAGGCCTCGGGATGTGTAATGAAGACTCTCGCAGAGCCACAATCGGAGACTTTGAGAAGCTTATGATTAAAGTCCTAGCAAAACTGGCGGGCTGGAAGAAAACGTTCTTCAATGGAAGAGGCAAAATCATTTTGATTTAAGAGGTCCTTAGTTCATTGCTTATACGTACAATGGCAGTGTTGGCAGCCCTGAAAGATGTCCTCAATAGGTTGGAAATGTTATTTGTGAATTTTTTGTGGGATGCGGGTAATGATAGGCAAAGGGTTGGGTGGGATATGGTAGGATGTGCTTGAGTTATGATTAAGTGGGTTTGAAACATTATAAAGTGTAGCTTATGATGAAATTCATTCCCATTAAACAGGATTAGTCCTGCATTTAAATAACAAGGATCCAATTAAACTTGCTTCATGATAGCCAGATACGACTCCAGTGAAGAAGACAAAGGTTCTAGCCTATAGAAAACATTAAGACATATTGTAAAAGAATTAAAGAGAGACAAGATTTTAGAAATTGGGCGCGGCGACTAAGTGATTTAGAAATCATTGTGGTGCTCTCCAACCATCCGAAGACCTATCAACTTTGAGAGGGATCTCATTATCTGGGAGGTGCTAAAAAGCATTGATCTGCTAGAGAGCATCGTGAATTGGATTACTTAGTATGCCAGAGTTATCCTATAGAGAACTTCCTTATTCCAAGACCTAGACAAGCTTATGTGGATGAAGTCTAAAAGAGGTATCGTGACAACCAAGTAATATAGGAGAAATGTTGAGAGGAGTGAATGGCGAAGACACATTTGAGAAGAATGTAGCTTCCAATGATGCCAAAGTGCAATAGTTGGTTCTTGTGGAAGATGAGACCATAGTATTGCTGACTAATGATTTATTAGCAGAAGGCTATTTATTTAGCTTCTAAATGCAGGTGAAGCATGCAAGGGGCAATAAAAAACCTTCGATCATCTGTTTGTGAAGGGTCAAATAGTCAAAGGGTATGGAATATATTGGCTGAAACCACGAGATTGTATTGTTGGGAGGACTTTAACAAATCAACCAGTGAATGGTTTTCCAAACATAAGCAAAAATCTCAAATGAGGGGGATTCAGATTCTTTGTTTTGGTTTGGGCGTATGAGAGATTTGGAAAAATTACTGTGTTGTTACATATGGCGATGAGGATGGTGGAGGGGCCTTTTAGGATAACAACTTTCAGAGGTATATTCGAGATACCACATTTGCTAGTGTGGAAGGATTCATGCCCCACAATCAAGTATCAGAAGAAGAAGCTGCCATCATAAGAAGGATAGACCTTCAAATCATCGTGAGCAGGCCTCGTCCTCGTGGAGCTCAATATGCCATTTGGGTGTCAGCGAGTGACGATATTGCAATTGAAATTGCCTACTCTGGATGGGAGTAGCAATTTCAAAAATCCGAAGGTGAGGTGGTCTTAGTCTTCCGGTTGGGTTCCATCAATAGGGCCAAGTTTAAGGGTGTTCTAATTTTTTTGTCAGATCAGCCGAATAGTAGAGCAGCAGAGGATGATGTTATGGAATCGCGTTTTGGATCGTTTATCCGTGTGGCGCTTAATTTGGATTTTTCCGAACTCGAAGCTAGGCAAGTCTTTCCCCGGAAGATCACTTGGATAACTTCGGATAACTTTGAGAGACCGAGGGCTAATGAGAGAGACAACTCTTGGAAGCTTTGGAGCAAATGAGCTCTTCCTCTTATATACACATTCACCTCCTCAGACGGTGAAGATGTAACCGATCCTACTGCTATAATTCCCTCTTTAGAATGTTCCTACAAAAATATCTAAAATATTTACATGGGACACTCTTTCCACAGTCTTCCATAAGCTACCACAAGCTTTTAGAGTGCGAGTTTGAATCTCTCTCCCTTGAACCTCCCCTGCGGGTCTCACTCGGGCCTTTTTTGTGGGCTACGCTCGGGCTTAGTATTTGATTCTTACGCTTAGTCTTATTAGGCATGTCATGATCTGATCCGTAATTTAACCCTTGAAACTTTTTTCTTGAATGGATCAGACAGTGACAATAAACAGATTTAGTTTCCAAAACCATAAAACACTACAAAATTTAAAACTCAGAAATTTGAAACTCCTCGAATCTATAAAAAATGATATAATCTTTAACATTAGATCGAGCAGTTTATATATATACCGGCAGCGGCAGATATATTCGCCAATGTTAGATGAGCAATGTAGTGTGAATATATGTAAAATTAGAAGGGAAAATTACAAAATGGGGGTACGTACTATCACCTATTTAAAAATCAAGGTCATAATTATTTGATTTTAAAATTCACGATCTTTTTGTGTTGCGGGGTTTAATTGTAATTTTGAAAAATTTCAATTGCACCCAAAAATTATTTATTTCATTTAAACAAACCCCCCAATTAATTTAAAAATGAGAAAGTACAAAATGAAAGTATGTACTATCATCCATTTAAAAATTATGGTTATAATTATTTAATTTTCAAATTTATTTTATAATTTTCTATTTTATTTTTGGAGTAACTCGTAAAAAAATAATAAATTTTAAAATTAAATAATTATGACCATTTTAAATAGATGATAACACATACATTAATTTTATACTTTTTAATTTCTAAATTGATATGGGAGGGGGTTTGTTTAAATAGAATAAATAATTTTTGGGTGTGATTGAGATTTTCAAAATTACAATTGAACCCCGCAAACACAAAAAGACTGAATTTTAAAATCAAATAGTTATGACCGTGATTTTTAAATGGGTGATAGTACTTATATTTCGCCGACAGGTTTTCGCAACGACGCCGTTTGTTATTTGCTCCTGAGCTCGACAGGTTATTCCGGACATTTCGAAGCCGAAGAGAAGGGTGGTGGTGCTGCAAGGGAAGAAGGAAGTAGAGGATGGAAGATGGTGAAGACATTTTGCTGAGGTCTTTGGAGAGCTTTGGCGTGTCGATACCGCATGGAGTTACGTCGGTCAAGTCTTTAACTCCGGATTCCTTGTTTACGATCTGCTCCCAATCTCTTCGCGTTGTTGACCACGCGTTTCCTTTTCCTGAATCGCTGCCGCAATCGACGACCGATCGGTTCAGGGTATGTAAGGATATTGCTTTAGTCATGAAGGAGATCGGATATCTCGGAGACATTAGCTTCCATCAGGTACACCCTTACCTGCGGTTGGAATGAAAATAAAAAAAAGCAGATTACTCATTATGAATGTTTGCTTTTGACATCTTCAAAAGCGCAAACGGTTGGAGCTGAGTTCAAGTAAATGGTTTGTGTGTACTCTGTTCGTAATTTTAATGCCCTTTTTTTTGCTAGGCTTATTGTATGATGCATTCCCACCTGATCTACATCCAATTTTATTAATTTTTTTTGCAAAATGGGTGCTTGAATTAATAAGATGGAATGTACAGGATGGAACATGTTTTAGATCAAAACTGGAGAAAGAATGAAAGAATACATGTGTGAGAAACTAAGCTAACAAATGATTGAGATGAAACTTTAAAGCCCAAGCTGAATTAAACCTTGATGTTGGAGTTTAACTTTAGATCGAATCAGTCATCTTCACGAGTCACCAATCATAAATTTGTTATTTATGATAACATTTTTTGTTTTCAAATGAATATTTTTTTCCAGCTCAATCTGTCAAATTCAGTGCTTTAGTAAGTTGGCCCATCTTTGTGGTAATACTCTTAGAGACAGATTTTATCTCTTGCTTACCACAGTTTTTGTATCCATCTAAAGATGATTTGTACAAGTTGGTGAGATTTTTAATTGAGAAGCTGTCCACTGCTTCTGAAAACGGAGCTGGGGGAACTGAGAATGAAGAAGACAATGTTGCAAGCACTTTCAAGAATTTAAGACCAAAGTTTGAGCTACTGCATCTTTCAAAAACCAAGAATGATGGAAGCATTGCCAGTGAACTCAGTGACGAGGCAATTTCAGAGTTGGAAAACCAAGAAGATCCTCTCAGAGATTCCAGGGTCAATGCATATGAGAAAGCTGAATCTCCGCACTTGATTAAGGTGTATGCTCTGTGCCTACTCGTGGTTGACCATATATTGCAATGATTTGAATAGCTTTTTTTTAAGTTTATAATTCATTATTCTTTGAAACTTTTAGTTAAACGGATGCCATTCGTGACCTACTAATTGCAGTGTCTGCTAAAACAAAAAAATTAATTGGCAGAAGGGGTGGGACTGGATTCTCTATGTAGGCTTTCACAGTCCTCGGAAAATGCAACCAGATTTCATAATTTTTTTTTATCTTCTTCAGACAGGATGTGAGGTTGTTGCCTCTAAGAGCAAGAGGATCCTCAATGAAAATGTGATTTTTGAAGTTTCTAATCTAGAACAGTCAGAAGAACATCAAGAGCTCTTAAATATGGCAACCGAAATGGCATTTGATGATCAGCACCAGATGAGCTACTATACTGATCAGTTGACATCACAAATAGATGCAAAAAGAAGTAAACTTGTAGAACTGAAGTCACAATGGTAGGGTTTTCTCTTCCCCCATCTTAGTATATGTTTGAATTCTAGCAGCATTTGCCTTGAAAGTAACAACGTAATGATAAAACTGGTGGGGTTTGCTTGATCCGCAATAGGGAAGCCTCTATAAAGCCCTTGGAAGTGAAAAGGAAAAATCTAATAGAGTCCTTGAATGTTACTAATCCAAGCATTGAAGATAAATATCAGAAATTAAAACAAGTGGAGCTGCAAATGCATTCTGTCTTATGTGACAGCAGGCAAAGGTAATTTATTTTGTTTTGTTGGATTTTCCCTTTACATTCTGCATTCCCTCTAAGTTGGTATAGATAGTCAATGATTAGTAAGATGAGCAATTTTCTTCATCGGCCTTTATAAAGAATGAAAATAGGGAGTCGCTTTTTAAGTGGTTCGAGAGCTTCCGATAGCTTTCATTCAAATACAGCATTGTTTGTGTAGTGATATTAGTTTCAGGGTGCAATTGTAATCACTGTTTTACAAACGTGGTTTGGAAATTTTGTTGCACTTTTTTTTAAAAGCATGGTAGTTCAAACTGCAAGTTGGAAAATTATATTAATTTGGGTCCCCTTTTAGATTTTATGCTTTAAAAATATTATAAATTTTGATATATATTTGTGACTACATTGTGCGCATTTGTACTTATAATAGGGTGAAGATAAGCATTTTTACCATAAAAGCTAAAAACTTAGGTTGTGTTCTCCTCCGTTTTTGTGAACGTAAACATTTGTTATTGTCAATACCTTCTTTTTAGCAAGTTAAAAACTCATCAAAGTCACTGTACCATCAAATATCATTATGAAATTATTCTTGTGAACATACAGTAGTAGTCTGATGGACATATGTTATTTTGGTGAACAGATGGTCAAAAATCGTATTTTGATGGACACTTATATTCATGAACATACAGTTATGTGATGAATATCAGTAAATCTGGATGCACTTTGCTTGGGCCAAATTTGGTTAATAGAATGACGTTGTTTATAACCAGGAGCACTCAACTATTAGATGCTCTCCGCTCAAAGTTTCGTGGCAATTTTGAATTTGAATTTTATAGTTAATAGATAGTCTTTTCTGTGAGAACTACATTTTAATTATTATTTTTTAAATAGTATTGGGTCTGATGGAAACGTGCGACATTCATCATTTCTATAACTTACTGATCTCTTGCAGGGCTAAAGAACGTGTTATACTTGCAGCGAATCTTGAGAAACTCTCCACACTGACACCAAGAAACTCGTACGTACAAAGGATTAATGAGATCACAAAGAACAGCAGAAAGCAAGATGCGGACATAGAGCGGATATTAAAAGAAACCAGAGAGCTGCAATTGGAAAGTAATTCAACTCAAGAAAGGCTCCATCGGACTTATGCCATCACAAGTGAGACGTTATTAAGGTATTAGTCCAGTAAGTCGCAGCAGTGGTTCAATTAAATACTAGTAAGATGCTTATGTTACAGTTGAAGCTCATAAGATTTTTATTTGCTATATTATATCTGCAGGGATGCGAAAACCAACCCTGTAGGACAACAAGCATATAAACTCGTAAACAACATCCATGAGAACTTTGAGCAAATTTCAGAGGAAATCCATGGCACTGATAGGTTACAAAGGGACATTGCAGAACTGGAGAAGAAGCTAGAATCCATGGCTTCTCAAAGCTTACACATTGACAAATTACAAGCTGATATTGATGCTATCAGAAAAGAAAATGAGGCTTTGCTAAATCCGTAACTGCTGATCGTGAAACTCTTACCCAACAACTTCGTATGTATATTGTTTTTAGTACCACCGTTTGGTATTGTGATTTGAAAAGGCAGTCATTTCAATGAGGATGATCTCCTCAAGAATATAAATTTGAATCCCAAACACAAGTATTTTATCACTGCAATGTGCATGGAAGTTCCAATTAGTGGACAGATATCCATCACAAATTATATCAAATTTGATGGTTACGTTTCTTGTTGTTTTTATTTGGTTTAATAATACATGAAAACAATGAACAGGTATCCATTTTCATATTTATTTTCAAATTTGGCTCTTTCGCTTCGTTTCCTATCATTTGTGAACCCCGCTTGGTTTATTTTTCATTCTGACTTTTTCGCAGTTTCGAACTGCGAAAATCCCTATTATTTTCGCTGTTCACAACCGCGAAAAGCTACATATGATTTTCGCACTTCGTAACTGCGAAAATCATAGAGATTTTCGTAGCCCACAACTGTGAAAAATCATATATCCACGTGAAATTTTTTTAGGGTTTCAATTTTCGCAGTTCGGAACCGCGAAAGATTTTCGCACTTTGTAACTGCGAAAAGGTCAGAATGAAAAAAAAACCAAGCGGGGGTTCACAAATGATAGTGAACGAGTCAAATTTGAAAAAAAATGATTTTAACTTTTGAATCTCCATAATCCGATCACAGCCATGGCCGAAGGTGTGGTGCGTGCTGCTGCCAAAGTCGTAGGAGTCGGAGTTGATTCCGATCAGATTCAATCCACAAAGAATCCGTCTCACGCGTCGCGTCCCTGCATGCCCTCAACGCTAGGACCTCGCTCCACCCGTGCAAGTGCTAAGCGTAGCTATAGATGGGGGAAGGAATAATTGAAGATGATGATTATGCAAGCGGTGGCTTGAATATGTGAAAATTAAGGTTCGGTGGGATCGAAGCTATTTGCTCCTTCGGGGTTGCAGCTGCCGCCATCTCTCTTCTCATCTTTGGTAACAATCATAAGGTCAAGCACAATCACAAGCTCAACTTTTAAATATACGTTGCTGATGACAACAAGGTTATTGTTGTATATTTTTATTTCAGAATATCTTTTGTTATGAGGTCAAAATTATGGGTTGTGGTGAGCTATGGAGATGGAGAGAGTTGGCATGTTGGTGTGGTGTGTTTGTGTAAACTAATGTGATCCGCAAACTAATGTTTACACCATCACTGTTTACACTTAATCCACAATTTGTCCGCAGCTTAAGTGTTCACAACTGATCCAATCTTTATATGAATTTGGATCAGTTGTGAACAATTAAGTTGAGGATAAATTGTGAATAAATATTGACGAAACTTTTATTTTCTTTTTAAAGTTTATTTATTATTCTTTGTTTATTATCTAAAACTCATCTTAACTAATCTAATTCAACGGTTCTATTTATTATTTATATTTCCTTTTATATTTTTCTTACCATCCACTCATTAAATTTACTATTTGGTAACTGAATCACTATTTAATTGTCCAAATCAATCCTTTGCGTAAATCACTCAAAATATAATATTCCATTTTCAGTCTCTCTCCTCTTCGATTATCATATTTATCTCACTGTGTACGTTCATGAGAAAGCATTACTACCGCCTCACCAAAGGAGTTGCTTGCTTGGCATCGGGATGGGGGTCTTTTTGTAAACAATGTGAGCAGAGTGACCTTCAAAAAAAATCCATCTTGTTCCCGACACATAACAACACATCAAACTTCCTCAAATCAACGGAACCAACACACACATGTCTTCACTCAGATGAGCCATCCAGAGCCCACCCAAGGGCGAACTGTTCAGGATTGAAATCATCATTGAAATCGATGGAGACCTAACAGGAGAGGAGTATGCATTTGTCAACGTTGGGCGATCCACCATCAAAATCTCAGATCGGTTTTCTAACAAAATTACATCCACACACAATAAAGCCCTTTATTCTGTCATAGGGTTCTCGTACGGTGGGTCATCAGTGATTACACCTCCCTATGGCTACCTCCAATAGCTACCGCACTCGGCATCCGCATGTCATTCATCATGCAGTAGATTTTTATTAGTCACTGGTTTTTAATTTGTTGGTTTTGAACCACTTATTGGTGTTGAGTGTATAGATGAGTTTACTTTAAGTTCTTATGGAACTGGGACATTATGATTTTTGAAGCTGAGTAAACCCATTTGGGTCCAAATTTTGCTTAGTTTTGTTTTTGCGTGTTTTAAAGTAATGATTTTTGAGGTGTGGAACTTGGTTCTCTATGTACTCACTCATGGGAAGTGTGGAAGCATAGAAGAATCATTTCTGAATTGTCTGAAGAGACGACAATGACAGTAAACAGATCACAGTGAACAAACTCTGACATGAAAGTGAACGGTGAATTCTAAGAGCCAGTTAACAGGTAACAATGAATGTTGAACAAGCTTTTGAGACGACACTGAACATGTAACAATGAACATACTTTGACACGGCAGTGAACATATTTTCGGAGTTTCTAAGTTTTGGTTGAAATTTTTTATTAGTTATTGAATATTTTTTGTAATATATTTTTTCTTACATATATTCACATTTTTTAACTATTTCTGAAAGTGAACATTTTTTACAGTAAAAATTTTTCTGTAGTGAACAGTTTTTTAAATTGAACAGGCAGCGACCAAGTGCTGCCGCAAAAAAAAAGGTGAAATTTTTTTTATAATTTTTTAAAAGTGAACATTTTGCTCTAGTTCTTTTGGAAGTGAATATGTATGCAGTTTTGGCAGTCAACAGTTGTCTATAGTTTTTGCAATAAACATGTAATTTTTTTACAGTGAATTATAAAAAAATTTCTAACAAATGTTATTTTGTACCTTGCTAACAAATTTATCTTGAAACTCCGTTAGCAAGTCGTAGATAAACATATTTTGAATTGTCAACATTTTATCTTGTTAGCAAATTTTGAAATTTATAGTTCAAAGTTCATATTTTAAAACTTTGTACCTTGTATTTTAAATTTTAAATTTTTGAACTACAAACTATGAAATATAAACTCTAGACTATTATTTTGTACTCTATATTTTGCACGTTTGAACTTTGTACTTTATGAAAGTACAATCTGTACTTTTCTGCTAGACCATTATACCCCCTCACCCCTCCTCAAATTCTGAGACGTATCCTCATCACCTACGCCACTATCAGTTGTTCTAATTTAACAAGTATGTATGATTGCTTGATTGGATGGAGAAGTGCCATTAAATTCTGAGCCAAATTGTGCTTGGGAGGACGTCAGAGCCTTGAAGATTCTTGCCTATTTTTGGCGCATAAGAGGGAAGGTCTTTTCTTGAGGAATGCATCTTTGTCCGCCACATCTAGGATTGAGTGTGGAGAATAACCAGTATTAGTCTTGGCTCAAGCAAGCGGTGGCTTTCAAATAACTAGGAGCGATGAGCTTGTACTGCTGTCTCTTCATGGTTCCAGATCTACGATATCATATTTCTGCAAGCCGATATATGTGCTTCTCTTAACAGTTTTCTGTACCACACTTTGATTCACAACTTTGAATACTTGTTGATGGTGTTTGATTTGGGGTAATAATGTTAATGGTGTTAACGGAATATGGTATGCACTATATTTGGTAATAGTGGTTGTTCAGACCTAAGAATGACAATTCGACCGTCGAACCCCCGCCCCGCCCCGATCAATGGGGCTAATAATCGAGTTGATCATACCCATGGTGAAAACCGTGACCAAACTGAGTAAATTTTGACGGATAGATTAAGAGTATGATATTTGTCATACCAGGCCCGTACCCGCCTCTCGAAATTGAATCTTCAATTATTCATGATATACAACATAATATTATATAAATCACCATATAACTTTTCGTGATTTCTCATTATCAATTCTTAATTTAAATATTTTGAAATATGAGTATTGTTTTGATTTACTTATTATAATTAGATATGACATGAATTTTGATGAAAATAATGTCACATGTCTTTTGTATGATTTGTTTGTTTTTTCTTAACACTACATTATACTAATTATTTTCAAACAATATTTGAAAGCTATTGTAACTTGGAAAAAATCCTAAAAGGAGCTCCGAACTATCGTCATTTATCCAATTACAGTTGGAACTATCTAAATGTCTACAAATGGGTAAAAAAAAATTGGACTTATATTTTAAATTAATAACTGGAGTTGCATTCTTTAACTAATAATATTATTTGACTTATATTCTTATGCTAAAATTACATTGATTTGTCATCAAATTAAATAATATTATTTTACTTACACAAAGAAACTCATAAATTTCATATTAAACCAACTTTAATACCAGACAAATTTGATAAGATTAGTTGTATTAATATATCAAACCCAATGTGACATTTAAATTGATTAAATTTTTTTCCTTTTTGGATATTTAGATAGTTTTGACCGTAATTGAGTAAATGACGATAGTTCGAGGCTCCATTTAGGGTTTTTCCCTAATAACTTTAATGAAAAGTGACTTTCAAACACAATGTTATATTAGTACATTTTTTTCTTAATCTTTATTCATGAGATTAATTGGTCATTAGTATATTACTTCTTTATGTTTACTTTATTTAACTATGTGAATTTGTCTTACAGAAAACTAAGTTAATAAGGAGTAGGAGTGTAAGGTGGAACCAAAAAACTGAAAAATCAAATTGAGCCGATCAGTTTGGTTTGATTTTACCAATCAAATAAGCGGTTTCAATTTGTTGTATACCAAAATTGATGATTAAATTTGGTTTTTAATTTGGAAATATAGATCAAATTGAACCGAGCCGAATCATACTATTGACGTATTATAATTTTTATGATCATTTGATTAAACTAGAAGCAACCACAACCGTTAAAAAACCATATAAAAACTAAATTAAGAACATCTAATATGTCTCATCGCATGTTCAATGTCTTTACTGTCATTTGTTTTGCATCTTCATTTTTTTTTAAAAAGTTATCATTTTTCTAAAAATTTCAATCTTTTTGATAGAATATTTGACCTCAGATTTAAAACTTAGTGATATTAAACCTTAATTAGGCGGCATCGTTTATTAGTGTCATTGAGGTGAAGTGAGAAGAGTGATGACCCTATTATTTAATTTTTTTTGCCAAACTGCATGAAACATATGTATGAAATGTAACATTGTGTGATGGATTGTTTGATGGGTGAGTTGCCGATCTTTGTGATTTTGAGTCGATCAAATTTGAGGAAGAGATATTAATTAACATGGTTATTAAATGAAATAATGTGACTCTCACTTCCAAGAAGGCAAATTGAATTTACATATGCAGATTAAGATTTTCAAGTTTTTAAATTTGAGATTTCAAATTGTTTTATAGATTTTTGAGATTGAGATTTGGGTGTGATTTTTCAGAGAACCCAATTTAGATCGTGATGATACTTATGATAAGGTAAAGTTAGCGACATGATAGGTAGCATAATTAAATTAAAAATACTTTAATCTTGATCATATTTTTATATGTAGCATTTTGCTTGAAAATTAGAGTAGTTCGGAATAAAATCGTGGTAGTTCAAAGCCGTTTTAGTTTTTTTTAATATTTTATTGATGGTTAATGGCTAAAGTATCCGTGGTTAAATCGAAAAGGTATGATTTTGATTTTCACATATCCGAATGGTTATGTGCGGATATGATTTTTATATGTTTTGAGACAGGGTAGGATATCGTAACATAAACCGCCCCGAACCCGTCCCATTCTCATGACTATTCGGAACGAAATTAGTTAAGAGGTGGTAGTTTGAAGCCCCTTAAGGAATTTTGTGTTTATTTTATTTAGTTAAATAGTTTTGTTCTTAAGATGAATATTTATGTTGATTACATGAATGTTTATGTTCATTAGATTAAGAGGTATGTTTATGAGTTGTACATCTAGATGTTCATCATATGAATAGCTATGTTTATGAAATTAAGAGATAACGTTCAGGAATTGAAATGGAAAAACTTAGAGAAATTAGAAAAAAAATCAGAATTGTTTTTACATAATTTAAAACTTCAAATAGAAAATAAGGATAAAAAATTAACAAAATTTAGTTATAATTTGGGTACACTTGAATTAATTAGTTTTATTTAGTGAATAAAAGCTATAATTAATTGATATAGAGATAACAATCCTTAATTAGCTAATTTTATTTTTTTTCTGTATCTTTGTGGTTTAGATTATGTTGAACTAGTTGATTCTTGATTGAACCAAACGTCACAAAACGACGGTGGGTGCTCTTGTGAATATGCGAAATAGGAGCTTCAAATTATTATTTTTTTTTTCTGGTTTTCTTCTTGGTGTCTCTGGTTTTGTGCAGATCATCTTCACCTGGTGATTTGATATGGTCGATAGAGGGAAGGAATGGGTTGGTATGATGTATGGGTTGGGCATGACGATGTCAGGCGATTCATCAAACGGAAAGACAGTGATGCAGGCGAAGCAGGTTCTTCTCTCTTCTTCTTTTTTCATCTCGACCGCGACCATCTTTTTTCTTTCCGCTGCTGATCGCTTTTCCCAGCGTGCATTTTGTTTAGTTGTTCTTCTGGGTGCCATTTGCGTTTCAGGAAACAATCGTTCTGTCCGTTTGCAATGTGTTTGATTCTCGCTTTTGGGGGTTGTGCTCATGTTAGATCTTCATGGAGGGTTTTGGTGGTTGTTTTGATTGCTTTAAGGTGTGGGCGTGGATAATTGTATTGTGCCTAAACGTTTCACTTTTAGACCCCTCAGCTTCCACGTCAAAGATCATTTTTTAATTATCTACTACTGAAATCAATTCGCAAGTTTGAGATTCTTATTTACCCATGATGCATCAATGACCAGCAAAAATGTGATTTCTACCCATATTCTGAATCAAGTGTAATAAAACCCGTACACTTATTCCATCTTTGTGTGCTCACAATATCCAAATTTATTCAGGCCGTACATTAGAAGAGCTCCGTGGGTCTCTATATAATGACATGAGAACATCAGAGGGAGCTAAGCGTCAGCAGCAGAGGCTTTGCGGCCCTTTTGTTGCATTGTCGTTTAACTTCATGGTTGCTATTGGAATCATCATGGCTAACAAACTAGTTCGGTTTTTTACTCTCTCCGTACCTCTTCAATATGAGTTACTGCCATATCTGTGTTTTTTTGATGAATTTTTTGTAGGTCATGGGCAAAGTTGGATTCAACTTTCCAATATGTCTTACTCTGATACACTACTTCATCGCCTGGGTTCTGCTTTATATCTTTAGAGTGCTGTCACTGCTACCAGTCGCTCCTCCTTCCAAGTCAACCCCATATTCTTCTATATTTGCTTTGGGTGTTGTCATGTCTTTCTCTTCTGGGCTTGCCAACACCAGTCTCAATTATAACAGGTCGTCTACTTTCTTCATTTCTTCTTATTCAGTCAGGATTGCAAGCCTTCATGACCCTTCTCATAATTTTAGTCCTGTTTTTATACTGACGGTGACGGTGAAAACGTACCTGCAGTGTGGGTTTCTACCAAATGGCTAAGATAGCTGTTACTCCAACCATTGGTTTAGCTGAGTTCATTCTCATCAGGAAAAAAATTAGTTCTAATAAAGTAAGCATCTTTCTGCCACTCCTGTTATATCAATTCAATCTTAGTTATGTGAACAAGTGTAACTTTGATTAATCTCATCAAGCTAGAAGCTTCTATATGCTTAAGCAATGTGTAAAGTCAGATCGTAGCTGAGTTAAGTGTCCCATAATATAAGAGGAAAATTCTCAAATTTGTCTTCTCCCTAATTACAGGTCATTGCTCTTGTTGTAGTATCAGTAGGTGTGGCAATTGCGACTGTGACAGACTTAGAGTTCAATCTGTTTGGCGCTTGCATTGCCATTGCTTGGATCATCCCGAGCGCCATAAATAAGATCCTCTGGTCTCATCTTCAACAGCAAAGTAATTGGACAGCTCTGGCGTAAGTGTCAATACTCACTCGAACAGTTTTGTCTCTGCAGATAGTTGTTAATAATCATTGTCAACTTATGATGACATTAAGACCGTGCATGCAGTTTGATGTGGAAGACAACTCCAATAACAATATTCTTCCTGGCAGCTTTGATGCCGATATTGGATCCTCCAGGTATGCTGTCCTTTAATTGGGACCTCCAGAATTCCTCAGCTGTCCTAATATCAGCCTTGCTTGGTTTCCTCCTACAATGGTCTGGAGCATTGGCTCTGGGGTGAGTCATTCCCTTCTGCGAGCAAATCAGAAAGGCATAAAACAAAATAAAATGATTTTGTGCGACTGTTATGATACGTTTGTTTGCGTCTAAACTAGTACCATGCACACAAAATGCAACTACTCAACTTGTGCGGCCTACTTTTGCAGGGCAACATCTGCTACTTCTCATGTGGTGCTGGGACAGTTCAAAACATGTGTGATACTACTGGGAGGTTATGTTATATTCGATTCAGATCCTGGGATTCTGAGCATACTGGGTGCCCTCTTAGCCCTGTGCGGAATGACGGCCTACACTTTGCTCAGCATTAAAGAGTCCAAAGACAACCAAACCTTGCCTTCTGCGAAACCCAAATCAACTGAGACTGAATATGATGGTGATGAAACCAAACAATTGCTATCTGGTGTAAATGATACAGGTTCTCAGCCGTCCACAACTGTATAGAGCTAACTCCTTTGCAAGGGTGTCACTTGAAGGGCAGGGCAAAATTCAATTGATAGTCTGATGATATAAATATGCAAACTCAGTCATGATTTATACTTTATCTGTCACCACTGGACAAAAATTAGTGAAGCTCACACGCAGTTATTTTCTGGACACTTGACTCACTAAGTCCACTTTTGAACTGGCCGGGTGGCTGCGCCCTATCACCTGACCTTTAGTACCTCCGACCAATTCCCTCAACTATTTTCAGTGCCCGGTAATGACTCATCGACTCAGAGTCATCAAGCTTGAGGCTCTGTTCCTGAGTTTGGAATGAAAGGAATGGTAATGACTCATCGACTCAGAGTCATCAAGCTTGAGGCTCTGTTTCGAGTTTGGAGTGAAGGGAAAGGGAAAGGTAAAGGGAAAGAGAGAGGAGAGGAGAGGAATGGTGTTCCAAGTTTAAAAAAAATTTGGAGGGATGAGAGAAAAAAAAAAATTGACCAAAATATTTTTACATAATATTTTTCATGTTAATAAACAATCCTTTTAATGAAGGACAAAATGATAATTTTATCTTTCTACATCCCTCTCCTTCCAAATCCGTCCAATTTGGGAAGACAAGAAAGTGAGGATATAAGCCCCCAGACGACCCCTCCCCCTCCAAATCTCTCCTTAAAAAAACTAAGGAATAGTCTCTTTTTTATTATCATATCCCTTCTCTTTCCTGCCCCTCTTAAAACTGACTCATAAACACTACCTGAAATTTGATCTCTCATACGGACATAAGAGAATGAGATTTTAGAATCGGTAATTTATCCTCAGGGAAAAAGTTATGGGTTCAAGGCCTAGCATCCCCAAATTCCTATGTTTCATCCTGGCAGTACTCGGGGTGATGAGAAGACCATCCAAGTCTCCGTTAGCAAAACGACATGTTCAGCTTCTCCTACCATGATGAAATTCTTTATGAGTGACCTTGCTTCTTTGACAGCAGGGCGATTATTCTAGAAGAAAGGTACCAAACCAAAATTTCCTGATGTAGCAACAATTCGCCTGGCCTAGACTTAGTGCTAGCTTCGGGGTGTTTACAAGAGGGTGTTACGCGAGAGAGGTGATTATCCTGCTGCTGTATATGCACCACTCTAAGACTAGGAGACTACACTTCATTATCATATCGTTGTGTCTCCTCAATACTTAATATTTGATATGGTCATTCTCACTTGATTACTTTGATGATTTACCTTGTTTACGTACTGAAATTTTTTCTGAATCCTTAATAACTATGATAATGTTGTAGTGTGGGAGTTTTGTATAAATATGCCGAAAAATAGAAGATTCACGAAACTTGCCCCATGCAAGTAGAAAGCTGCTGCACGCGCGGCTGTCTTTGTCAACTTGTGGAGACTTACCCAAGAGCATTGCGTGCAAGGAATACATGCCACACACGTGATCTGATTAGTCGACGCTCGGCTAAGGGGCTCAATTGATCTGATTACAATTTTCTGAGATTTTTCTTCTCTGCATCTTTTCCTTTTATTATAATTATTATTATAAATGTGAGAACCTAGTTGATTTTTAGTGACGTGAAAAGTCATAATTTTAGTGTTAATAGAGTCTTTGAGTCATTTATTTGTTTTTATGTATTTTTATTTTTATTATTGAATCATAATATCTCATAACATCATAAATCTGATTTTTTTTTTAAATCTGAGTGTTGCTAGATTTTTGTTATTCCATTCTAATGATTTGATTCCATGTAGATTTTGATCAATTTTTGTGGTTTAGTCAAAAGATTTGGTTTGAGACCTTAGAGGGCTTTGAACAGCCTTGTCGTTAATGATTCGATCTTTGTATGACCCGGTTGATTATTGCCTAAGAGTTTAGATTGAAGTAATCTTTAATGATTCTATCTTTGTATAATTTTTTTTAATATTGGCTACAAGTTTAAGTTGTTAAAAATATTTTTTAAATTGTGTGGCATTAGTGACATTGTCTCTTGATGACATGAATTCTTAAAAAATTCACTTGACCAAAAAGATCCAGAAAATTAGAAAGTGAAAAGAAGGAGCCTTGTTTGAAAGAGTCAGAGGAAAAATCTTATATTCTCACATTTTATTAAAGTTTAAATTATCAAACTTCTTTAAATATGAACTTGTACTCTAACCCATAGTTGATATCCCACTGACGTGCAGCGAAATGATGGTTTAAATATCTGTACGTATGTCGGATAAGTAAAGGATAGATAGTAGTTTCTCTTAAGTGATAGACATACTATTCCATATTCATATTATTGTCATTATTAGTACTGATTATTCTTGAGAAGGGTTGATGCATGAGAAGACATGTGCATAAAGAATAGTTGATTAATGTTGATGTTAATGAATCTGCCTTTATCATATTTATTTGATGCATATTTGTCAAATGAGTTGAGTTTAGATTTGGGTGGTGGATAGCTTCCAAGGTATGAATACTTTAAATCTGAACTACACATGACGGGATATATTATTTTTTGTCCTATACGCATTGAATTTTATTACTTACTCGAGGACGATCAAGAATTACTGTGAGGTACTTGAAGAGAAAAAAACTTATATTTTATACCTAACTCACCAGATTTTTGACCGTTTGAATTTTTTTTTTGCAAATTTGGTGTATTTTTATAAAAAAAATATGAACAACTATTCATGTACAAACCATCTCCAAAATCTGATTCTACTTTTCGAAAGCATTGTTTCATTTAAAAATGGACTCTGCTACTGCCTCATTGCAGAGGGGCAAATATCTCTACCTGAATTTGATCCATGATCAAGTGTCTTCTAAAGAGAGCATGACAGCACACAGATGAGTACATAACCACCTCCTCACTTTTATCCTCTTATGGTCAGTTTTTCCATGGATATGTATAGGCTTATATAATTGTGCCCGTTATTTATTTTTTGAAAGTTCGCATTATGTAATTTATTTTATAGCGATTAAAATACATTTGTATAGTTGTGTTAGGTGATGTGGGACTAACATATTAGGGAGCTACAATTTTGTTCCACATTAATCTAAATGATAGGTGTTGGTAAATTGTAGAAGCTTGAAAAATATGATTCTATGTTTAAAGATTTTCTTTTGTAAAAGTTTTAGAGAAATTACTATTGGTATATTGTTGCGAGTTGTGACGGAACTTGAGGGGTTTTAAATTTTTTATTTTTCGCTTTTAGTTACAAGTTTTGAGGCCTCAAATATTATTTTTGCACAGGGTATCAATTTGCCATGACCGGTCCTGCTTTTGTAACGTGTTTACTCAAAACAAATATTATTGGGCTTTCGGAAACGCAGTTTCGATCTGAATATGAACCATTTTGACTTATCGTATTTCTTTTCTTCTTTGTTTTTAATTTCTGCAGTTGATTGAAGAGCGAGATAGAGGGCGATGGCGACAGGCGAATCGAGATATGAGCTGGGTCAGAGCGCTTACATCAAGCTCGTCCTCCATGCTCTCCGCCATCAGACATCTGCAGTCAACGGTGTGCTTATTGGTCGCCTCAACGATTCTAATGTTATCGAGATCGCCGATGCAGTTCCCTTGTTCCACACCGTCACCAGTATTTCTCTGCTGCCGTCCTTGGAGATTTCTCTTTTACTGGTATGCCTTTCACCTAGGGTTTTAGGATCTGCTGCGCTGATTATTATTTTCAATTGGGGTGCGTCAGTTTGCTTGATTTCAGGCTGATTGATTGAGTGACTGATAAGAGTTCAACAATTTGGAAATAATTCAACTTTGATTCTGGTTGTCCGTACCGCAACTCTCATGGGAGCTGCTTGTTTACGTAATAAGAAAGATATGGTCATGCTGGTGATTGTAGTGTTAAGGCTTCCCGAGTCAGATGTATTTGTCCATGCAGTGTGATTGTAGTTTGAACTGTAAGTTTCATTACTCATGCAGATTGAAGATTATTATGTGAAAAAAGGTTTAAGTGTGGTTGGCTATTTTCACGCGAACGAAAGAGCTGAAGATGTGGAGCTAACCGGTGTTGCCAAAAATATTGGGGATCAGATTTATAAGTATTTCCCTCAAGCTATGATTCTCTTGGTGGGTCTTTTTTTTTCTGCTCACAATGATTTGTGATATTCACAATATTGCATATTTTTTAATAATGATTGTGAGCTTTCCTATTATTTCTTAACAGTTGGATAGTAAAAAGCTTGAATTTTTAACAAAAGGGAAGGACCGGAGTCCCATTATGCAGGTGCGTTATTATGGTTCAATCTTCTTGTTAATTTTCGAACCAGAACTGCAGTTCTCATAATACTATACTGCTGCTATGATGTGTTTAGTTGCTTACTAGTTCTTGAATTGTACTCTATCTTCTCTTCAAAATTGTAGTTCTGGTTGAATTTAAGTTTTTTTTAAGTGTTTGTTTTGCTGTACCACAAAATGTACCAGGATGTGCTTGAAATACTTGTCTTCTTTGATGTGTCCTATATGCTGATTATACTTTTCCTGAAAACATATTACATCACAGGGAATTGAAATAAAAAAATGAGATATGGATGATATATTACACTGGCATTAGCAGCATTTCCATAGCAAGCCTTCTTGTGTTGCCGATTTCCTTTTTGTGGCCATTTCATTTTGTTCTAAAAAATGTCTTTTTGCCAGCTTTACACAAGGGATTCATCCAGAAACTGGAAGTTATCTGAAACTGAGGGGACAGGTCGGCTAACCCTCAAGGAGCCAGCTGCTAATGCTGTCCTGCTGGACTACATCTCTACTAAAAAGTGGGAACAAATTGTTGATTTTGATGACCACCTTGATGATATCAGCAAGTAAGGAACAGAACATTAGGTCTATTTATGCCATACTCATAAATTGGTTCATCTCTTATCAACATTTGAAAGCCCCTTAGCACTAAAAATAATCAACGATAATTTTCCTTGTCTCAGGGACTGGCTAAACCCAGGGTTATTCCAGTAGAAGCTTGTTGTAGTCCTTATCACACCGTCCGAAGCATTTCAACCGAATGCTTCTGATGGGTTATATGTTGATGTCTGGCTCCTGACTGGTAAAGCTAGGAAGGTGAAATTATGTCATGGTTTTGGATCTGTCCCATTTTCGGAGCTTGACTCCAGGGACATAACTGCAGTAGCTTGTTGCTTAAATTTGTATGAAACCTTTATTTCCACCTGGTGCACATTCTTTTATCAGGATAGCTTCCTGCCTTTCTCTATCAAGATCTGGTGATATGCTATTTTTAAAAGGAAATTATTATTTTCTCATTTACAAGAAGTGCTTATATAAAAGAAAAGTGCTAAATGTAATTCACAAATAAAGTTCCATAAAATCATGTGATAACATTTTGTGCATCTTTAGCTTGTCTAGATCTTTCTCTGACCGCTATCATTCTTCTAAATATCTTACTCTACCTATGCATTTGAAGATCAATTTGTTTCGTCCACCTAGTGTTTGGTGGTCTTGATCGCCGGTTGAAGAGTGATAGTTCTTATTGATAAGAGTTTGGCATGACAATTTGTGATATAAAATAATGTCAACAAAATATTAGGGTCTAATTGTTGTCTAATAAAAGCACTAGTTGTGATTTAAACACTAATGTTAAAGAGTTTTTTTTTTAGATTAGGGATGATTTCTTGATTTTGTAGGGATCAAAATGTCTTTTACTCTTATCCATGATGGTACGGAGAACAGGTATTAGTCTTGCTAAGGATGATCATAGATCTAAAAAAGATAGAATGACAACATTAATGGCATATCGAAACAAAGACAACAAGATCAAACTACAAGATTTGAGCATATAAGCCATTTAGAAGAAACTACGAGAATGAGTTGAGGAAATGAGGCAAACCCACACCACTAGGAGCATGAAAATCACTAATAAGAGGAGGATTAATTTGAAGCATGAGCAGAGGGCAATCGTCGTAACCACGACAAAAATACACATCATTTTTCGGCCAAAAATTTGGTCAGAAAATTGTAGTAAAATCTTAATTTAGCGATTATCCAGCTGCATTTTCGGTCAAATGAAATTGACAAGAAAGATAATATTTTCTGAGCTAAAATATCCAGCCAGTTTGTAGCTACTAAGATTGGTTCAAAATTGCGGTTTTTTATTGGCAATTTGTGGCCAAGCATAATGTTCTTGTAGGTTTGTCCCTAAAAGTAAGCTTTCGGTCAACTTGCGGTCAGTTTTCAACCAATCTTTTTCCAGTCATCTTACGTCCATTTTTCGGGTCCGTTCAATTTTCAGTCATTTATCGGCCAATCTTTTTTTTATTTGGCCTGTTTTGGAAACGACGAAAACATTTTAAAATTATATAAAATATATTTCTATATCATAACATTACCATTTCGGACTATTATACAAATTCATTTGCGAATCATAATTACTAGTTCACAAATCAGTTCCATAAAATCTCATGTATGTGATTGGGTAATATTTGTTCAGCTTTAGCTTGTCTAGATCTTGCTCCGACCACCATCATTCCTCTAAATATCTTACTTTACCTATGCATTTGAAGATCAATTTGTTTCTTCCACCTTGTGTTTGGAGGTCTTGGTCGCAGGTTGGAAAATGACGGTTCTGATTGATAAGATCTTGGTGTGACAATTTATGATATAAAATAATGTCAACAAAATTTTGAGGGTCTAATTCTTTTCTAATAATAACAATAGTAAATATTAAGCCAAACAAAGAGGAGTTGTGACTTAAACACTAATATTCTAGAGTTTTTTTATTAGAGTTTTTTTATTAGAGTTTTTTATTGATAAATAATTTTTTGAACATCTTAAAAAATATAAAATTAAAATACATTGATACAACTTTCAAAAATATATTTGTAAACAAGATTTATTTCTTCTAAGTGACTCAGATGTCGAATCAATAATAAATGATTCAGACTTTATATATATCTATTATTGGTTCACTAAATACTAAAGAAACAGAAGTTCTATTTTGTCATTTGATTTTAGGTTGGAGGTGGCCCAATACCGAAAATTGTGAGCCCATACATAGGCCCATCTGACCTAACTTCTTCTTTCACTCAAACAGCTGTTGACACAAAAACCCTAAACCAAAACAACCTTCAGGTTCAGTTGCCGTTGCTTTGCTTTGCTGCTGTTGCGGGTGCCAAAATCAGTTAATAATACGGCTCCGATGGCTGCTCCCGGTGTGCGTTCTGCGAAGTCTGTCGTCAAGGCAGACACCCAACCGCCTAAGAAGAAGCAAAAGTTGAAAGCCAAGCCTTCCAACAAAATTGTGCCACAGGAAGAGTCTGAAAGCTCCGACCAAGAGATGGAACTGCAGGACGAAGAGCAGCCTGGTTACTCCTCTGATGACTCTTTAGATGGTGATGAGCCCCTCGCCGATGATTTTCTCCAAGGGAGCGATGACGAAGGTGAGACTGCCATTAGCTGCCCACCAAATGCTCCCCTGCCAGTATTTTCCTTTTTTATTTTTACTGGTCTTGTGTTGACATTGTTTGAAAACAAATGCTACAGGCTCAGGTTCTCTATCTGGCTCGGCTTCCGATTCAGACCAGGACTCTGATTCTGAAGGAGGATCAGACATTGAAAAGATGTCTAGAAAAATTGATGCACAAAAAGCAAGAGAGGAGGTAGAAGCTATGGAGGAGTTGCAGCTCAATATCAAAGATGAATCAGACGAGTTTCTTCTACCAACAGAAAAGGTGCTTACTCTTTTGTTTTGTGGTCTACTGAATCTATGCTACTCTATGGCCAGGCGGCGTGCATACTTAATAGTGTAGCTTTTAGTTTATTAGTGATTGGGTAGTTATCATTCAATCATTGCATAGGAGCTTGAAGAAGAGGCTTTGAGGCCCCCAGATCTTGCTGCTCTTCAGCGCCGTATCAAAGAAAGTGAGTTTTACATATTTTTTGTTTTCTTTTATCATGTTTATTACAAATTCAGACGCTGGCTATTGCTTAGATGTTTTCTCCCACTTTTATTTGGTTTTTTCTATTAGTTGTCAGAGTGTTATCAAATTTTAAGAATTTGAAACAAAAGGATGCATCAAGGAAGGACTATGTTGAGCAGCTCAAAAGGGATTTGTGTTCCTACTATGGCTACAATGAATTTCTAATGGGAGCTCTAGTAGAGGTACTATCTCGGATTTGCTAGGGCCATCGTTATAAGTATCCTATTCAATCTTGTACGTTTACATCATGATAATCTGCATTTTGATTGAAATTGTATTTCTTCATAAAGATGTTTTCAGCAGTTGAGCTCTTGGAACTCATTGAAGCTTTTGAAAAACCACGACCTATTTGTCTTCGGACTAACACTTTAAAGGTTACAGTCTTTTCTTTGGCATTTAATTTTGGCCTTTTCTATTGGGGCATTGCATAGTGTAAATAAAGGTTTGTTTGCCACATTTAGACACGAAGACGGGATCTTGCTGATGTTCTGTTGAACAGAGGCGTAAATTTGGATCCTCTAAGCAAGTGGTCCAAGGTATGCTGCCTGCAGCAATGTTTTGGATGCTGTATTTTATTAATGATTTGCAAGCATCATTCAATTTAATCTGTTTGCACTTTTGTAGGTGGGGCTCGTGGTTTATGATTCACAGGTGCCTATAGGAGCCACACCAGAATATATGGCTGGATTTTATATGGTATTTCACTTTTAAAAATTTAAATAATACAATATGAGCAGTGCTCAGACAAAATTAAATTTGCCTTTCATTTTTTCAATCAGCTGCAAAGTGCGAGTTCTTTTTTGCCTGTGATGGCGCTTGCTCCTCAGGAGAATGAAAGAGTTGTTGATATGGCGTAAGTAGGAGGTTCATTTAAGCAAGTTAGTTGATGTTTGTGACTCTCACATGACACAGTAT
>NQLW01001221.1:210445-224647 GCA_002312845.1 Kalanchoe fedtschenkoi
CTTACCAAACTAATATATCATGTATTTTTGTTAACAACCATTGGGATTGGCAAGTCCCTAAAATTTTGTTATTGGCATGAAGATGTTCCCCAACATAAATACTAGGTTTGATTTATGTTCAGTATCTTGTGGGTAAAAGTACAAATAAGCTTATTAATTATCATTCAATTTTAATTTCTTGTTCGAATCATTAATATGAACTTGTCAAAGTAGGTCACATTTCTATATATATAACATAATAGGATCGCCTGGGTTTGTTCGTACGACGCTCCCGGGCGGTTCAGTTCAGTTTCAAATTTTAAAAAATCATTTGGTTTATAGTTTCATATTTTAAAAATGGATGACTAATAATTTGATTTGATTTTTAATTTTTTTCGAACCGAACCGTAGGTGCCTTTACTCGTTATTAATAAAAGATTTGCCTGAGCTATATATAATTGCCTAATCTTGTAGACAAATACTCTATCCGTCCTCTAATATATGTCGTTTAATGTTGATTTGAGTAAATTAAGGTGAAATTAATGCTAACGGTTGATCAAATTTAATAAGTACGCGATTAATATTTTTTTTGAAGAAGTTTGTGCAAAGCGTAAAATTGGTAGATGATTATTGATGAAGAATATATTTTTTATTGATTATGATAATAAAGTGATTAATGTTTGATATTTTAAGGTAGTTGTTGATATTAAATACGTATTAAAAATTGTTCCAAAAAAAGGATTTGACGGTACACAGAAAAAATAGATGTCACTGATTTGAAAGAATAAAATAAAAAAAGCATCAATAATCTTAAATATATAAAAAATAAAATTTAAAATAGACTCTGAACTACTACCAATTAAGTAAATTGGAGACTTGTGTAATGTAATGGTAAATTTTATTTTAGAGAACAATTCTGATTTTTTTGGAGGTGAGCAACCTTCTTCAATTCGGGAGTATTTGTTATCTTGTGGATTGGTGATTTGTGATGTATTTTGGTGACATTAGGCCAAATGATTTGGGACAGGGGGATGGGTGTGACCGATCGTGGTTCTCTGAAAAATCTTACTTAAAACCACTCTAGATTCTTAATGTACTTAAATTTTTACAAGTTCCAAAATTGACTCCCATTTAGATTGCCCATGATAGAGAATCAGCCCTACATAGCTCGGAATTAGTTCACCATGAAAAACGAATCACATTGAAATTGACAACGACATTGTACATGATAATGTCAGTGCTAAGCTCATTCTGCTGTTTTATGTTCCGTCTGCTGATCAACTGAATAATTTGTTAGCCAAAGCTCTTCTGATAGCTCAGTTTCTTCGTCTTCTCTTCAATTTAAACCTCTATCATTTGTATCCGATTGAATTTGTCAGGGGACTCAATCGTCTGCACCAGCTGGCAGCTTTGGCAGAGCTGCTCTTGTGAAGAAAGCTCATCTGGGCATGTTTCATGTTGCGCGTGTTGCGTTTCGTTTGTGAAGAGGAAAGGTTTGCGCGCCCGTCCGATACGCTAGCGTTTCACTAATGACAAAGGGAGAAAAAATCCATCCAAGCACAATTTTTGTCAATGCCTGTGGTTCAGACAGGTCAATAGGACTAAGGAGCTAGCATCAAAGCAAGTGAAGTGAATGGTTTATGATTGTAAAGTTTGTGATATATAAACATCCCAACTGCTTTTGAGTTGAGGCTTGTTTTGTTTTAGATTGTATGGATATGATCTTTTATTTATCTTCTCGTCGAGCCTGCCCTCTTTGTTGTATCCTAGCCAACATGTTGTTGCTAGTTTGACAATGTTCTTATAATATATTTTTTTGGGGGTAAATTTTACATTTGGTTGTTGGATACTTTTGTGGTTGCTAAAGAATCAGTGGGCAGGCGGTATACTTTTGAAGAAGTCGGTATTCAAGGAAGCATGGAGTGGAGGAAAAAAGTGAGACTATGATGCGAGCAGGGAGAGACAAAGAGAAGCCTAAAAATCAAGAAGAAGGCAGTTTTTGTGTATGGTGATTGGATGCAGAGAAACAAGCATTGGGTAAGATTTGTTTTGGGAATGTGGGGTTTTAATGAGAGATGTGGTATAAGATTAAGGCAGGCATATACGTATAAGAATGATGTGGATGGGGTTCAACATGAACGGCTTCAGAAATACTTCGTTTGTGTTGTTGCATTTAGACTTGAACCAAATGGAAAGTGGTAGTGGCATATTAATATGCAAACATAGGAAGACGACGTTGAATTGAATATAGATAGAGAGGGAGGGCATTCATTCATTTAGGCTGTCTTTGGCTTAGAGAAAATTTAGTGGAAAGGAAAATGTGGAGAAAAATTGATAAAATTCAATGTTTGGTTTAGATGGAAAATATGAGGGAAATAAAATTATGTGGAAAGTTAGAAGGATAGTCAACGTAAATTAAAAGGAGTTTTGAAACTTTCCACATAATTTTCCATTCTAAACCAAACAAAGAAAAATAAGATGGAATCCATGATAAATTTCACTTTCCATCAAATTTTCCTTTTCCTATAATTTTCTCTAAACCAAACACAGCCTTAGGCTATGTTTGGTTTAAGGAAAATTGGGTGGAAAAGAATGTTTGAGGAAAATTTGAAAGGAAATGGAATCTTTCAAAGATTTCATCTAATTTTCCTTTGTTTGGTTTCATAAAGAAAATATCAAGGAAAATTGTTGGAAATCCATTTCATTTTCCATAATCATAGAAAGTTTTATGAAAAATAGGTAGAAAAATATCAACATTTCATCATTTCATACATTGAATTTGATGAAATACATTGAATTTGTTCAAAAAATTGTTATTTGTTTAAGATACATTGAACTTGTTTAATATATGTAGAATCACATTTTTCATCTAATTTTCTTTCCCTCCTATTTTCCACCTAAACCAAACAATGAATTTACTAATTTTCCATCAAATTTTCCTTTCCATCAAATTTTCCATCAACCAAACACAGCCTTATGGCAAACCGCATTTGACCATGAGCATCATGGAATAATGTTTGTGGGAAAAGGCAGAGTTTGTAACTTCATCATCGTCAATATTACAATTAATAACAATAATTAATTTTGGGTATTATCGACAACTCAACGACAACAATTCTCGAAACAGACGTGCGCGCCCCCCCCCTCGCTGTCTCTTCTATATTCCATTCTCCCCTCCAAAACCCTTTCTCTCTCTCCCTCTCCCAACCTATTTCTGATTGTCCTTCTTCTCTTTCTTGTCCGGTGGGTGATTTTTTTCAATCGCCGCACCTTATATTCATGATGGTGCTGCCGTTGTTGTTGATCCATCCTACTCCCCAATTCCTCCTTTCCACCTGATTCATTCCTCTTTCCTGTCCCTTGCGATCCGTTTCCCAAAAACCACGACGCCAACAATCACCAGATTCTCATCCATCCACATTGCTGTCTCTGTAGGTGACTTCTCTCTTCTTTTCTAAATTCCCCCTTTCTGTATTGTTCGCATCCATCATTGATTGGATCACTGCTTCTGGCATTCATGCTTTATTCTTCAAAATTACCTAATATATTATTTGTATGTATAAACCTTTTTTTAAATTCTCTTCTTCCTTAATTTTGCTGTATATTTCCTTCATCACAAAACTAACTTTCATGTGGCAGGATTACTTGATTCAGAATTTAAAGACGATTGTATACTCTCTAAGTTTGTTTTGCATCCTCTTCAATTCTTGTATAAAGCTCATTGCTTTTTGAGTTAGAGGGACGGCCGGCCTGGCTAAGCTCACATGTCACAGTGTATTCACCCCATCACATTAACTCACTGGACTCTCTCTTCTTTGCTTTTGTGCTTGGAATGTTTTGAAAACAAATAGATAGTTTTCTGAAAATGACATGTTTTTCTCACAAACATTGATTATATAGGTCACAAGCTTTCTCCTTACGCTATGATCGACTGTATCCTGAGGTTGTGTGTCTTGGCTGCCTCAGGCAAATATTGTTGAATCGTATCTGAACGATGTTGCACAACTTCTTATTCTGCATTTTGTATCCTGACATATTTTCCATTGAACTACGACCAGGCTAAACTGATTCATAAAGAATGGTGCTCGGAAAACAGACCAAAACTAATACAGACCCTCCAAAAGTTGAAGTTGGGGAAATCGACACCAGCTCACCATTTGAATCTGTCAAGCATGCCGTCTCACTGTTTGGTGCAGTTGCATTCACTAGAAAAAGGACTCAACCATCTGCCAAGAAGACAGAACCTCACTCATCTGAGGTATCAGTCATTACTCTCTTCCTGTAAACATACTTTTTGATGCTGAATTAAGGAGTGTAATTTTTTCTTTCTTTTTCGGTGTCGTTGCTTTTGTTTCTTTCAGAAAGTATCAATTAAAGAATCAAAACTTCATCTGGCGGAGAAAGAGCTAAACAAGTTGAAAGAGAATATATCTAAGGCTGAGGTAACCAGAAGCCAAGCGCTGACAGAGCTTTCCAAGGCTAAGAAAACTATCAAAGAGTTAAACAAAGAGCTTTCGATAGTCAGCAAGTCAAAGGACGGTGTGGTTAAAGAAACAGACAAGTTAAATGATATTATTCAGAATGTTCAGGACAAGAACTCAGGCGACAATTCTGACTGGACTCCTAGTTCTTGGAAACAGGACACGGATATATTCAGGGTGCAGTACTTGGCTGCTGCTCTTGAGCTCAATGCTGCTAAGCTAGAGTTAGGGAAGCTACGGCTGGACTATGATTCTGCTTCTAGGAGTTACAATTCTGTGCTGAGGCAATCGTCAGAGGCTGAGGCTGCTGTGAAGGCCAACAGCGAGGCAGCAGTTGAGCTCTCTGGCCACATTTCAGGAATGAAGGAATTAATAGAGCAGGCAAAGCGGGCATCTCAAAAGGCCGAGGAAGAAAAAGCGAGTGTTGAAGCCAGCGGACAAATTCTGGGCCACGAATACCAAATTAAACTCAATGAGTCGGGCAAGACCCTTCAAAACTTGAAAAAAGAGCTAGATCCGGAACGCAATATGAACCTACAGAAACAACTTGAAATCATTGCTGATCAGAGTGAGGCTATGAAGCAGGACATCCACAAAACTAAGGATTCATATTCAGAGTTGGCCAGAATACTTACTTTGGAACTGGATAATGCAAAGGCCATGCTGCAGAATTTAATCGATGAAGGCAGTACTCTGCGATGCTTGATAGAATCCTTGAAGCTGGAACTAGAAAATGTGAAGAAGGAGCTGCTCGAGCTGAAAGAGAAGGAAGCAGAGGCGAAGCATCTTGCGGAGGATCTGGAAGGTGAGCTTCAAAAGAGCAAGTCGGAGCTGGAAGCTTGCATGTCAGATGAGTCAAAAGTAAGTAGTACCTGTGATGAAATGACATCAACACTTGCAGGCCTGTTGAACCAGACGCAGAGGGCAATGCAAGAAGCCAAAGATGTCACTTCAGAAGCAGAAGCAATTATGAAAGAAGCCGAAGCTAATAAAAGTTCAGTCAAAGAATATGAGGCTAGGCTGCAACTGCTCCAGCTGGAAGTTGAAGCAGCTAGATCAGCAGAGGCGAAAGCCCTTGAAGAGATAAAACACCTGTCTGAAAGAAAAGATTGTGGTGCAAAAATCACTCTCTCGAAGGAAGAGTTCAACTCATTAAGTGTCAAAATTAAGGATTCTGCAACAATAGCCGACATGAAAGTTTCTGTTGCAATGGTCCAAGTGGAAGCAGTGAAATCTCGCCAAAATGATTGCTGGAAGATGCTGGAAGCGAGTGAAAAGGAGCTAGAGACGATAAAACTGACCACTGCCGAGGCTCTAAGGATGGCGGGAGAGATGGATGCTGACAAAAATGCATTGGAGGGAGAGGTGGTGAGGCTGGGTGGATTCTTGAATAATAATGTCGGGGACTCAAAAGGAGATTGGGAAATTGAGATGGAACCCGCGTCATCGTATCCAGAAGGGATAAGTAGATCATATAGCACGACTAGCGCAACTAGGAGGCGGGTGACACTGGGAGACATCTTGAAGCTGGAGAGGGAGAAATCGAAAAGAGCCCCAATGCGAAGCCTTAGTGGGATCTTTCATAGAATGTGAGTGAGTGAGTGAGCGAGCGTGGTTTTACTTGTGTCCTAATTTCTTGTGTATAAACATATGGTATGGTATAGAAGCGAATAATGCGGATGATACATGAGTGTTTGGGCGTCGAATGTAAATGGCATGTGGAATGGAAAACCCACCGAAACTACCAATACAATTATTTATTTATTTATTTATATGAATTTTTTAAGCAAGTCGTTTTTGTGATTTGTAAGGGTTTCAAAATTCAGAATTTTACTACTTTTATTATCTAGGATTTTTAGAATATCTGGATTTAATATTTTGGTGTTTTTAGAGTTTTAAAATTTAAAATTTCAGGCTTCTAAGTTTTGTGGGTTTTGGAAATATCCTAAAACTATAAAAGCTGAAAGTTTAGAATTTTTTTTTCTTTTGGCCCTTCCTCGAAGTTTTCTTTCCCAAATGACATTGCATGAGAAAAGTTTACCGAAATGACCTTCTTTTACCGAACCGCTGTTACGACTGATGTGCTGACTGGAAACAAATTTTTGTGTGCTTCAGAAGCACCTGCTTCCGTTTGCGACGTCGTTTTTCTTCTTGAACATTTTAAATTTCGCTTACATATTAATTATGTGTTTTTTGGTTAATTTGATGAATACAGAATCCTAACTGATGAATATAGCAACACAGCTGATGAATATAAATGTACAACTGATGAATATAAGACACTGATGCATATAGAATCACTACTGGTGAATATAGAAGCACAGCTAATGAATATAGCAGCATAGGGGATGAATATTCATCAGTTGACCATGTTGTATTCATCAGATGTGCTGCAATATTCATTAGTTGTGGTTTCATATTCATCAGCTGTGCTTTCATTTTAATTACGTGCTTTTTGGTTAATTTGATGAATACAGAATGCACTGATGAATATAGAAGCAAAGCTGATGAATATAGCAACACAGCTGATGAATATAAAAGCACAATTGATGAATATACGAAACTGCTGCATGTAAAATCACTACTAGTGAATATAGCAGCACAACTGGTGAATATGGCAGCATATGCGATGAATATAGAAGCACAGCTGATGAATATTCATCAGTTGAACATGCTGTATTCACCAGTAGTGCTTCTATATTCACCTGTTGTGCTTCTATACTCACCAACTGTGCTTCTATATTCACCAGTAGCACTTCTATATTCATCAGTTATGTATATTCACCATTTGTTATTTTCTACAATTATTGAAGCATAAATCATCTAATGAAGATTGAAGCACAACTGATGAATATAGCAGGTCAACTGATGAAAATAGAAGCACTATTGATGAATATAATAGCATAACTAATGAATACAGAATCAGAACTGATGAATATTCACCCGTTCTTGTGAATATAGAAGCATAAATAGTGAATGATCATCATCATGTTTCTATATATAACTGGTGAATATAGAATCACAACTGGTGAATTTCATCATTTTTAGTGAATATAGAAGTAGAACTGATGAATACAAAAACACATTTGACGACTATCAAAATCATAGTTAATGAATACAGAAGAACAATTGATGACTATGCAAGCACAACTGATGAATATTCATCTATATTCATCAGTTGTGTTCGATTTATTTTACATGCAAAACGTAAAATGATGTCATTTTCATCAAAAATCAAAATGATGTCGCGAACGGGAGTAGGTACTCCCGGAGCACGGAAGTGTCATTGCTGACTGGGATATCCAATCAGTAGACAGGTGGACGAGTACCAGTTTCAAACAGTGGTTCAATTTAAAATTGGTACTTGGCTTAATCCAACCATTGTTACAACACAGCGGTTCGATTGGGTTAGCTCTCTGAACTTTTTGGTGCATTCGAACCGCTGTTTAAAACAGCGGTTGGATTAAGCCAAACGACACCGTTTGCTGCTTCGGCCATGAACAATTGCAGCGATGCGGCATGATGACAATGTTTTCATTAATTCAAACCACTGTTTAAAATAATGGTTGGATTAAATATTGATATAATGATGTTTTTCTATTTATGTTCTTTTGGTAGATGTCTCTTACTTAATTTTAATTCAATAAACTAACTCGTTATAGATAAATTTTTTGAATTAATGAATATAAAACAGTTGAAATCAATAAAAATCAATTTAGTTGTAAGAAGTTTCGAATCACTACTTTATAAATTCGGAAGAGCAAGTTTGTATTGAAATATTTGAAAGTCTGAAGTTTCGAGTCACTACTTCAGAAATTAAGAAGAACAAGTTTGCATTGAAATGTTTGAAAGTTTGAAATGCCCATCAACTAAGTACGAGGAGTCCAAGGGCCCTTTGTAACCCTAACACGCTTGGACTTTCTTGGTTGTTGCTAAATATTTTCCTTCTCCTGGGTCATATGTGTGACCTGTGACAGACAACATGATCTCCATCACCTCCATCATCATCGAACTCATTGTCTGATTCAGCATTAACAGGTGAGGATGGCAAATCTGAAACATTGAGAACAAGAATGTTAAAAATATGTGACGCATTGTAAGTAGATTAACATATTTCTAACGTTAAAAAGTACCATCCGGAATTGCAATAGTATCTGAATCAATTCTGAGTCGAGCAGCTTTGTTGATGCCCTACAAGAATGTTAATCATCGGAAATGCTTATTTATTCATCAGATTATTTTGTGGTCTATTTTTCATTCATTTTGCTTCCATATTTATCAAGAATACACAGATCTTCATCAGAATTCATTGAATATTCACCATAATTTTTAATATATTCATGAGAAATATTTATAAATTTATCAGATTATTTTATGATTCTAGATTCACTAGTTTTAATTCCATATTTATTAGAAATGTGTTAATATTTATCAGAAATGTTCTTATATTATTCAGATAATTTTTGTGGTCTATTTTCATTAATTTGCTTCCATATTCATCAGGAATTCATCAATCTTCATTAGAATTGATTGGATATTCATCAGAATATCTTATAAATTCATCAAAAATTTATAATTCAATATTCATCAATTTTATTTTTTATTCCTCAAAATTGGTAAGATCTTCAACAAAAATGCTAATATATTCATCAAATTTATTTACATATGCAACAGTTATGTAACAATTTTACTTAAACATAACATATTTTTCATAAAAAAAGCTTAACAATATTCATTTAAATACTACATAAATTTATCAAGATATGACACATTCATCTGAACATCAATATTTTCATTATATTTTTGCTTTTTTTGCAACAGACTTGTCCATTTCTTATTTTTTTCAGCTTCTGCACATTTTATCTTGAAATCTCTGCACTTTTGTAACACCTCATTTTTTATTTTGTTCGACTCACATATGCAAGTGATGAACATGTATATTCATCACTTGCATATGTATATTCATCAAATTTATATATATTTATTTTAAAAGATATAAAATAGAAAAAATATGACTTTATGGTTTTTTCTATTATTTTAATATTTATAAATGAAACCTGTATTTTTTTTTAAAAAATTTATTTTTCTACAATTTTTTTGAATTAGTTTTAATTTATTTTTTATTTATATGTGTCAATTATAATATATAAAACGACGTCGTTTGGAATTAATTCAAAACAACATCGGCACCGAAAGCACATGCTCCCGCTACACGCAAAAATTATTGCCCCACTCCTAGACACAAGCCTTCATATTGCACCCATGTAATTATAATCCTCTACCGAATGGAGCCTTTTTTTATTTGTTAATTTTTCCTGTTTTATTTTATTTGTTACTTATTTATAATTTATTTATTTATTTTTATTTATTACTTAACAATCACAATGCAAATTATTATCATCACACATCTTAAAAAGTTACATATCAATTAATCATTATTATCATCACAAATTATTAATCTATAAAAATCCTACTCATTCTACATTTTATAAGAAATTTAAAAAAATTACTTTAAATATTAATATCTTAAATTTGTCTAACAACATCTAATACTAATATTTTTTTAATCCACTTAAAATAAATTTAAATGACCAGTATTGCAGGATGGAGGAATAGTTCGTAACAAGTAACAACACAAAATATAGGGAGAAAAGAAACACAAGATTGGAAGAGAACAGGTACCCAATTTGACACGTGGCCCACCACGTGGCAGCAGTAGGTGGGTGACTTCGACATCTCTCAAATTTTTGCGACATCTACGGATCTCGCCTTGCTCTGCTCTCCCATCGAAATCAAAAATCGAATCTTTTCATCAGTAGGCAATGGCCGCCAGCAGTAACCGGGACGAGCCGTTATCATTTCTCAACGCCTCATCGCCAGTCACTGTCTCCGATGCCGACAGCTTTTTAGTCGACCCAATTGGAAGTGCATCTGGAAGCTTTCAAAATGAAACCTTCCTCTCCGACCTCGCGACCATCGATGCCGATTTCGGATTCTCCCGACCCGACTTTCGGATCGACCAACTCGCCGGAACTGTCGATTTCTACCAGCGACATGTCTTTCTCTGTTACAAGAGCCCTCAGGTCTGGCCTCCCCGGATTGAGGCTGCAGAGTTTGATCGCTTGCCCAGGCTGCTCTCCGCTGCTGTCTCCGCTAGGAAACCCCATATGCGCAAAGAGGTGACCTTTTTTTTTGCTTTTTGAAAAGGGATATGGTGATTCCAGATTTCAATATCTCAAGGTTATGAATTGTTGCCTTTAATAGTGTGTTTCTTTGAACTGATTGTTAGGGTTTTGAGTTGAATGTCAGATCAGGCTTTATTTGCTGTTAGAGCTTTTTTTTTTAAAAAAAAAAAAATTTCTTAAAAAGCCCTGAATGTATTAGGGTTGAGGAGGAGTTCGCATTAGATGTTTGGTGTTACATTTATTGAGATATATGTTTTGCTGTGCCAGCTGTTTTTGGGGCTTTTTCTAATTGAGATGTTTAGGGGGACTGCAAATATGTGACCTGACCACCGCTAGAAAATGTGTGTTTGTGTATAATTCATGACATTTATGCTGATTGTATTTCATGCATTGAACTACAAGGAGTGGTGATTGATGTTTGAGGTTTTCGTGGTTGATGCTGAGGATGTGTTCTTATTAAGTTCTCCATATACTTCTTGCTTCTTGTGGCTCCTGTTTGCTTTGAGATGGTAAGTTTCTTAATTGTATTGGGGGTCATGCTGTTGCTTGTGGTTAGCCTTTTGTATCGTAGTCTCTAGATTATTTCACTCCTTAAACTGACTTCTTTTATAACCTACTTGATACTTCTATCGACTTCTACTTTTTTCAGAAAATTTGACATCATTATTAAGGCTTCTTTAGCTCTCCTAGATAGGTGAAGTTATTACTACTTAGTGTGATATGATAATCATTAGTATATCTCACCATATTTTTTTTCCAGTTACTCTGACTGTTACAAGCATAAAAAGTATCTGCATCAATAAGCATTTTGTGATCTAATGTCCAGGTTATATTGGCCTGCTGACATTACAGTTTCATTTCATGACCAAATTGGAGGAGCTGTCAGTCTTTAAATTCGTTTGAATTGAACAGTTCTTGTGGTCACATATAAGGGTACTTAATGGTCTTAGAAGCATGATTGTTAATTATGAAGCCTCTTGCCGCCAGGTGTGTGGCCTAGCAGTTATGATGAGGGATGATATCTGATAATCCGAAGGTCTAGATGTTGATTCCACGATGGGCGGGTAGGTTGTGTGCCAGAAAAAACTATACCGACAAAAAGAGATTTTAAAAATAATAATAATAAAATAACAAGGCCTCTTATTATTGACGCCTTTATAACAATGGCTGTGTGGGCAAACTAGAGATATAATTCATTTATCCTTTCAAATTAACCGGCTTTCACTCGTCACTTTGGATCTTCATTAGTGATAATTGATTTTTATGATTGTTTGGAGAGTAACCTTTCTTTCCATGATTGTTTTAGACTCGCTTAACAATATGTGAAGGGCGTGATGCAACCGAGTCATCCAACGGGGATGTTTTAATATTTCCAGACATGGTCAGATACAGGTGAGTTCCAACGATGGTTATGTAAGTTAACATTATCATATTTAAAATTAATTTGTCACTTATGCAAGTGTTATCTCGCAGGAGGTTGACACATTTCGATGTCGACACCTTTGTTGAAGAAGTCCTTGTTAAGGAGAGTGTATGGCTTCCAGGAACTCCGGAGAAACTCTCTGGTTCATACGTGTTTGTGTGTTCTCATGGCACCAGAGATCGTCGATGTGGAGTTTGTGGCCCTGTTCTGATCACTAGATTCAAAGAAGAAATTGAGTCACGTGGTCTTCAAGGTAAACTGTTTGTTCGCCCGTGTTCTCACATTGGCGGGCACAAGTATGCTGGAAATGTCATCATATTTGGGTCTAGTATCGGTGGTGAAGTCACCGGACACTGGTAAGTGGTGTGAATCATGAACTGCATTTCAGTTCGATTTTCCTTTGATGCAGCCATTTTGGTGGTTAAATCTTTTACCTAGACCATAACAATTATCAATTGCACCATGGGTTTTAAGTCTTCCATTTTTATAGGTATGGATATGTTGCTCCTGAAGATGTACCAGTTTTACTTGAACAACATATTTTGAAAGGTGAAATTGTCGATTGGTTATGGAGGTTAGCACTGTGTTAGTTTCTCGTACATCATCGCCCATTCATGGAAATATCTTTCCCATAATAGTAATGTGAGATTGGATTATATTCCGTATCTGTGTCCTTGCAGGCTTTCTTTAAGATCAGAATAAGTGCTATTGTCTAGCTATTACTTGTTATTAAGCACTGAGTTTTATTTAAATGTTTGGTGCATTTAATTTTCTATTGTTAGCATAGGATCTGTGCCCTGATGTAAAATCCTTTCACTAAATTAGATAAAGTTTCCACTCAGGTAAGGTAAAGATGGCCTTTGATTTATTAATAGCGGGAGTAAAAAAAAAAATTTAATGTTGAATTAACTGCTTACAAACAAGATTAATTTTAATTAGATGTCACTTAAATAAGAGTGAAAAATTACAATATTGGATTATCACTTACGAACAAGCTTCATTGTTGATGAACATGAACCCTTCCAAGCAATCTGGGACTTTCTGTGCCATAATCTGTGTTCTGCTACATAGTCTTAGGCAGGCAGCTCCTTTACATTTTACTAATTTTGCTCTGACTTGTACATTGTATTCTAATCACTAATACGGTTCCTGGGATTATAAATATTTATGCTTTCATCGATCTAGATCTAGAAAAATTGCAGCGAAAATGCACACAAAACAGTATAAACAGGACCAACAAGGTGTGGCTTTTGGTGTTGGCTAACACCTAGGTCTTTGGTTCGAGTTCTGGTGGTACTGCATGTGCATGGATATGCTGTAGGTGCACGTGAGTTGTACCGCATTGAGTCAGGCGCTACTATCAATCAAGGTGGAGGGGTATGCGGCCTATGGCCACCAAAACAAAAATAAAACAGGATCCTCCAAGAAGGGTCATGCTATTGCAGCCACTGTGATGGGATTGTTGGTCTTTATCATTGATTGTCATACAACTCATTTGGGAATTATCTTTTTATTTGCAAACGTATTATGAAAATTGGGACCCAATAAGTTATTTATATCTGAAGTGAGTCGCAAATCCAGGTTAGGCTATTGTAATCTTTTGGCCATACTCTTTGAACATTGAATACTTTTTTGGGTAAATTACAAAAACATATCCCGAACTACCGTCCATTTTCAAATTAAGTATCGAACTTTTAAATTCTTCAATTTCAGTACCCCGAAATTGAAGAATTTAATAGTTCGGTACTTAATTTGAAAATGGACGGTAGTTCGGGGTATGTTTTTGTAGTTTACCCTAATTTTTTTATATGTTTGGGATCTTGAGAATCCTGCACAATCTCATCATGGAGAACTCAAAGTTGATATAAGAAACACATTTGAACCAGTGAGTGCCAGTGTTTGACTGATAAATTTGCGACTTCTGTGACTGCACTTAAGCCAAAAATATCACAAAAGTTGAGATCGATTTTTATATTCAGCAAAAGTTAATGGTTCATTTCTTTTATTAGTAAAAATAAATTTGTAGTTATTTCATAATGTTCCTGCAAAAACATATATTCAAGTAAGCAAAAACTATTGCTCTGCATTTTGCCAGAAAAGTTATGGATGGTGGACACTGAGAATTAATGAATGA
>NQLW01001221.1:225020-295626 GCA_002312845.1 Kalanchoe fedtschenkoi
TTCGTTTCTGTGCTATAAATGCCTTCAAGCTTTCCCATTTAGATGAAACGAGGCATATTACTCTCTAAGATGAAAGAAAAAGTATATAAAATAGGTAAATATTGGTATAGAATGTATCAGTATAGAAGTGTCATCTGGATTTAAATCCGTGGTCAGTCGGATCACCCGACACCAGAAATTCAACGAATCCGGATCAATCAGGCCACATGATGACCGACACCAACAGTAACTCAACAATCGACAGGTTATTTCGTCTACTGTCAGTGATAAGAGCAGTAACATGTCTATATTGGTATAGAAAATCCGTGAGACCAAAGTCGGCTAATTGTAACAGTAAATAAAATGAAAACTAAACATCTGAGAGACTTTACAATTTTTTTTGAAGTTTGGAGTATGAACAAACAAAACTTGCGATTTTACTTTATAAAATTTCAGTTGTACAGTATGATTTACTTGTATAAGTGTCACCTAAATTATAATGAGCCACAATATTAAAACGTAGTTCACAACTATGATTTATAAGGAAATCCAAATTTATGAATTGTATTGTATTGTGCCTTAAACACTCTAAAATTTATTTACTTTCATACCAATATTGTAGTTCACAACTATGGTTTCTCAAACAATAACTGCATTTGAACTGCGATTTGATAGTGTCTACCAACTGAATCAATATGGCGGTCACGCATACAGAGCACAATTCACATGTAGTTGCGAATCAAGGTTTTTGTAAAAATAGAATTGTATAAAAAATAAAACAACAAAATAGACTAAAAAGAAAAAAACAAAAGATGATGGATTTGAAAAAAAAAATTGTATTTTTTATTACTCAAGACATTGTGATGATATTGAGTTTGAGAACTTATTCAAAGTTGATATATTCCATTTATGTCACTTTTATAAAATGCTTACCTAGCTCGTCGAACAAAAAAACTCAGTATAGATTAAAGATGTAAACAAATTTTAAAGAAAATAAGTAACATAATCTTCAAAGACAGCAGCTAGTATGAATCTTGGGAATGACAATGACATAAAATAAAAGTTATTATACTCATGCTAGCCATTTTTCATATATATTAATCCGTAAATAAAAAATAACTCGCTTAAAATAATATTTTTCAATGAAAGGTACGAACATTTTATGCAATCAGGAAATAACACAGACTTTAATAACCAATAAAATAACTTGATTTATAAATAATATTCATGAACGTAATCCAAGAGAAACAAATCAGCAAGCATATCTCCACCTTCTAATTAGATCACCCTTCCACTGTATAAAATATAGAAGAACTATGGTCAAAACTATGTACATATCGCTTGAAGTGGTTTTTGTGAGTTATATGTTAAAAAGATCAATTATAATTTGAGTTTAAAAGTTATTCATTGAAAATAGAAGCATTCAATAAGATAAGTTTGAGAAGTGATGTCTAAAGAAGTAAGTTCAAAACTAAAACTTTATGGATATTGATTAAAACATATAGAAATGTAGGGATGTGAGATATCTTATGAAGAGATTTATAAATGAAATTTGTATACCACATGATTAAAGTAATGTGCACCTGTCATTAGGGAATATAGGTCTGTTGTATGAGGTGTATGGACTTGTTTAGTGAGTGAGTGGTGTAGTGAGGCATTGAGTGTGAGTGTGTATGACTTAGTTTTTCTTATTGTAAATTTATCTAAGTGGTGCAATAAACAAAATTCATATCTCATGAGTTTGAAACTTTACAACCTGTTATCAGAGAGCACGAAGCAACATAACAATTAAGGATCATGCGAATGAGAACTTAAGTATTCTTATGTTGTAAGTCTGAGGCTTAACAATTCAGCATCAAAACTGGATAGTTTAGGATCATGTGCAAAAGAGCATGCAGAAGGGTAGTGAAGTATTGTTGGCCGGAGAGACTCCATTGAACAATCAGGGACTATAAAAAGTTATTAGTGATAACACTATCATTGAGAGTATAATGCAACTAGACACCTTAACCACACTAATAAGCGATAAGTGAGAGTCGAATTCACAAGAATAGATTATATCCTAGAAAATAAATAACTATAAAAATAAAAAAGAAAATTTATAGGTTTTGATAATTTGGAAAAATGCTAAAAAGCAAAATGGGTTAGAAAGAAGAATGAGAATTCAATAGAAGAACACACAAATCAAGTTATTAACTTGTGAATGTATTGTAGATACAAAAGATAAATTCATATGATAAACTAAGCTCAGAAAAAATATAAGATCTCATGCATCAGAATATTTTGACAAGGCGTAAATAATATAATTGCTCCTACTCTAATACCATCATACTCTTTAGCCAATGATAGACATTCTATACGCCAACATATGAGCCAGAAGCAAATAGTAAGGAAGAACATACACATTAAGACCAATGGTATGTGATTTAGTCTAGAAAAATTTAGATCACGCATACCGAGTCTGTATTTACTACATAAACATGCACAACATATGTTTATTTACTACATGACTAGTATGAATTGACCCTGTCCTTCAAACTTAGATCAGTAGTAGAAATCACGCAACCAACAACACAATCATTCATAATTATAAGTTTATTAAACAAACATGCAAAATATGAATTTTCTTAAGAACAAAGTCTCACAATATCAATTTCACAAGTTATCTAACCCGCATTATCTAAGCGAATTTAGCATAGAATAACACAAAGATAAGTAAGTGAGAACAATTTTTTCAAATCTAACTTGTTCATTCCTTTGAAAACTTCCCTTGCTAAGATCAACTGGCTTTTGAAAGTGTATTTCACTGAGAAGTTCAGACCCTTGATACTTTGAACTTTGAAGAGGAGGCTTGTTGCAAATGGAGTGTGAGGCTCTCTTTATACAGTGCGTATCCAAATTTTAATAAGTGTAGAACTAGGATTTGTCTCGTTGACATTTTCTCTACTTCTTTTTATTGAATATCTAATCTAAATCTCTGAGTAAAATTAAAATCAATTGGACTGCATTTGATTAGGATCGGAAAACTAAAGTTGAGTTGGATTAAGAAAGGTTGATTGCACTCCGACTTGTTGGTCGTGCTAGTGCAAATCCTTTGAGAATCTAACTTTGACTCCTCTTAGAAAATTATAAATCTTTGTTTCTTCTTTCAAATACTTCTTGAATCATCAAAAGCTAACAATTGACGTAGAATATATGGACCTCAAAAGTTGTTAAGTCAGTGTTGTATCAATTTTTAAAAACAACAGCTAGCCACATGATAATTTGTGTGCGGCCCTGCACTCAGCCGCCTGTTAACTCAGCTTTTTAGCTTTTTTTTATTGGTGATACGTGTACATATATAACTCACCATGTCCCCACGTGCATGGGAAAATATTTTTCTCCGTCCGTTTTATCCATTTTTACAATACTAAAACTACCGTTTTAGCTAGTTTTTGCACTAAGACCTACAATATCGTTAAAACATGATAATTTGGTCCTACCATGCAAATTTTATACCTCTCTACACGTCACCATTTGGTTGGAGAAGATTAATAAGAAAAGTAAAATGAGAGTGATAATTCTTTGACATTTTCTTTCCTCATTTTTTTTTTCCTGCACTGCCTTATCAATCAGCTTTTTTTTTCTCCTTGATATTATCTATAGTAAATTGTTTGATCATAGATAGAAGAAGTAATGATGTTTTTTTTCCTTGTATCAAATTTTAATGGCTGAGCAAGAGTTTCAAGGGTTGTTGGATAGCTATGTAGATCGCATGTGGCTGCTTTCACCGACTTGGCTTGCTAAGTGGGCTCAATAATTTTACTATGCATTTGTAATCACAGCCAGGAGATAATAAAAAGACACTATTGGTAGAGTTTGGAACATTTAGTCAGATTTTTATCATTCTCGCAATGATCAAATCTATTATGCTTTGTCAAAATGCCGGTGACTGGGTGGCAGCAAGTTCAGTCAACGGTGAACCTTCAGTTTGAAAATTAGCAAAAGCAGTCTCAAAGTCAGGACCCGATGTCAGTACAGGTGTGTACTCAAGCCACTCATCAATTTGAAAAATATTAATTAAGCCACTCATCAATTTGAAAAATATTAATTTGAAATGTCTAGATTAAAAAAATATGTTCTAATATGATTATCTCACCTTTGGATTTAGCTCAAATAAGTGATTAATAATTATCCATTATTTACAAAGGAAATGGTGTTTACATCGGATCCCTCCTCAATATATATATATAAGGTTGCTGCCCACATTTCAAATTTATATTTAAAGCATCAATCAATTACTAGATTACCACATTAACAACAGTAGTTTAAGTTACAAAAGAAACCTGACACATAATTGAAATATATGAATATGGTCAGCCAAATTGATAAATAACATTTTTTACAACAAAAAGAATTAAAAAAAACAAGGCGTGGAAACTGGAAACAGATGAAATAAGCGTGTAACTTGAGATTGTCTATTTATAATTATGGACTTCTTAAAAGGCGAGGATGGTGACGCCAAGCACCAGCCCGACAACCCAAATGACATGATGATCACGTCCCTGGCACGCTCCCGATGTGTCGCTTGCTGGCGCATCAGCAGCCAAGGGTGCTGCAACGTCCGGTCCTGGAACTGGGGGGCTACCGATAATGGAGTCGCTGCTGCTGGTTGGAGAATCAGCTGGAGATTCTGCAATGGCAGGGCCGTCGACGGCCAACCCTGGAGTTTCTGCACTTGGAGTAGTAGACTCGGTTGGCGATGATGCAGGTGTAGCTGCAGTGGGGCTGGATTGTGGACTGCTTGTAGATGGGGCGCTGGCTGTTGGAGGCGTGGATGACTTGGCTGGAGAAGTCACCGGGGACGCCTTGGAGGTTGATGGGGACGCATTGGGAGAGGAAGCAGGAGTCGGAGTGCTCTGAGCCAACGCATTATTCTTAGTGTAGGCAGCCAAGAGAAGAAGAAAACTGATCAACAAGGCAGATTTGTCCATTGTTGCAACTCAACTCAATACAATTAACAGGCTAGAGTTTCCAATTTTTTACTTTTTTGTTTGGTTTTGTTTTTGGAGAAAATATTTGTGATGGGTTAGTAGCATGAGGTTGATGGTGGTGGCCGGTGGCGCCAGGTTATGATGATTATATATATATGGTTTGGCGAGGGAAATGTGGCCGTTGGGAGATGGAGGGTCCTATTTCCTTTACCGACTATAGAATGGAAGAAATGAATGTTTGGAGGAGTGGAACCCGGTTGACTCGGTATTGCCTAGATAATCAGTAATTTCAATTTGAAGCACACATAGAATCAGTCACGTGCTTATATTTCCATACTAAACATTCCCTACGTCATGGGAAATAGAAGGGCTTCTGAAATAGTTGAGACAAGGGTTTCTCAAAACTATTTCGATTCAATTACTTATATAGCCCTTCAAAATTCCAATATATTTCTAATTACACATGTATAGACAAATATCAAATAGTTTTTAAAATGCTCTATTTTACTATATTTATATTTTTTTTGTTTCAGTTGAAAAAAATGCACTTGATAATAAGTATCACTGTCAAATCTTAAGTCGTGAAAAATGAGAAGCCCATACTCCTAAAAATGAAAACTTACATAAGAAACTTGGGGGGAAATGGATATATATTGTCAATGTTATATAAGTTACGTATCAAAAGTGTTAAAACTACATATATTTTTTTTATATAATTTTTAAGAATTTCACAATTTCAAACTTTTTATTGTCGTAAGGTTTCTAGACTTTTTAGGGTTTAAGTATTTTAGTGTTTTCATGGTTATTAGAATTAGGGTTCTTAAAATGACACTATTTTAGATTTTTTTATATAATTGAAAAACACTAAAAATTGAAAATCCTGAAACCCCAAATATCTTTAAAACTCTAAATAGAAAAGTAAAAAAAATGCTAAAATCTTAAAATCCTTGAACTTTTAAAAATCATTCAAAACATCGCTTTTTTAACTATTTGGATATGTAACTTATATACCTAAACAAGGTATGTCTGCCAAACTAAAAAATTACTGCACATCTCACACAAAAATAACCAAGATTTTGAAATTATTTTAGTAATTAAAATACACAATTGCACATTTCAGTTTCATATAAAAATATTCAAAAAATTTATTTGGGGAGCTGATCTCCTTTGTGGGGTCGCATCTTTCTTATTTGCTCAGTTCTAATGGCATCTTATCTTCATATTCTAGTTTTTGTTCTGGTTACTCAAAAGGTCCTAACTAGGATCAATTCTTTTATGTCGGCCTTCCTCTGGAACTCAGGAAAGGATAAGAGGTTGCATAGGGTGAGTTGGAAGAAAGTATTTGGCTAGTACAGGAGGGGAGTTGGCCTTCAGATCATTTTTCAGATGATGAAGTCTCTTCAAGCTAAGCTTGCTTGGAGTTGCTGCAAGTTGTCACTATGGTCTCATTTTATATCAAGCAAGTATGACCATCCCTAGTCATTTCATGAGTCTCGGGCGTCCGGTTCATCCATTGGATCAGCCATTCGGCCTCTGGTCTTTTAAGGACTCGGGTTGAGTGGGTTTTTGAGAGAGCTGTAATAAATATCACTCATGCTGATGAGGACATCGCACCATGGATTCTGCAAACTGTGTTAAATTTGAAACGATCATAACTCTCAATTCCGAACGTTGATGAAGGCGCATAAATAGTGGTTGGAAAGATCTCAATGTCATCTTTTTTAATGGATCTAACTATGTGTCAACATTCTATTTGAGCTATCCGGAATCATCAAAACAAATTTCGTGATTTTCTAGTACAAATTATAGAAGGATTTGGGCTTTAAGCTTAAGTTAGACTGATAATAGGATTTGGACTGTAGGCCTGAGTCTATTAATATTAGTTCAAATCTTATTAGTGATAGAAATCCTAATTAGCTCAGGAAAAGCCCTAGCTTCCTTCCTTATCAATAGACAGTTATAGATTTCTTTTTCAGTTGGATTTTGTTTAGATTAAAGTTAGCTACCGTTTCTTTTTCCTGTATTCGCGCGTGTCGGCTAGATCACCCGTTTAATTGTCTTCAAAATCCTAACTTTTGTGTTATTTCAGATTTATACTTCATTCAGATTTGTAATTTCAGTTTCTTATTCATCTTGTTCTTGCTCGTTCATCGATTGTTTGTAGGTACAAGGACCTTCGTGGTCAGGTTGGTTGTGCTTCCGCAAGATCAATAATACTTCTGGAGTAGGTATAACGATTGCTAAGGAGCAACGTCCTGTACAGTTCTAGTCGGATCGCCAACATCTCCTCCTCCCAAATCGAAACCCTATCTGATCAAAAGATTGAGACTACATAAACTTCTATTAGTCGACCGCCCCTCCCCCGTGTCATATAAATTAGGGGGAAATTCAATTTGAGTTATGAATTATAATTCTTATCCAATTGCGGTCAAAATTATCATTATTTTTAAAATTGTACGATGAAAAAAAAATTGTACTGATTTCTCAAATAAAATTCACCATTACCTTCCAAAACTAATATTATTTTGATAACCAAACGAAGTAATTTTTGCACAGAAATCTAAATTTTATAATAATATTAGTTTAAGAATGTAATATTAAATTTTATTTTAAAAATCAGTCTAACTTTTTTTATCGCACACTTTTTAAAAATTATAATAATTTTAAATATTGATACTTCGTAACCTTTTTGGATTTTATGTCTATCATTTGAATGCAATTAAAATCCATCTTTGAAGTCCGACACGAACACACCCACAAAACAGTCCTTTTTCAATGTATATATATATATTATTACAGAAATATATATATTTATATATACTTTCTCTCTCCCGCAAGGTTTTTCCGGTCTGCTGGAAGCTGGCCTTGCGTGGCCTCTCTGTGGGTAGCAGCGAGCATTCAGTGAGTCAATCGCTAGTGTGTGTAAGGCGTTTCTTCTTTTCTCTCTCCCCTCCATGACCTTCCTCGTAGCTGACTTCTCGCTCGTTTTTGTTTTTGTTTTTTTTACCGGCTGATTGTTTGCCCCTGTCTTTGCGTTAGCGCGTCCAGTTCGTCGCCGTTTTCTCAATGCCGTGTGCGCTCCTTGTTTTCTGATTTTAATCTGCTTGATCAGTTTCTATGATTCCGTCCCCTGCTGCTACTTTTACAAGCTTGATCAGTGGTTTTCTTTCAACTTCGGCTTCGGGAAATGTTTGTTACCACCTTCTCGAGGTATCACTCTACATTGAAAGCTCCTACGGCTTCCCCGGATGAGAATTCTAACTATCTCACAACCCATTTGATGTGCGCTAGCTGGGTAATTCATATCGCATCAGCTTCATCTACCACCAAATTGGTTTCAAATGCTAAAAAAAAAAAAATCTAATTTCTTTCCTTTGCCAATGAAAAACCCTAATTTGAAGTTTTGGTAATTGAGATTTCATTCATCTGGGCACCCTTTATGACTTGTTTCTCTACCTGATATGAATAACGAAAAACATCCTCAACATAAACTAGAACAGAATTAAACCACCCTGGTTTATGAGTAGCTAACGAAATGGATGTGTTGGTCCCTCTTTTTTTCTTTGTTTAAATCATATTTTAATTAGGAACTCCAATCATGTTCCTTGTACCTCCCCGCCCACATGCAATTTTGTGGCTCTAGTCATGGCTAGCATCCTCTATTAGGTAAAATACTCCATACATCCACTTTTAAATGTTGTTTGCGAATATTAAGGAAAAGTAGTTGACTAGGTTAATTTTCGTTAATTTGCTTTGGGTTTTTTTTTATCTAGTCTTATTGATTAAAAATTGAATTTTTAGAGGCAATGGTGAGGGTACGTGAACTATATTATTGGCCTTTTAAAGGCATTTGTGGATTAAATGTGCATTGAAGTTGTTGGTTGACAAATAAAAATGGACAAATAGGTTTTGGTGAAGTGAGAAATAAATGTTGTTGCAGAGAATATTTAGTTGAAAGGATTCATTTGAATACTCAACCTAACGGTTATACCGGAATGGAACCGTTTTCTGTTCATTTCTGTCGACGCTCAAATTTGGTGAACACTTGTTGAAATTGAAACAAAATATGTTTCCATCTATTTTTAATGTAAATTCTTGTTTTTGCGGCTTGTTGCTAAGCTGCAGTAAACAAGAAACATTGTATTCAATTCTCGAAAAACATCAGCTGTGCATCATCATCTTTTTTTCTCTCTTTTTTGGACTTTTTTATTCGGAGTTGGTCGTCGAAGATACACATATCTTGTAAAAAAGTAAACATTTCGACTTGTGAATGATAAAAATGATGTAGCCCTTAAAAGACTCTTCTTTCTACAGTTCATTTGTATATTTTCTTAACTGTGTTCTTATTCAGTGTTTGGTGGTGCCCTTGTTTGGTTCTAACATTTGAAATTTTGTTTTTGCTAACAGGAACCCAATATAATTGAGTACAATCCTTTAGTTTTCTGTTCCTAGCATTTAGTAGTTTTGTAAGCATGGGTGAAGGTGATGTGTTAATTGTTCAGCCAGCAGCTGATATGACTATATCAGAAGACAAAATACTTGAAACAGTGATATCGGATGAAACAAAGGGTGCAGGGAATAAGGAAACAACAGAAGCTCCAATGGATGAAGTGGCCAGTGAGGAAAAGCAAGCCACAAACAATTTGGGAGAAATGCAACTGGACAATCCACCTGCAAAAGGCTTGGACGTCATTGGTGAAAAGCTGAAAGGAAACCTTAATATAGTCAATATTGAGGATTCGGAAGAAGAGAAAAGACTAAAGAAGCAGCCCGATGAAAAAGGTGTTGGGACTGAAAAAAGTATGACGTTAGAAAAAGTGGATATTGTCACAAAAGAAGGGAAGAGCTTGGACCCTACAAAGGAAAATGGTGAAGCATCTGAAATAGTAAAAGGGGAATTGAAAAATGAAAATGAGTCTGAGAGAAAAGATGATAGTGAAGATAAGCGAGATGGAGTAGTGGACCCTAATGAAATGTCTGCAAGGTCTGGCTATGTTCAAGTGTCAGAACAGTATTGTGTAGAAGACAAAAGACAAAAAAAGTCTGGACAAGAAACGAGTGACGGTAAAAACATGAATGGCAAGTCAAAGGACTCTGTCAATAAAATTGGCCAAGAGCCGAAAGCTGTAGCTGCTTCTAGTTTTGCTATTGACCGCCCGGTACGTGATAGAAAATCTGTGGAGCGCTTAGTTGCTGTCATTGAAAGAGACCCTTCAAAAGATTTCCATATCGAAAAGGTTTGATTGTTTATGCATATCACTGGTTTCAGCTCAATTTTCTAAATACATTAACAATTTTGTGGGCTAATTTCCAGGGCAACGGTACTGCTCTGAAGGACATTCCAAATGGTATGACACCCACTAATTTGCGTCATTCATGCTGCCTCATGTCCTTGCATTTCAGATTCGTGAGATATTTCATTTGTGGAACACAATTTCTTACACTTATGAGTATTTATTGTATTTGCCGCCAGTCTATATGTCATACATACTCTTGTTTTGTTCTGTGCGACTCTTGCATGGCTTAGTAGTATTGCAAATAAGTCTGACATATATGCAGTTAATGTTATTGTATCCAAGTATCAATTGGGATTAATTGCAATAGATTCTGAGTCATTGTTAGTTGAGAGTCACTTATTTGTGTATATTATTTGTTTTGATATGTTCTTGGTCCACAACCAAATGTGTAGATACGCTTGGTACTTTATGGTCATTGCCTTCATATTCTGAGCTTGACCTGATTGCCAGTTTCAATGTTTCCGCGAATTATAAATTTCAAATATCTTTTTTCGTCATTCTGTTAATCCTGCTCACTGAAATGATTCTGGGACCACATGATAGTCATTCATTTGTGCTGTGTCAAGTTTATACATGTTGTGTTATAATTTTATTAGAGGATCTTTGGTTAAGAAAAAACAGAAGTGTGTTCTATTTCACTAGCGAATGCAAGCTTCTCAAAGTGTGTTACTCTAATGATGCTATCTGTTTATAATTATTGATGGACCAATATGCCAATTACTAGCATGTGCAATAGTTGGGACTGGGAGATGTGTTTTTGCCTTTCCAACTCAACAATATTGTTTCTTCGTTTAGCTCATTCAACTCTTTGCACTTATCATTATTGTTGAGTTGGATACATGAAATTATTTAATGATAACTAGAATCTCGGAAAATCTAGTGTCTTATCGGTTACATCTTCATTCTAAGGGGTAATAATTTGACTCATCAATCCCTTAATATGTTGTTTCTTTCCTCATCTATGATGTTTGGCTAACAATGGTGTAATGCATAACATCTTGGTCTATTATACTCCAGTCGCATACAAGCTCTCGAGGAAGAAAAGTGATGACACATTGAAGCTGCTCCATAGTATTCTATTCAGCCGAAGAGGCAAGGTAATTTAGTTTGCCCTCATATATAAGTTCATTTGCCACCTTTAGTTTTTTTTTCCCAATATCTAGAAGTCTTAGATGGTATAATAAACATAAAGATGTTATTCATGTGATTGGCTGATCATCTGACTATTTGTGGAATTTTTGAGTTTATATCTGTCTGAAAACTGTAGTAGGAATGACCTTTATTTACATCTGTATATGACAAATGCTGAACCTAAAAGCACATGCACATTTCTAAATGGCGAGGATATATATAGACAATGCTTCTTTTTTTTGAAGTAATGCGTTCTCACCGTACGTAGAACAAATCTGTCACTGTTGCTTACGGTGATGATAATACTTCAATATATTATTAAATACTTATGTTTAACTCATATTCATATATGAGCTCATACAAGAAACTTTTTTGTAAATTTTACTGGGATTCCCTATACTTGGATTATTGAGTCACATGTTCTTGGTATCTGCAGGCAGCGGATATCAAGAACCACATCTCTAAATTTTCAGGATTTGTATGGCATGGAAATGAGGTAAATTTAACTTCAATAAAATCTGTGACTGTTTCTGACAAAATGGCTACTAGTTTAGCCCATTTGTCACTGAAAGTTTCTATTGCAGGAGAAGCAAAAGTTGAAAATCAAGGAAAAGTTAGAGAAATGCTTCAAAGAGAAGTTGTTTGAGTTTTGCGACATTCTGGACATAACAGTCGCGAGCAAGGCAAATGTAAAAAAGGTTAGTTTCTCTTAAGCACAAATACGGTTTATTATTCTGATCAGTATTTATTTTCTGGCATTCAGGTGTTACTTTATTTTTAATTGACTAAACAATTAGTCTTCTTCAATCAGGATCTCGAGGCTTTTTGATACTGCGTACTTATTAGTTGCTACATTGTGTAGAAGTTATAATTTTTTTTTATACATGTTCAGGATGAAGTTGTGTCTTTGTTGCTGGAGTTTTTGGTGTCTCCTCATGCAACAACTGATGAGATACTTGCGGAGAAAGAGGAGGTTTGTTTTCCTGTAGCTTTAACATCATTTGTTTAATGTTTCTTACACTTTTTTAAGAGGGTTTGTACATCAGTCAAGCAAGGGAAAAAAGCGTAAAAGGGTAGATCAGGGGACGCCCCGAAATGCCACAGTAAAGGTACAATCTAGATGCTACTGCAATTCCTTTTATCCTACACAAATTTTTTTATCATACTCGGGCTTGAAGTTGATATTTGACCGTCTAGAACCAAAACATTTGAGATTTTGGCCCTTTAATGGCTCTTACTTGGACAGACTCAAAAGAAGCAGGAAAACACTGATAGGACTGGGGGTAAAACAAATTCAGCTGAAACAGAAGATGAAGCCGCAGAAGATACCAAAGAAATTGAAGACGTTGTCCTTGATGGAGGTCTTACTGTTGATATCCCTAATGCAAAAGTATCTACAGAGGAAGTACCAAAGATATCCATGACTGATGCGAGATTAAGTGGATCTGAAGATCGAACTGATGAAGACACTAAGCAGAAGAAGCGGAAAAGGACCCATAAGAAGGACGAAGCTGATCATGTGAAGACTTCAAACGTGACTTCAAACTCTAAGAAAACAAATGGAACTCCTGGAGGCAAAACGAAGAAGACTACATCCTCGAAGAAAAATAGTCCATCCAGCAAAACAACTCCCTGTAATTCTATGCAGCCAAAGATTGATGCTGATGGAGGTGGCCGCCCAAAGGTATCTTCAAGGAAGCAGAAAGATCTAAAGGCTGTCAAGGAAAAAATTGTTGCTTCCTCCAAGGAGAAAGTTGGTGAGACAAATCTTCTCTGAACATTTTCTCCTAACGGGGACCCTGCTGAATCCAGTGTTCTCATATGCTCACTTCACTTGCTTTATCATTTGGGGCTCTGATTTCTGATCCTAGTGTTTGCTGGTAGTAAATTATTGTGCTTTGTTGCTACCTTTTTCATATTTCATGAACATTTATAAATGAACTTTTTTCGCAATATGTTGTTCTTATTTTCCTTATTTATTTCCTTAATCAAGGGAAAGAAGTCTCCAAGGGAAAGGAGAAAACAACTGAAAAACAGGTTAAACCAACTGATGAGAAACTTAGGGAGGAGACATGCAAAATCCTCAAGGAGGTGGATTTCAATACGGTATTATTTCTGAACCTCTAAATGCATTTCTTAAGATGTTGTTCTCTTAAGATATATATGTTCACTCAGAAGAGGGTTCGAGTGAAAAGCATTCTTATATGGAAAATTTGAAACTAACGCAAAGATACGGGAATAAAGTCAATAAGTCATATTTTTCCACCACAGAGTCCCATGCCATGTGTAATCATTTACCCATAATTATGCTGTCTTCTGATGTTTATATAGTAATAAAAACTGATGGACTTTACTAGAAGTCATCATGACTGATGGAATTTCGTCAAGTCCATCGAGTTTGAAAAAAGTATTTAAAAAGACGCAAAAATAATAATTACTGTATAAAATTGATGATCAATGTAAAAAAATATCATTTTTTTGATAGTTTTCACATAGAACAATTTTCATCTGAACCCTCATCATTAAGTACATGATTAACCCTCTAATAGGATTATGGAAAAATGCTCAGATACAGAGACAATGTTTGTGGACCTTTTCTCTATTTCTGTCTCATCCTTGCGCAGGGTTGAACTAATATTCTCTGTATCATTTCAATATCACTGAATGCACTGAAGGGATGATATGAAGACAATATGGTGGGGAGAGTAGGAAGGAATTATTTAACTTACTGATGCCATCCTTGATATTTAAAATGATAGATATTGAAGTGATTTGGGTAATTCACATGTGATTGGGGTTGAGGAACAGTAACGTGAAGCATCTTGAATATTTATCCTGGATTGGTTTCATGAGATTATTGGATCTTTCAATTTGTTGGTCACTGTTTGGGAGCCATCTTGAGTAAGTCATCTGCAAGATTGATCACTGTCTGTTTGTGCAGGCTACATTCACTGACATCCTCAAAATACTTGGTAAGCATCATTGCTACCCACTTTGCTTGGTTGTGTCATTATTTTAATTGTAAAAAAAATTGGATGGGTGAGAATCTGGTAACAAAACCATCGTTTCATCCACAGCCGAGCGCTTCAAGGTTGATTTGACCCCAAGAAAGTCAGACATCAAGCTGATAATACAGGAAGAGCTGACGAAATTAGCAGATGAAGATGAAGGGGAAGATTGTGAGGAAGTCCCTCAGAAGGCGTGAGACGTCGATAGCAGAGGTTAAATTAGTTCTAGGTGAATGTAATGTGGCACCACCACCTCCTCCATGCCTTAGTTTACCTAGAGAAACTGATGTTTAAGGTCTGAGTTGCACAGTTTTAGTATAATTTAATTGGGACACGGTGGATTACAGGCTATGTAAGCTGCACAGTTTTAATATATTCCAAAGCTGATGGATAAAGCTGCCAGTTCCAGTTTCTTGCTGCTTCATTGTCCAGGCTCATTAGCTCACTTGTGTTTTGTGTTGACAGCAAAATGATTGGAAGACAGGCACGAGAGAGTCTGCGAGATTGATCATGTGAGTCTTGAGTTATCAGTAGCTGTCACAAAAGGAAAGGAAGGGAATAAGAAGCAAGCAATCAGCAAAGCTACAATTCAAGGAAGGAAACGGCTCGACTTTTTGGGGGGTACGGGACGTCCAACTAATGCACCTCCTCATTCTCCGGTCATATCAACACCAAATAAAAAACATAAAAGAATTTCAAATTTTTTTATTTAAACTGAAACACATAAAAATAAATAAGAAAAACTTTATTAAATATTTTAAAATTAATAGATACACACATTTATATTCATTAAATTTAGGGATAAAACCCAAAAGAGGTTCTGAACTACCTCAACTTACCTAATTGCGATCAGAACTACCACGATTTTCAAAAAGGGTGTAATGAAAAAAAAATTAGACTGATTTTCCAAAATGAAATTTGCCATTATATTATCAAACTAATATTATTATAAGACTAAAATTTGTATGCGAAAATTATAACGTTTGGTTATCAAAATAAATAATATTCCTCTGAGGCGAAAAAAAATAAATAAATAATCTTATTTTGCGCACATAAAGAAAACAACGTCTTTTGATAATCAAACGATGTAATTTTCATAAATAAATCTAACTCTTATAATAATATTAGTTTTAAAATATAATGGTGAATTTTATTTTAGAAAATCAGTCTAGTTTTTTTCACCGCATCCTTTTTGGAAATCATGGTAGTTCTGACTGCAATTGGGTAAGCGATGATAGTTCAGAGCCCCTTTGGATTTTTTCCCTTAATTTTATATTTTTATTTGTTAAGTATTGACAAATATTCATCAAATTTATTAATCTTATTATAATAAATGTGCATATATACTCATTGTATTAGTTTGCATATTCATTATATTAATAATTATGTCCACAATATGACCACATATATTCACCATTGTAGTCAAATATTAATTAGATAAACAATTATTTGAGCAGTTATATTCGTCAATAGTTTCATAATTATCTTCACAACACTATTTATGTTTATAACTGTTGTGTATGGTTAGAAAAAATTTGATGGGAAGAAAAATTTTGAGAGGAAACGAAATTCTAGAAGTATTCCATATAATTTTTCATTGTTGGTTTTTTTTTTTCAAATGTTACTTTTTTGATTTGTTCTCTATCATTTGTAAATTCACTCTTCATTTTTTTCATTCAGTTTTTTTTCGCACTTGGGAACTGTTACAATCTTCCACATTTTGCGGTTCTCAACTGTTACAATCTAAGTGTGTGCTTTTTTCCTGCATGTCTGCCCCATCGAATTTGCAAGGTTTGAAACTACGAAAAGTAATAAATTTTCACAGTTCTGAATTGTTACAATCAAATCGTAACATAATATGACATTTCGGAACTGCAAAAATCTTATGACTTTTCGCAGTTCCAAACCTTGCAAATCCAACTGGGCAGATAAGTGGCAAGAAGCAAACAACTGGGATTGTAACAGTTGGAAACTGCGAAAATGTGTAGATTGTAACGGTTCCCAATTGTGAAAATGTCAGAATAGAAAAAAACCAAGAACATTTTTACAAATGATAGAGAACGAAGCAAAACAGTCACAAGCAGAAGAGTCACATTTGAAAAAAAATATTTTCATATAAAAAAAACTAAAAAATATATTTCATTTTTCATTGTCATAAAAAGTTACATGAAAAATATTGAAGAAAGTATAACCTTCATCACCTTTAGAGCACAAACTAATGAAATATAGATGAGCTTTTCCGTATGATCATGTGAGATATGATGTTGAAAGAATCTTATTCCAACTTCCATATTTGAATCAATAAAAGACGACAGTGAACATGTCGGCAGTTAGAAGAATTCAGAAACCATGAATATGTATAGCTTGCTAACAGCATGTTATATGGTGTTGAAGTGAAAGAAACTTGAAATCAAAGATGTCAAGCTGTGGGCATTTATTTATATTAGGAGACATAATTTCTTACAAAGGGTTAGTTATGATTAAAGAGCCAAAGCTGTATTAGCTCATAACCAATTATTTATAAATTTATAAAGTCGCACACAGTCAGATATTGGATAAGTTAGTTACGTTAAATAAAATAGGAAGTTTAAATAAGATTAGGTCCATCTCACACTTAATTTGGTTAGACATCCGGGGGAAGACGTGAGGAACAAAAAAAAGGACCAGGAGATACAACATTGGCCGAAACATAGATAAAATAACCATAACTAGGTCAATTGTTAGGGGCAGGTGTTTCTTCTGTCAAGTTTATAGAGACTTTCCAGCTTTTACTCAAGCTGCCCGAGAGGTTCTCTTAGTTGGACGGAACATCGCCGAATATATTCTGATCATTAAGTATTTTTCCTGGAAAATATGTATTTTTTATTATGTTTCTCTTTATAAATAGATAGTTAGTCTCACAATCAATTGTGTGTTTTGAATTTTTCTTTGTGCATAATGATAGAGACACAATGCTTGACATGATCATTTATTGAGATTATTCATCTTTTTTCACAAGGTAAATAATATTTTGAGAAAAAAACTTTAAGGAAGTTATGAACTATTACTACTTTCTCAATTACGATTCTAACCGTCTGAATTGTCGAAAATGGTGCAAGAAAATAAAATTTGGATTAGCTTTCTAAAATAAAATTCACATTTACACTCTTAAACTAATTTTATTATAATAAGCAGGCTTGTACATGAAAACAAAATGACGCATTTTCATACTCAAACAATCTTAATCCTCAACAAATTTAATAAGATCAGTTTTATGTAATGAATCAAATTAATTGATTTAAAAAAATCGAAAGTAATCTGAATTTTTTTTAATCGGATGTTTTTTTGACAATTTATATAGTTCAGATCATAATTAAGAAAGCGACATAGTTGAAAGCCTCTTTTAATGATTTTCCCTAATATTTGAAGGTACAGATTCAAATCTGGGTTGAAAGCCATACCACGCCTTCACAATCACTTAATTTCCCATCTTCTCAACAAAATAAAAATTAATCCATCACCGATGTAATTTTCCCAACTCATGAATAATTATGGAGAAGTGAACTAAGATGACGTTTGAGGCAAGGTTTTATAATGGCCGAACCGTCGCCAATGTGACTGACAAAGAAGCTTGAAGTGAGGAGTGTTAGAAAATAGAGTGAGTACAATAATGAAAGATGGCAGGAATGAGCTGCATGCAATATTTGAAGAATCAATTAAATAAAGTCATATTGTACGTTAATCAAGAGAAATTTTTGGGTGGACATGTGGACTGTGGACACCACCAATAAGGAGGCGTCACGTGACACTTTGAAAAGTTAAAGTGACACATGTCGATTTCTTATTAATTGTGAATTTTTTTTAATTTTTCAACGCGCCACGTAGCCAAAAATTATGATGAGAGAGAGAAATCCATTCTGGTTTCAATAACTATCTTTGTATTGTAGGGCTCAGGCCCATTGGCCAGCCATTTCATAGCCACCACAATTTTACTTGGTAGTTTCTGTGGTGGTTTGAAGGGTTTTGGACGGGTGTTTCTGCACTATTGAGAAATGATTGTAAACTCAATCTTAACCCAGAAAAGGTTCCGCCTTCGCTTCTGCTGCTGCCCTCTTCGTCACCAACCCCGTCAAGCCCCGAGGCCCTCCATTTCACATCCACCTCTCCACACCCACCATCTTAATCTCACCTCCACATATTTTCCCACCACCGAAAGATGCCTACATTCCCACTACTCAAAAGTTCAAATCACTCATCTGGAAGATGACAACAACAATAAGCCCGAGAAAAAGTTCTGGGCAGCCGTAAGTCTGATTGTCGGAACAGCTGTTGGACCTGGCATGTTGGGATTACCTGCACTCACTATCAGATCAGGGCCACTTCCATCCACACTTGCAATCCTCCTTTCATGGCTTTATGTCATATCATCTATTCTTTTGGTTGCCGAGCTGAGTTTCGCTGTAATGGAGGAAGATGGTGTTGAAGAAGTCAGCTTCACTGGGCTTGCCACCAAGACTCTAGGATCTTATTTTGGGGCTGTGGTGGCTATTATTTACGCGTCACTCAGCTTTGCATTACTGGTGGCTTGCGTCTCCGGCATTGGCTCCATTGTCACTCAATGCTTTCCTGGAACAAACTCCTTGATATCTAATTCTTTGATTCCAGTCTTTGTTGGGAGTATCATCTGGTTCTTCCCATTCAATGCCATTGACTCTGCTAACAGGCTCTTGTGCTTCCTCATGATGTGCTCCATCACTGCACTAGTAATAGTTGGTTCGTCTGTGGCTAGAATCAATGTGCTGGCCTCATTTCGTAATGCATCATGGGCTCCTTCTGCAATCTTGCCTGCCATACCTGTCACAGTGCTCACATTAGGGTTTCATGTGATCACACCTTTTGTATGTAGAACTGCAGGACGCACTATCTACGAGGCCCGCAAGGCAATACTTGTTGGTGGCTCTCTTCCCTTGGTCATGGTTTTACTGTGGAATGTGATTGTTTTAGGGCTTGCTGGGACTACCATAGAGTCCTCAGTAAGAGATCCCATATCGCTCTTGCTGTCTGTTAGTCCATCTGCCTTGTCTGCTGTTCAGGGCTTTGCATTTTCAGCATTGGCAACTAGCTTGATTGGCTATTCAATGAGCTTTCCAAAGCAGATTCTTGACACATTTCATTTGATTGTTGGGATTTCTAATCTAACCAGTGTATCCTCCCAAATCGTTTGTAGAAACGGGAGAGTTGGTGATGCCAGGTATTCAGTCGGGAGTCAGTCAGGACATACTGGGCAAGTTACATTTCTCGAACCAAGTGGCTCTTCTCCAAAATCAAAACATACAATAAGTGATTCCACTGCTTCCAGGATGATAGTTTTGCCTGTTGTACTTGCTTTTTCAGTCTTCATAGCATCTTGCTTCCCCAGTACTTTCTCCAGAGCTATCGACTTTGCTGGGGTTTATGCAAACTCCTTTCTGTTTGGCTTACTTCCTCCGGTTATGGCATATATATACAGATGCAGGCAGAAAGTCAGGTATGCGAGTCTTCTATATTCAACGATTAGAATTGTCAAATAAATCGTTTTAATTGAATCATGTTAATATGCAACAGATAAGAGAACCAATTCATTATGCTAATACACAGAATGTATGACTTCCAGATCCGTCGTACTCCCAGGAGGGAATTACACACTTCTACTTCTCTTCGCTGTTGCTAGCATTTTAGCAATATGGCATTAGAGAACATATATTACACCTGAATGAAGATGAAGAAGGTATGCATTTAGTCAACAAATAGAAACTCTCAGTTCATATTCTGCAAGTAAAAAGCAACTAAGTTTGCTTGTGGCATTTTATATGAAATGCCTTAGTTTTATAAGTTCAATGAGTGCAATATCAATAATGGATCTATTTACACACACACCTCAAGTGAAATTTGTTTGATAATGAAAACTTCAAAAACTTAGAGGAAACTTCTATGTAATTTTTTGCGGTTTAAAATTTTTAATTTTCACTGAAATACCTAAAAATTTGCATACATAGCTTTATTGGTTGTTGGTACATAAGAAATATAATATTCCTATCCCAGTTTCACTCCTAAAAAAATTGTTTATTTGTGTGATTGAGTTTAAATGTTAGCTTTTGGTTATATTTGGATGAGATTAATACATAATTATTTTTTATTAATCAAAACTCACATGTTCTAACGAATTATTTGTGAATTTTCTCAACAACCATTAAAATTAATAGACTTTTAATAAATTTAGTAGCTATTTCTGTGTCATACCCGTTTCTTATTTTTTAAAATATCCATTGCCCATACAAGTTAATGTTCTCTTTCTATCTTTGCAACACAGATGGCAGATGTGTTCTTTAAATTAAGTTTTATAGAATACTGTTTGATAACATAAAAGGAAAAGTGAAATAGATTCACCCAAAGATAATGATGTCTCCTGTATGTGTAATTTTTTGTATACAATCTTTTGATACTCATGTCAACAGTGGAAGTAAGTAGCTCACACATCAACGAAAACATCATATAGCACAGATTTAACTTGACACAAGTTAGGGCCATGTCAGTCCCCCAACACAAATTTTCTAGTCAGAAAGTATAGCCTTTGGTAGTGATGGTTCGATCACAGTTTATAAGACAATGCATGTTGTATCCTGGGATGAAAAGTGAAAGATTCATCAAAGTAGAATATGAGGCAGGCTTGTTGACCAAAGCTGTATATCAGCATTTATATTTATAAGTTCTAAGAATTGATGCACGAAACGATTGAGACAGTTAAAACTCTTAATCTTCGGAATCACAATAAGATGCTCTGTTCCACTGCAGGCACACACTATCAGATTTCCTCCACTCTCCTAGGCCAACTACGGTTTCTTCGTGGACTCCTCCACGATTCTGATCGGCAATTTGGACTTTGAAATTGCGATGACTGCTGTTTATCATCCTTATGGTGCCAAAACCCTCCCCTAAGTTCTTACTTCTTACCCAGTGTTTTCAAAACATATCGGATGTGTTGTAGTTACATGCTTTCAGCTAAATCTGTTGGAAGCAATTCTATGTCATGGGTACATTCTCAAAGTAGTGCGAAGTTAGACATGACCGGAGGAAGTACTGAAGTGTCATCATAAAATTTCAGGGACTTCCATGCATTATAAAACAAAAAATATCTACAGAATTTAATATAGAGGGACTAGTAATCTGTCTTATTGGATCACCAGCTGATACTGAGTGTTTAATTGCTTGCCCTGTAGCTTTGTTAACCAGAGAAAAGCTTGGAAATCTGTCTCGATCCTTCACTTGAGTACCGTACTTCTCATCTTTATCCCAGTGTTATTACCATTTACCAGAGGAGGATCTCATGGATTTGCATTAGCAAAAATAACCTTAGCATCAACCCAGAAAGGGAAAGCCCAGGGTGAGCTCTACTGTAACAAACTCAGGGCTGCTGGAACAGCATCATTCATAAAATCCTCTTTTGGTTCATTTTGGTGGATTATCTATGGAGTTTGACAATGAGGTAGTATGATTAAACATCTTCAATGCTATGAAACACCCATTGACTAATGAAGGAGTATGCTCCACAGACATAATGGATCATATAGTCCCAGAAAAGCTCGAAGAGCACCCGCGGACTACAATGAAGATGAATTGGAAGAAATTGCAACAGTCCTAGCTAGAATGGACGTAGTTTCATAGGGTAACTCTGATAGTTTCATACGTGTGTCTGAGTTGCTTAAATTGTTTACACTTGTTGTGCACGCACGATTATAGTTGAAGAGTCTACCAGAGCATCTCAAGTATGCATTCTTTGGTGAGAATGACACTCTTCCAGCGATCATTCAAAAGAATCTTAAACCACAACAAGAGGAGCAGGTCATTACATTGTTGAAGGCAAGGAAAATTGCAATGGGATGGATGATAGCCGACATAGAGGGAATTAGTCCAGCTGTATGTACGCACCGTATCCTACTAGAGGAAGACGTGAAGCCATCAAGGGAACCACGGAGAAGACTCGATCCCCAGATGATAGAGGTTGTCCAGAAGGAAATCACAAAGTTAATTTTTATTAGGATCATCTACCTTATTTTAGATAGCGAGTGGGTTACTCCTATTCATGTGGTGCCCAAGAAGATAAGGTTCACGTTCACTAAAAAAGAGAAGTGTGAGAATTAATGTATTACTAATATATATAAGTCCACATAATAGTTTGACTAATTTTTGTAATTAATTCTTGTTTAGCCGATTAATCACAAGATATTGTGACCACTGTTACCAAACGCCTAGTGTTTTTTAAAATATTGATTTGAACTGAAGACTAAAGTTTAGAATAAAGTTCTGAAGAATTTCAACACGTTGATTATGAACTTACATTAAATTTTATATTTTTTACAATTGATTATGAACTTTAATTTCAAAAATATCAAATGTCATTGCATAAAGAATGAAAGAAATGAGAATTAATGAGTTTGAAAAATGAGAGAGAGTACAAGTGATACGTGGCATAAGGGTAAGTGAAACATGTGGAGCGCGGGTGACATGTAAATGTGTAAAAAATTGCACTTTTTATTAGACATTTTATATATATTCCTTCTCAAATTATGATGTGTCCATCTCATCAACCCTTACTATCCCTTTTCTCAATTTAATCCAGATCGCTAAATCTCAACATCAGATGATAATAGTTCAATTTTCAGTTCCCACCACAACTATTAGGTAGTGTTTCCGAATTGGTTTTAGGAGGTGAATGAGAGGAAAGAGGTGTTTCCAACTTTTTTTTAAAGGAGAGATTTGAAAGAATTTGGAGGGGTTTGTTATGATAAAACACTCATTTTTCTTTCCATCCCGATCTGTTGTGGTTTTGGAAGGAAATAAGGAATTTATCATAAATGATTGTTCTACCCTCCCCTTCTATATATTTTTAATTTTATATGTAGGGATAGTTTAGTAAGCTCATTACTTTTTACTCTTATCCTTCTAATTTCTTCCAAATACAGACTCAGTGGCGGTTTCACTGGTAGTGTAAAAATAATATATTTTTAATTTTTATATCCCCAATTAAGTCTAAAAATATAACATTTCTTATTTTTGTACCCAACTAGCTTAAAAAAAATTTGTACTCCCAATTAAGCTAAATTTTTTATTTTTGTACTCATTCAATTTAAAATTTTTTTATATCCCGAAATAAAATTTCTAATTCCGCCACTGCTCAAACTCACCTACTTTTCTTTCTACCTTCGATTTTTTTTTTCATCCTTGCAAATCCTTTCTTTTTCTCCCTCCCAAAACTTGAAAACAAAGGCGAAGTTTCCATTGAACCATTAATCATGATACTTTTCGCGCATGTAATTACTGTATTCAGATGGACCGTCAAAGCCCAGATTTAATGATTGTATGGGGTACAAGTGTTCGCAACATAAGGATTTTACGTTTGTACCCTTCCGTATATATATTTTTAGGGAAAATACTAAAATAGATTTTTAATTGTCACCGTTTCTGCAATGATGACCAAACTACTCCAACTATCAAAAAAGTATGAGATAAAAATAATTCAGATTAATTTATGATAGAGTTTAAGATCAATTGATTTGATTCATTAAATACAATTGATTTTATTAAATTTGTCGATGATCGAATTTGATTGAGCATGAAAATGTCATTTAGTTTATGTAAACAAAATAATATTATCTAATTTGATGACACTTCAATGTAATTTTTATGCACATATTTAATTCTTATAATAATATAGGTTTAAGAGTGATACTGTAATTATTTTAGAAACTCAAATCAAATTTTTTTTCTTGTACCTGTTGAGTATGTCACTTGAGCGAAATATCCCACATCGGCTAGTGAGGGGAAGAGAAGGTGACTTATATTGGATTGTTGAACCATGACTTACAAACCTGGGCTTTTGAGTCACAATGGGGATACAATCCAATATGAGTCGACCCGAAAATTCAACATGGTATCAGAGCCGACGGTTCAATCCGGGACCAGGGATAAGTGTTGAGGCCAAGGAAACGAGTTGAGACACCCCAAGAATGAAGGACGTCGCAGGGCGGCGTAAGTGGCTCGCAAAGAGTGCGAGTGAACTGGCTGGGCCAGAAAGAGTCGCAGGGCGACTAAGATGTAGGTTGGACCCCAGAGAGTGGGGGAGACGCAGAATGCGCACCTACGATGAAGACGCATGCCATAAGGAGGGGCATAGCGAAGTATTGATGGAGGGGGAGCATGTGATATTTCTCAAGTGAGGGGGAGATTGTTGAGTATGTCACTTGAGCGAAATATCCCACATCGGCTAGTGAGGGGAAGAGAAGGTGACTTATATTGGATTGTTGAACCATGACTTACAAACCTGGGCTTTTGAGTCACAATGGGGATACAATCCAATATGAGTCGACCCGAAAATTCAACAGTACCAATTTTGAAAATTCGAGGAAAATGACGGAGAATGATTTACATTTGCACTTGATTTAATTTATTCATTTTAAGAACAAAGAACAAGTAATTTAATTGGCTGTAGGGACAGAAAATAAGAAAAAGACAAGCAGGTTGTTCGATCCACAAGCATGAGTCTACAGCAACCAACTAAATGATGTTGAAAATGCCGTTAACCATAATTTTATGTCTTACTACTACTACGTAGTACATTTGCACGTGATGTTGTTGTATGGTTCACGGCGTCAGGATTTTTTTTTCATGACAAAATTACATAATTAAAAATTTAGATTGAATTTGATGAGGATAAAATTAAAAATTTAATTAAAATTAAATATATATAATATATATATATATATATATATATATATATATTTTAGATTGGATTCAGGATGTTGTGCACCAATGCCGCCTAGTGGCTCTGCCTGTGGTTCACGGGTAGGGGTGTACATAAGCCGGTCCGGATTGAAAAATGATCCGGAACTGGACCGGAATGGACCAAATCGGATCGGAAAGATTGATTCCGGTCCGGTCTTCGGTCCACTGATTTTGTTGATTCCGATTTCCGGTCCAGTCCCGACCGGAATGAACCGAAATGGACCGGTTTCATCATTTTTAATAATTTATAACACTTTTAATATAATAATTAAATAAATTTTATTTAATATATAAATAACAAAATATTAATCGATCCGGTGCAAAACCAAAATTTTCCGGTTCGGTCTTCGGTTCAGACCGATTTGAAACCGATTCGATCTTCAATCCCTAAAAAAAACTGCGGATTCTGATTCGGGTCCAATCCGGTTCTGGTCCAACCCGTGTACACCTCTATCACGGGGCTAACAAAAACTAAGGAACAGAAAGAAAGTGCATCTACTTACTGCGACCAAATGACATACACATAAAAACAAAACAAAAACGAAATATCTCTCCATCTCACGTTACAGTAGAGAACAGAACAGACGAAAGAATATCAGAGAGAGAGAGAGAGAGAGGGAGAGAGAGCAATGGCACCAGCTTCCTCTTCAACTGCTGTTCATATGATATGCCTCTGCATCTGTTTCCTGGTGTCCTTTTTAGCATGGGATCAGGTGAGTGCCGCTGCGGCTAAAGTTCCCCCAGGAATAACGGGAAATATTTCCAGAGCAGAACAAGCGGTGGGCTTCCACATTTATTATGGACAGAGCTTTAAGGTGATCAAAAACGGTGTCGACAGCAAGAGCTATCTTCTCATCCAGGTACCTCAACTCTTCCCTCCCGCCCTCACACATGTCCTTCCCTAACAAAACAATGTAACCAGGAGAGTTCAAGGATGGCGACCAGGACAAAATATTGCACATCCAGGATCAAATCATTTGTCATCCCTCTCGCAAACTATTCTGCTGACACTATTTCATTTCCAGGTCTACTCATTCAACTGCCCATTTCATTTCAAATGCCCCCATATATGTGTTGTTGACATTGCTGCTCTTTTCTTCTTCTTTTTTGGCCATTTTCAGTTTCTTATTTTGAGGTGAGGACTGTAGGCTTCCGCAAGTAAGTTGCACTTGTAGGCTTTGAAGCAACAGGAGAAACTAGAACAGATTTGATTGCTAATGTTGGGGATTAGTTATTTCTTCTTACACTGTGATCCAATTTTACAAGAAGAATTTATGAGTCGTATGTGCATCGTGTATAATGTTGCAGCTATTAGGGTTATTAGGAAGCATGAAAGGGATCACATCAGACTCAGTAGCATCCCAATGTGTGCTGAAAGCGTACAAAGCAGGACAAATAGAAAAAATTAACTACACAGAACCTCAGCAAATGGCCGAGATTGCTGCCCACTTTATCAGCAACACACTACAGCCTCAGGCTTGTAATTTTGCTACATTTTCTCCTCAAGTTGAGGAGACTGCTCTCCAGGTAATCTGTCTGTATATGTAAAATATGTTAAAGACTTATCTCACTTTTTCACCATTCCTTAATGTCCACCGGTTGATATTTTGGAGATTAATTTGCAAGCACCTACTTGCACTGCATTTCATTATTGAGCTTACGTTACATGTTGAGTTTCAGAAAGCAGAATGGATCAAATACCTTGGAGTTTTTGCAAATCTTGAACTCAGAGCCAATCAAGTTTATAATCAAGTAAGTTATTCACAGCAATTCTAGGCCTACTTGTGCTGGTAAATCATTACTTACCAGTGTTGCCAGATTCCTCTTGTATTTCTTCCTCGAAAGAAAGTATCAAGTCAAAATCTATTGGCCCCTCCTCATTGAACAATCTTTTTTTTTTTTCCTCAAAAGAACAGGTCAAAGAAAATTATAACTGCCTGACAAATGTGGCCGCAAGGCAATCAGCTTCCTCATTGAAACCATCAGTTGCTTGGATGGCTTATGATGATGTTCGTGTTTCAGAAACTTCTTGATTCATGCCCAACTCATATTTTCAAATTCAATCTGTGCAGTTTTAGTGTTTTGAGTTGCTTAAAATTGAACTGACTTATTTGTTGTTGTTTTTTTTTTTTTAATAACATTTTTGTTGAGCTAATTGATTTCAGGGTGTATGGTCTTTTACAAGGGAGAAGTACAAGTTGCAGGTACAAGTTTTAATTTTCTTTCTTTCTAATTTAAAAGAAATAAAAGCCTCGACAAAGCTTTCAAAATACATAATCAGAGCATCTGAATACATTAAAACAAAAAACAGAAAAAATTCAGTCATTTTCATTTTCTACTCATGCTCATCATATCCTTGGGAATTTTCTCCCAAAATACTTCTAATGGTGATTTTATGATCAGTATGTGGAGGATGCAGGAGGAGAGAACTTTGATAGCTCCATAAGTAAAATGTCATACAATATTTCCATTCCTGAAGACTTGGATGAGTTTCATGCAATTTTATGTGTGAGCGTCGTTCAATACTTCTTTGTAGCTTTCTGGGATGTTGCTTAAAAGTAATTTAAATAGGGAGGAACAGAGATCATTACACATAATGGCATCATATATACAACTTGGCATTTGTCTTCTTATATTCATAACTTCCTTTTTCTTTTGGGCAAAAAATTGTGCAGACCGTGGAAGTTGTGATTGATGAAACATACGCAGCAGACCCAGTTGCGTACAACCTTTCATCATTTCTTCAAAACACCGGACTGGAGGACGTCTCCTGTTTAGCTTTTCTGACAAGCAAAAGTTTGTGGAGATATGACAAAAGGAGCCAACAAGATGCTCTGGGTAAGTTCATTTCATATTAATTTGGTGCAGACACAAGTTCACATTTACAGCATTCTGAAACGCAAGTGATTCCTACTTTAAGCCTTTGTTTGGTTTAGGGAAAGTTTCATGGAAAGGAAAATTAGGTGGAAAGTTATAGAAATTCTTTGTTTGGTTTAGATGGAAAATTTCATGGAAAAAAAGTTTGATGGAAAATTCATGGAAATTTTTGATTAATAACAATAGGAAATAACATTTTCATTTAAACTTTCTATGTTAAACAAACAAGTGGAAAAGGAAATGGATTTCATGAAGGATTTAGTTTCCATTCTATTTTCCATCCAATTTTCCTTTCCATGAAAATTTCCCTAAACCAAACACACCCTAAGTGACAAAATATAGAACTATAATGATATGGCTCATGACTAAATGTACCCATATGAAGATTGGTATGATGGAGGAGTTTCACAACCGCAAGTGGTTCTAGCTGATATGATAGAAGTTCTGTTCCCAACTGGGAATTACACGACTACGTTTATGAGAAATCTCGCAAAGGTAAACACCAAAAAAAAACTTTTTTAAAGTAAAATAAGTGAGAATCACTGGTTCAAGTGTGGTTCTGATAGATCAATGTTACAGGAGGAAGTTGTGGTTAGCATCAATGAAGATATGTGCGAGAGAGACATAAACACGCCACTGGATCCAACCATCATACCTTGTTAAATTCTGGTTGAGCTTCACTACATGCAGATTTGTTCGTCAACTTTATTTAATTTTGTGTTATTTTTTGAAATGGCTAATGTAGTTCGTTGAGTTCTTAAACATGTTCTATTTATTTCAGAATGGAAGAATCATGTGAGTGAGTGAACAAATTGATCTGAAATTGAAGTTATTCGATTTGGATAACGTGCATCCATTTGAATTGATCTCATAAAGCTCAGTAAATTTAATTAAATTTAACTCATTTAAATATGACCATTAAATTAAAATAAATAAATAAATAAATACAAAGTTTCTGAATCCTACTCCTCATTGTATGTCAAATTAAAGAAAAGTTGTTGTGGCCATTTCTGTTGACCAGATGGTATTATGTGAGAATATGCCAGTTTAGTACATGTAGGAACTCTTTTTAGCACCATATGTGCCATCTTATCATATGTGGCCATGATGTTTTTTTTTTCTAACAATGAAAAATTAGTAGTGTTTTTAGTTTAGGGACAATAAGGAGGAAAGGAAAATGGGAGGGAAAACAAATTTCCCATATAATCCATCTCATTTTCTTTTATTTGGTTAGGAGTGGAAAACTTAAGAGATAGCGCTCATAAACTCTTTATTTTATTAAAATTTTTCATCTCATTTTTCATATAATTTTCCCTCCCCTGACCTATGCTAAACTAAAGAAAGAATTGTTCCTTATTTTCTCTCAAATTTTTCATTCCCTCAAATTTTTCTAATCAATTCTGACGAATATCTATGCATTTATGATAAATATAGAATTAAAACTTGTGAATCTAGAATCATAAATAAATTTGATATATTCATAAATTTTTTTGATGAATATATAAGCAATTCTGATGAATATATTATCAATTCTGGAAAATATCTAAGCATTCCTGATGAATATCGATTCATTCTTATTAAATATGAAAGAAAAACTAATAAATTATAGATAATAAAATAATTAGACGAATTTATAAGTATTTCTGACGAATATTGATGCATTTCTAATAAAAATGAGACATTTCTTATAAATATAAAACGATAAAGTAATCTGATGAAAATTAAATTAATTTTGATGAATATATAAGTAATTTTGGTGAATAAACAATTAATTCTGATGAAGATCGATACATTTCTGATGAATATGGAAGCAAAACTAATGAAAAGATACAATAAAATAATCTGATGAATAAATAAGCGTTTCTGATGAATATCGTTGTATTTCTGATGAATATGGAAGTAAAACTATTGAATCTAAAATCATAAAATAATCTGATAAAATTAAAAACATTTCTGATGAATATCCAATCAATTCTGATAAAGATCGGTGCGTTCCTGTTGAATATGGAACCAAACTAACGAAAATATACCACAAAAAATAATCTGAAGAATATAAGAGCATTTTTTATAAAAATTAACGCATTTCTGTTGAATATAGAAGTAAAACTAGTAAATATGTAATCATAAAATAATTTGATAAATTCAATAACATTTTTCATAAATATATTAGCAATTCTAGTGAATATCCAATGAATTCTGATGAAGATATGTGCATTCCTCATAAATATGGAAGCAAAACTAATGAAAATAGACCACAAAATAATATGATGAATAAATAAGCAATTCTGATGAATATTGATGCATTTCTAATGAATATGGAATTAAAACTTGTGAATCTAGAATCAAAAAGTAATATTCTAAATCCATAAGAATTTCTGATGAATATATAAACATTGATGATGAAGATCAAGCCTTTTCTGATAAATATAGAATCTAAAAAAAATATGATAAATTCATATGCAATTCTGATGAATCTATTATCAATTCTGGTGACTATCCAAGCATTTCTGATGAATATCGATCCATTCTTGTTAAATATGAAAGAAAAAATAATAAAATATAGGCAATAAAATAATTAAACGAATGTATAAGAATTTCTGATGAATATTAATGGATTTCTTATGAATATAAATCCATAAAATAATCTGATGAAAATTGGAGTAATTCTGACAAATATATAAGCAATTTTATTGAATATCGAGGCATTTCTGATGAAGATCGATACATTTCTGATGAATATGGAAGCAAAACTAACGAAAAAGATAAAATAAAATAATTTCTGATGAATATAGACCATAAAATAATCTGATAAATATATGAGCAAAATATGAAAGCAAAATAATGAATATGTACCATAAATTAGATAAAATATGAATTTATATTATTTTTATTATTTTAGTGTTTGTAAATTTAACTGATATTTTTTTATATTTTTCTATGTTTTTACACTTTTTCGAATTATTTTTAAATTTTATGGATAGTAGATAATAATGTTCAAAATGATGTCATTTTGAACTAATCAAAACCACGTCGCGTTCGAGCTAAGTGCTGCCGGAGCACGTAAGAATTTGCTCATGCCATCCCTATTTATCTTAGCCTTGTATTCAATGTAGATGAGATTTGCAATCTTTAATATATTGAAATGCTAATGAAGTGCATCACAGTTGTATATATCTATACAAAGTCAGATTGCTGTGAGGGATGACAGCAGGGACCCAGATAATATCGATGATTTTCAAGTCTTTCAAAGAAAACAACAAGCTTTGGAAACTAAGAAAATCTAATTCCGACCTTTGTCCATGTGAGCATATGTAGCTGGGCTGGGGCATATCACTGGATATACCACAACTCCATGCTCAGTTTTTAATCATGGCTAACTGCTGAAGCTGCAAATTCATGAACATGAGAAGCTTAAATATGATCAGTCGGCGCGAGCACTTGCTCTCGTTCATACTGTTTTTTCTGCTTGCTGAGGCCACGGTATCCGATAGCAGCAAGCTCCCAGAATTCGATTCATTTTACAAGTTCATTGAGGCTGTGGATCCTTATGGTGTCCTGGGTATCATCAGTCCAGCTGGAGTTGATCAGTTGAACCCGTGCTCGAATAAGTGGAAAGGAGTGACGTGCAATTTGGAGAAGACAGGTATCACGGAATTGAGGTTTGAGAACATGAATCTTAGCGGAATAATAGATGCAAAATCTCTTTGCGAGCTCCCACTGTTACGTCTTCTGAACTTAGCCAACAACAGGATCCATGGAAGTGTGCCTGAGTTCAGCTGCAGTTGCAAAAGCTTGCGTTATTTGAACATCAGTGGCAACCCGTTGAGCGAGGAACTGCCCAGACCTCGGAGGATGAGGAACCTCAGGTGCACAAATGTTTCAGAACGCAATAATAATCAGGACAGCTCGCATGCTGGGACAAGAGTCGGGTCTCATGCATTCCTGGTTGTCAGACGAGAAAGCACAGCAGCACAAGAGTCGTCAGAGGCCCCATTGGCCGCCCCACCGAGCCTGCGCGATCGTCCGGAAATTACAAAATTCGTGCTAATTCCAGGGATCGTACTCTTCATACTGTTGACTTATGTTACAGGGCGAAAGGCAGTAAGATTAGCAGAAGAGCGAGACATCCTGAAGGCACTCGGGCATGAGTCTCCGGCTGCGAAGATCGTAGAGGAGGTGAAACAAGCGGATAGACCATCAGAGTTGGTTTTCTTTGTTGAAGAGCATGAGAGGTTTAAACTTGAGGACCTGCTAGAGTCAGCCGCAGACTTGCAGAGCCAGACACTCTGCAGCAGCTTGTATAAGGTGATGATACAAAAAAACAGCATTGTCTACGCTGTCAAGAGACTTAAGAAATTACAAGTCTCATCGGCTGAATTCAGTGAGGCAATGAGCAGAGTTGGCGCCTTGAACCATCCCAACATCTTGCCGCTTATTGGGTACAATTCCACGGATGAAGAAAAACTCCTCATCTACAAATATCAGAAGAATGGGAGCCTGCTGATGCTGTTGGAGAGTAAGTTACTGAATTGTGTAGTTGCAGCCCCAACGAGCACCGAACATTTCCTTAACGATTCAGTTGCTTTATTGATGCAGATTATATCGAAGGCAAGAAATCATTTTCATGGAGTCATCGATTAGCTATGATATGGGGCATCACGAAGGGCTTAACCTACTTGCATCAAAGCTTTGATGATCAAGAAGTCATCATTCCACACGGCAACTTGAAGCTATCAAATGTGCTGCTAAGTGAGAGTGAGGAGGCAGTGATAAGTGAATACGGGGTGTCGAGGTTCGTAGAGCAAAAAAGAGTGTGTCCCTTATCAGCAGGCTACAGAGCCCCAGAAAAGGAGTTGACAGAAGAAGGAGACGTGTACAGCTTTGGAGTCATTTTGCTGGAGTTGCTTACGTCGAAGCTAGTGGAGAGGAGTGGGCTGGACCTTCCGAAATGGGTGAGGTCAGTAGTGAGGGAGGAATGGACCGGAGAGGTTTTCGACAAGGAGGTACATAGAGGTGGGAATGAATGGGCTTTCCCGTTGCTCAATATTGCGCTCAAGTGTGTGTCCCAAGTGGCTGGCGACAGACCGAGCATGGGTGAGGTTTATGCAAATGTTGAGAGAGTTGTGTTGGCTCAACACGAGAGCAATTCCATTTCGCCTGCTATGCCCATCGAGATACCCAACTATCCTGACTATGCATTCCTTCACCAGGTCATAAGTGATTCTTGGGATACTCCTGCCTCAAACTGTTAGACACATGTTTCCTTGTTTTTCGCCTGAGAGGCTTTTACTAAGTTTTTGTTTGCCTCCTTCATGTTGAGTCATTCAAGAGATAATCAAAGACAATGAAAGACTGTCAAGAAGGACCGTGAAGAGGACAATTAATACGGATCATGAAAGATTCAATGAGGAATGGTCATGAAGGACATAATGAAACATGAAGAACACATTAAAGATGGGCATGAAGATGTTGGAGTTACCAAAAGAGTAGGGTAGATTAATTGTCGTATAAATAGATGTAATTTTCTTTCATAATAAAGCAACAACACCAAATGAGTTCTAGCTCACAAAACACTCTCTTGGTTTTAAATCTTTACCAATATTTGGTATCACAGTCTTGTTAAGCTCCTACACACAACAATGTCGGCTTCACTTCATGCTAGCGGTAACACAAGGTCACCAACGCAACGGGGCCGCCATGAATCACCATCATCCCCACTGCGATGACCGCGCACCACCACTAGGCACGAGTTCATTGTTGAGCGTGTCGTGAAGGAAACGATCAGGTCTGTTGTCTATCCCAGGTTGACGCGCATAAATTACATCAAATGGGCATTAGTGAGGAAGGTCAACTTCCAAGCACAAGGTCTATAGGAGGCCAATGATTCTGATGACAGGAGGGTGGCGACGACGATCAGCCATCTTTACTAATGGCTCAGGTGGCCTCACTGATATCCTGTCTCGAGCACCCTCACGTGTTCAATAAGAAGACAAACATGGGTGGCCAAATTTTCTTCCAAGAAGAATGCGCCATGATGGAGGTTGGCAACTCCCATTTTAGTAAGCAAGAGACTGGCGTGTGGTACATGGACACAAGAGTGTCGAACCACATGACTAGCAACAGTGGAGAATTTTCTGAGCTGGATCACACCATCATTGGAACGGTGCGGTTTGATGATGCTTCGGTGATGGACATAGTCGGGCATGGCACGGTTGTGTTTACGGGTCGACAGGGGCGACACCATGTACTCACCAACGTCTACTTCATTCTGAAGCTCCGCAACAACATATTGGCTTGGGGTACCTCGACGAGGTTAGATGTCAGCCGGTACATGTGCCTGATTCTTCTCTCAGGGAAAGATGAAGCGGCAGGCGAAATCAAGAAATTTCCAGCTAGCGTCGAAGTGGTGTGCACTATGCACGGACCGTGGAGGCGAATTCACATCTGTTAATTTTGATGAATACTATGTGCAGAAGGGTGTGTACCTGCAACTCACAGTGTCATACTCATCATAATAGAATGACATTGTTGAATGTGGGAATCAAATAGATGGTCATGACACACTGTCTCTTTTTTTGTAATAATAATAATTTTATTAAAATATAAGGTTCAAAAGACCTTTTGGAAAATGCCTGTAGGCGAAGGAGTGGTGGAGACGGAGCCAGTAGTTATGTCGGCGGCTATGGAAGCTTTCATGGAACAAAAGAAATTTTAGAAAAGAAAGAGAAGTGCGTGAGGTTAGGGCACTTATATTGAAACGACGTTGTTTCCCAGCTCGCAGCAAATCGCTGCGTAGCATGGGATCCAAGTCCCTCCTGGCCAGTTAAGAAGTTGCTCCTTTATAGACATCAAGTGTCTCAATGCTGCAGCTTTGTGAATGGTGTTGCTAAATGGAAAATTCCAGGAGAACCTTTTTCTGTTAATTCTATTTTCAAATATTTCTAACCTCAGCTTACAAAGCCCTCATGGTACAATCTAGTCTGGAATAAGCTTTTCATTCCTAGTCACAATTTCACTCTTTGACTTATTTGTCACAGAAGATTGTCTACTAAGTCTAGACTTCACAGGATAGGATTCCTAAATGAAGATTGCTGTAGTTTGTGTCACAACTTCCCTGAAGTCCAATATCATTTATTTTTTGACTGCACCTATACTAAGGATTTGATAAGTTGATCCTTGAAGCTTACCCACATTCCCAATGTTCCATCTTTCTTTGACTGGTCCTCCCTTATTTCTTGGTCCCAATTTGCTCCTTCTATCAAGTTTCTCAGGCACATTTACTATCTTTTTATTGCTGCCTGTTCTTATCACATATGGAAGTCCAGGAACAATCAAGTCTTCAATGGCCAGCAGTTCTGCAGAGATCAAATCATTAAATCTGTGAAGCGGGATTGCCATATCAAGCTGTCCCTGATTAAGTCGATCCCTCCTATTCCAACTAATATTCAATGGGCTATGGTTAACCAGATGGACCATCTGCTTGGAGCCTAGAATAGTTTTCTTTTCTAGCGTTTTTTAGATGTACTCAGCTCTTGTTATTCTTTTTTGTACATAGACTCTTTTCATCTATACAAGCAAAGCACCTTCTTGGGAAAATAAAAAAAACTTCTGCCGCAATCAGGGGTGTAAATTTGGTTGACTGGTTGATTTTCGGTTGGATGTACTTAGTCTGTGTTCATTTGTATAATATGATCCAACCCTAATTCAAAACATCACAATTCAACTCATATTCAAAATTTTTAATTTGAGTTGAATTTGGATGAACCCCATATGTTTCTAGTGTAAAAACATTTAATAAATGAAGCATAAAAACACACTTATAATTGGATTGAGTTCACTTTTAAGTCAATTCAAATTTCTTTTACTTAACCCAAAAACCAATTCAACCTAAATTAAACCTAACACAACCCAATCCAATTAAACATAACTCAATCCCAATTAATATATTTAAATTTATTTGAGTTGGGTTTTGGATAAACCCAAAACTGCTTACAAGGGTCAAGAGGTCCTACAAGCTCAAAAAATTTCAAAGCATTTTATAACTTTTCTGACTGTGTGCCATTTCCAGTTGAATTTTCGTGAAAAAGATGCTATCAGCCCATTGTCTCGTTTTCTTCTTTTTGGCTTTATTGGATTCTCTGCTTCTAACAAAAGTTAAGTAAAAATGTCCATGTAGCGGCAAGAATATGTACACATGAAGGAGCATTGAAAGACGAATGTTGACATATTTGTCCGAGACACAAGCTTGGATGCCCCATGGAAACTGAAGAAAAACTACACGACCTACCTTGGCTGAGCCACGCGATCAGATCTGACCTCTACATCTTGCACAGCATCTCCATCTATCTTCTACCTCAGACCGAAACAATCTGCTACCAGGACGCGGAGAGTTCCATGAACATAAACATTTCGAAAGGCAATGATGACGACTTTGCTGAGTTAGTAACTCTTCTTGGATCACCCAGTTCATCTTTGCGCAACTTGGAATTCAATTTTGTGGAGTGGGATTTGCAATGGATGAAGCAGCTTGGTGGGCTGCTGGACCGCAACAGAAACATCCAGCAAATTTTGTTTAAGCGGAACAGTTTCGACGAGGAATGCATTTCTGAGCTATGTCAAGTTTTGAGGAGGAATGCGGCGGTTAAAGAGATCATTTTCTCCGAATCATCCCTCGGGTCTCATGGAGTGACACTCCTAGCTTGTGCTTTGAAGGTGAATAATACTCTAGAAGAGCTGCAGATATGGGATGACTCAATAGGCTCGAAAGGCGCTGAAGAGCTGGCAAAGATGATTGAAATGAACGCAGCATTAAGGTTGCTGACAGTGTTTGATTCGAGCTTCGTCACTGCTGATCCACTCATGTCTGCGGTGCTGGCTAGGAACAGAAGTATTGAAGTTCATATCTGGAGTGTGGATGCTACAAAAGTTAATAAGGTGGTTGAATTTGTGCCTGAGAACCACACACTTAGAATATACAGGCTCAACCTCTGGGGGTCGTGCAGGGTGGCTTGTGCTATGGGCATGAACACGACGGTGAAGGTGCTCGACATGACAGGTGTGAGGCTAAGGTCTAAGTGGGCTAAAGAATTTCGATGGGTGTTGGAGCAGAACCATACTCTAAAAGAAGTCATCTTATCAAAAAGTCTTCTGAAAAACAAAGCAGTGGTTTATGTGGCAGCAGGGCTGTTCAAAAACCAAAGCCTGCAGAGACTGCAGGTAGATGGAAACTGGTTCAGCGGCATAGGCGTTGAGCACTTGCTATGTCCACTCACCAGATTCTCTGCTCTCCAAATACAGGCCAACACAACTCTAAAGTCACTCATCTTTGGAGGTCCAAAAACCAAGATCGGACGATCCGGGCTGACTGCAATCTTAAGAATGCTGAGCACTAACCAAACGGTAACTCGTTTTGAAATACGCGATGACCTCAGCTTGAAGCCACAAGATTTCATCAAAGTCTTCAACGTGTTAGAAAGAAATGCCAGCTTGCAGCACTTGTCTCTTCAAGGGTGCAGAGGCATTTCAGGGGAATCTGTGGCGCGGGCCATCCTGGAGACTTTGCAGGTAAATCCCTGGATTGAGTACATGGACTTATCAAGAACACCATTGGAGAATGCAGGCATGACAACACCCATTTACCAAAAAATGGGTCAAAGTAGCCTGCTCGAACCAGATGTTGATATACTGAAAGACATGCCAATGAGCTCCCCTAACAGCTGTAGAGTCTTTTTGTGCGGACAAGATCATGCTGGCAAAGCAACACTTTGCAACTCAATATCTCATCACTTTTCTGCCTCCAAATTTCCCCACTCTGAACACGCCAAAATGTTGGTCCAGCCCATTGAGCAGGTTATCAAACCAGCAGGCTTGCAGATCAAATCCTTCAGGGATGATGATGGCATCAAAATCTCACTGTGGAATCTGGCAGGGCAGCATGAATTATATCCGCTGCAAGACTTGATGTTCCCAGGACATAGCAGTGCCTCCTTCTTCTTCATTGTTTCAAATTTGTTTCAGAAGCCAAACAATAGAGACCTTAAAAATCCCGCACAAGCAGAGGAGGAGTTACAGTACTGGCTCAGATTTATAGTGTCCAACTCGAGAAGAGCAAACCAGCAGTTGATGCTACCGAATGTGACCATCGTCCTCACTCATTTCGACAAGATCAATCAGCAATCAGAGAATATGCAAAATATAGTTGATGTTATTCAGAGATTGAGGGGCAAGTTCCAAGGATTTGTAGACTTGTACCCAACTGTGTTCACCATTGATGCAAGATCGCATTCATCCGTCAGCAAGCTGACTTATCATCTTCGGACCACAAGTAAAACTATTCTCCAACGCGTCCCTCGAGTTTATGAGCTCTGCAATGACCTGATCCACGAGTTTTCGGACTGGAGAGCAAGGAACTACAACAAGCCAGTGATGAGATGGAGAGATTTCAGCGAGCTATGTCAGGTTAAGATTCCATCACTGAGAATTCAAACAAGACGACAAGGCGGTAGAGAAATTGTGGAGATGAGGCGGAAGGCAGTAGCAGCATGTCTTCATAGCATGGGTGAGCTGATATACTTTGAAAAAGTTGGTTTTCTAATCTTAGATTGCGAGTGGTTTTGGGGGGAGGTTCTCGGTGAACTCATAAGCCTAAATGCCTCCAAGCAAGAGACCGGGAGCGGATTCATTAGTAAAAGCCAGTTAGAGAAGATATTAAAGAAAAACCTGCAGAGCCACATACCAGGAATTGGCTCAAAAGTGTTGGAGAACTTGGAGGTCAACGACCTCGTCTCAATGATGCTCCAATTGGACCTCTGCTACCTGCAAGACCCATCTTATCCCAACTCACTCTTGCTTATACCCTCACTACTCGAGGAAGGCAGAGGGAAGACGCAGCAATGGTTTCTCACTGCACCTGACTGTGTTTATGCAGGGAGACATCTTGAGTGCGACGATTCAAGCCACATGTTTCTCACACCAGGATTCTTTCCCAGACTTCAGGTGATTTGATTTTCATACCAGCGCCATAATATAATAACCTGTCGACTTAGAATCTCTTTCATTTCGATATATATATATTTTGTTATAGGTTTATCTTCACAAGAAGATAATGGGAGCAGATCATCAGCAAGGGGCTGCATACAGTCTGGATAAGCACCTGATTGTAATCAGCATCAACGGGATACACATCAGAGTCGAGCTTGGCGGGCAGTTGGGTTACTTTGTAGATATTCTAGCCTGCTCCACCAAGAGTTTAACTGAAACTTTGAGGTTGATTCAGCAGCTCATCATCCCTGCAATCCATAGCTGCTGCAATGGTGTGCCGTTGACCGAGCACATCATCAGGCCTGATTGTGTCAGGAACCTTACACCGCCGAGACATAGAAAATATCAATCTGTTCCCGTCCAAAGACTGAAGTTGGCAATGCTATCAGTTCCTGCAGATGCTATATATGAGTATAAACATACTTGGAGCCAAGTATCGGATGGTAACGGCAGACTCGTGTTAAGATCTGGTTTTGACTTTGCTAGAGACCTTGTATCGGAAGATGAGCTGAGAGAAGTGCTTCACCGAAGATACCACGACTTGTACAACCTGGCAATGGAGCTACAAGTTCCTGAAGAAAACTCATCTTCCACAGGGCAAGAGTCTGGGAGCATAGTTGACCCAACATTGGGGGGTATAGCCAAAGGAGTTGAGCAAGTCCTCCAAAGACTCAAGATTATAGAGCAGGAGATAAGAGACGTAAAGCAAGAGATACAAGGACTGAGATATTACGAGCATAGGCTCCTACTCGAGCTGAATCGCAAAGTTGACAGCTTGGTGAACTACAGCGTCCAACTCGAAGAGCGGAAAGTGCCAAACATGTTCTACATGGTGCAAACGGATAGCTACTCGAGAAAACTAGTGAGCAACATGATTTCAGGTATGAATGCGATTCGGCTCCACATGCTATGCGAGTTCCGAGGGGAAATGCATGTGGTGGAGGATCAAATGGGGTGTGAAGTGATGCAAGTAGACAACAGGGCAGTTCAGCTGCTCGCTCCATACATGAAGAAATTCATGAAACTAGTAACATTTGCACTGAAAATAGGTGCTCATCTAGCGGTCGGGATGGGGGAGATGATACCTGATCTGAGTAAAGAAGTGGCCCATTTATCAGAATCTTCACTTATCTATGGCGCTGCTGGGGCTGTTGCTGCTGGGGCTGCAGCACTTGGAGGGAGGAGCAGAGTGAGAGGTGGTGGCAGGGATATCCACCAGGAGCAGAGGACAGCACAGCAGTGGGTTGTGGATTTTCTGAGGGACCGTAGATGCTCTAGTGGCAGAGATATAGCTGAGAAATTCGGACTCTGGAGAGTAAGGTACAGAGATGATGGGAGGATTGCTTGGATTTGTAGGAGGCATATAAATACTAGAGCACATGAAATAGTTGAGGTGCCAGTTTGAGTGCAAGACAAACCATGAAAACTTTAAGGTCAGCTTGCTGAATTTTAAACTTTTTATTAAGTAGAGTGAATGTTAACAAACTGAACACTCCCTCATTACGAGTAGTCGTAGTAGGAGAATAATATAAAAAGCTCAAGGATTGCATCCCACTGGCAAGGTCAGGCCACATTTCTCAGGCAATGCCATGGCCAGTTCTGGGTTTATTCCAACAGCAGGCAACATTTCCTTGTAGTCGCACAGGCATTTTAGATCTGCTGCCCGCAACAGGCGACAGCATCTCCGGGTGGGCGGCTGGGGTGACTTCCCACTCACAGCTGGGCGGCACAGACTGAGTCGAGACGGAACTATGTTGCAGATTTTGGTGTCACCAGCTTCGCTGGCAATTGCCATCACCACCAGCACCCCTAACAGTATCCATACAGCTGACTTACTGATCTGGGCCATGTTACCTGAATTCCTTTCCGATGCAGATAAGTATGGCGCTCAATCAAAGTATTTATCAGTGAAATACTCCAACAAGTCGCGGGACTGTACAGTCTGTGAAGCCTTCACGGACTGAGCTTTTCCACATGCTAATCAGCATTAAAAAAAAACGGTTCACGGGCGCTTAGTCCTTCCATAAAAGAAAAGGAAAGCAAAACCAATGTTTCCCCAGAAACCACCTTTATTACCGAACAACCAATGGAAAAAAAAAGGCAGGACAAAAGAAACAACACAAGTGTAGAAGCAGTGGAATCAGGCAACACTTCAGCAAAACATTTGTCACTTAATTAATAATAATATCATTAATACAACCTGAAACATTTCACTGATTCCCTAAAGTCGTCATTTTACAGGAGCCAAGCTAACCTAAGATACTAAGTTAGGAGTTGTTACCCTAGGTTGTGATACTAATATTAATAGGAACTAGCTGGTGACCAATATTACATCCATTTCAATAATTCCTATTTGAGTCAAGGACGACATATAAACATCCCAAGAACAAGTCTTGTGAAGCATCAGGAATGTAAGGTAGTTGGAGTAAGCATTCAACCTTCTACTCTACATCTGCAAGCAAAAGTAAAAGTGTCAATAGTTTTGAATGGACCATTTCATCAATAAAATATTTTAAAATAATTATATGAAACACAGAAGGTATAATGAAATTGTTATGGGCATTGTCAAAACAAACACACCAGCTATTGATTCGGCAAAAAACATACTGGAGGATAGAGAAGCAAAAGCATATGCAAAATAAAGAGACAACAATTTTCTTACTAAATCAAGTACGAGCTCTGTAACAAACCATAGCATAGGGCCCCAAATACATAAGTCAACTGGTTTGAGGCAAATTGGATTCATTTGGAATAACACACCTTCTAAATTATGCCGGAATGATTTACTATGTAGATTAAGAGCATGTTCTAAAGTACCATGTCAATCTGATGACTGAGTCATGATGGGGGATTCTAAAAGCAGGAATGTTTAATAAAACCAGATGGGAAATCTGAGGCACGAATAACAATATTTAATATTACATTACCAGCAGCTAATGTGATCAGTAGTCACCCCCTCGAAAATAGGTTATGGAGCACCATTAGTTCAGTTATCCCCGTCGCAGGAAGAGTCTCACATTGGAAAAGCTCTTGAAGCTTTGAATCACACTGTATAACACTTGAATTTTTGGGATCCTGAAAATTTATTTATAATAATCCATAAATTGCGCAGACCAATAAACAAATATATGCAACAACAGTCCAGGCAACGGAATTACCTGACACGTTTGAGGTACTTCTGATATATGTACAGAAATTCTGATAACTGATTTAAGGTAGTATACCTAAGAACTTTGCTGACTGTGTATGTGACCAAGAACTGATAAATAACATATTCCAAAGTTCAAAAAATTCATGTTCACTCTCTCATATTCATTAAGATCATGTCATCAGCTGTGACCTTTTCCGTACAGTCAACTACTCAACTGTATAATGCAAAGAGCCAGAGATCACTGTTTCTCTAACGCTCGCCTTTGATAAAAAAAGGCGCTAATTTGTTACAGCAGATCAATTTTTAGTGAGTAAAATTAAACATTTATCGTGCCTCATCCCAAATAAAGTCTGAATTGCATTTGATGAATGACTAAGCTGTGATTGGTAGAAGAAGGAAGGTGGATCTCTTTTTTTTTATTATTTAAGGCTGGACTATTCTATCATAATCATCTTATAACATCGTATTTGATCGAATCAGAAACCATAAGTTATCAGTTACTTTTTAAAGGAATGCACACACCACAAACTGACCATGCTGTTAAATACCTCCAAGTTGCTTGCTTTAATGTAATCATGAACCCTAGCTTCAACCTCTGACTGGAGCATTTTCTTCACATCAGTACCAAACAAGTCAGCAAGGCCTTCAGATATTATCACATATCGACCAGGAGAAGATTCAGTTTTTCTTGTATCAGGATCAGCTACTACTTTCGATTTCTTTGCACTTGGTTGCTCTGCACTCATAGAATACGCACATTTTAGAACAATACAGAACAACCAAATTACATAAATAATAATTATACATGCAAGATGCACAATATACAACAGCAGCATACTTGCAGGTTCAAGAGAAATGATATGCTTAGCAAGCAACTTGTTCATCTTGAACATATCTGTACAGTCTGTCTCAAATACCAACCGCAGCTCATCATTACATATGATCTTTCTTTTGTTATTAGGATCTTGCAGATTATTTTTCCGAATATATGCCCACAGTTGTTTCACAATCTGCAACCAACATTCAAGCAATCAGTAAGGAAAACAAATTACAACTGTTGGAAAAATAAATGGTGAGGCTTAAATCTGAACCTCAGTCCTAGGAAGCGCTGCATGACCAACAATGGCCTGAAGCTCAGGAGTAACGCCACATGGTTTATTCAAACCTCCTGCTCCGCCTTTCCTCTTAGGTTTAGGTTGAGCACTGCCATATTGTAAGAAATGACTTATAAAATAACCAATCATCAACATAAGGAAGGAGAATTCTTAATTTGATTCCAAGGGTGCCAGTAGAAGAAAGGTGTAGTCCTAGTCATTCAAACTAAAAAAGTGCCCAAATGATCTTCTAGGATAGGCAAGACCAGTTCTCCATTCTTCTAACTAAATATCACTTAACCTAAATACTCAATCTTGCATAGCTGTGCATCAAAACATAAACTTTAGGAAATTGATCAATGAACCTGGGACCAATATTAACTTAAAAGAATAATTTCAGAGATAACAGGAGTATCCTCCTCCTAGTTTCATATGTACAGTGTCCCCTAAAAAGGATGACTAATTCATAGAAAACCTAATCCTAAATCTTTGTATCCACAAGCAGGCTAACATACCCAGAAAAGAAAGAACTGAGATGAGCCCAGGTACCCAAAAACAAAAACAAAAAATTAGACACCAGCAAAAGAAATATTGTAACCCTTCGCTGAATACAGATAAACATGAGCTTCAATTGGGTAATAGTAAGGACAAAAAATTGACCAAGTAAAAACGTAAGTAGTGGGGGAGTGACCTTGGCTTGGAGGCTTCGGGCGGTGGAGGAAAAGACTCGGACTTGGGCGTGGGCGGGGCTGGAGAACCGAAACTCAAGTACTGAGGCACATAAGAGGATGGTCCAGAGTGAAAGGCCTGCATAGGACGGAAGGGAAAATGGTCTCTGTAGTTGGGTTGTGGTTGCATAAAAACGGGCTGGTGCTGCGGCTGCGGCTGCTGAGGAGGAGGGTGGGGCTGGTGTGGACGATGCTGAGAGCGGAGCAAGGCCTGGTGGATCTGAGTCCGGATAAATTCGAATTTGTCGCTGAGGTCTCGGCCTAGCCTGGACTCAAGCTGCTGGACGACTGCGTTGAGGGAAGTGAACAAGTTAGGGTTGGGGTCGCGGAGGAGGGTCTCCAGAGCTTGTGCTATCTCGTGGTCAGTGGCCATTGCTGCTGCTGCTTGCTCCTTATTGCATCTGGAATCTAAACTATTCCAAACTGAAATTAACGGTAATTTCTCTCTCTCTCTGTATCCACTCCACTTTCTTGCTCGCGAGCTCCCTCTCTATGTTTATGTCCGTCTGAACCCCTCTCTCTCTCTATCTCTCTCTGACTTGCTTTTCATTATTTTTCATCTACCTTCAAAGGGATTTATTTATCCAGTATGTGACAATACTGCCCTTTTACTCACTACCATTTTTCTTCTTCGGATAAATTACTTAGGGATGTATTTGTCCAATCATTTACAATGATTCCGATTTAATTCATTTCACTCACATCATTTTCTTATTTACGTCAACGGTTCGGTTGGTTATCACGTCATTTTCTTTATATGCGTAAAACGATATAATTTATTTTGATAATCAAACGACGTAATTTATGCACACAAATTTAAATTTTATAATAATATTAGTTTAGGAATGTAATGATAAATTTATTTTAGAAAATCAGTCTAATTTTTTTTATCACACTCTCTTGGAAATCAGATAGTTCTGACTGCAATTACGTAAGTGGTGATAGTTGAAGGTCCCTTTTGGATTTTATCCCTTTTATTATTCCAAAATTCATCAATATATGATTCTGATTGTCAATCGATTTTTGTAGATGTAATTTCCAAACCTTTTAGAATTTGAACCTTTGTGAGGTTCGTTTAATTACTTATATAATATATTTTTTACTTCAATTCGTAAGTTTTGATTTTCATATAAATTGTTTTTGATGTTGTGGTGTTATCATTGTGGAAGAAAATTTAAATTTAATTTAATTACTTTTTATTTTTTAATTTACTTATTTTCATACAGTAAATCATATGTGCATCAAATATACATATGCATTCACAAGTTTGATCCTATATTCATCACATTATTGTTCATATTTCATCAGTTAGCAAATTATGTTTATCAAACAATTATTTTTATATTTAAACAGATGGCGTCATGAATTCATTAGGTATGTAAATGTATTCATCAAATCTGAAGTCAATATTCATTGGATAAATATCTTACTTTAATAAGATAATTATACATATTAACTGGTTAGAAATTTATCTTCATCGGACATTATTTTTATATTTTAAATAGATATACTAAGGAATTCGTCATATATGCATGTAACATTATTTTGAACTGATGTTCATCAAGTAAGAACTTGGTTTTCGTCACATTATAATCCAAAATTAATCGGTTAGAAAATATGTGTTCATTCAAAAAATAATTTTTTTATTTTAGTAAAGGAGACGTCGTGTATTTTCAGATATACAAATATGTTCATCACTTTTAAACTCATAGTCATCAAATATGGTTTGATTTTCATCGTATTGTCACTCATTTTTATTCATTAGTAGTTTATGCTCATCAGATAAATATTTTTTATATTTTAACAAGATGGTGTCATGTATTATTCAAATTTGTAGATATATTCACGAGTTTGAACGCATATTCATCATGTAATGAATTGATCTTCATCATATTATCACCCATATTCACTATTTATAAAAACGTGTTCATCAGTCAAAATTTTTATTTATATTTATATGGAGACTCATAGAGTGAATATTGAGGATCGTCTAGTGAATATAAATATTGATGTAATCATCAGATTCGTCCGGTGAATATAAGAAAATATTTTGTCAATAATTACTGATATATTCACTAGAGCATTACATAAAACTGATGAATATAGTGGATCATTTGGTGAATATAACTAATTATGCGGTTAATAATCATACTCATTTGATGAATATATGCTCATTTGATAAATGTTAATATTCATACAATTACTATTTGGTTTTCATAAATTATTATTCATATGCACTAGATAGCAATTTATATTCATCAGAATAATTAATTTTATAATTAAGTACATAGCATTATGTATTGATGAGATATGCACATATGTTCATTACATATGATTATACACACATTGCATAGACCATCATGATAATCTAGTATATATTTATCTAAGTGGATAATTTTTGAAATTGTCCTATGAATATCAAATCTCATTTGATGAATACTTGTGATCGTGTGATGATATGATCAAATATTCACCTTTTATGTGTTATAACCATTGTATTTGACATATCTGGTTAGCGCTTATTGAATATGACTTTATTTAGGATGGAAGTAATAAAAATACTACTCAAAATAAGATGTAAAACTTTGTTGAAGCTGAGAATTCAAAATTATTAGGTATTGTTAGGGATTCTGAAGAAGCAGCATATGTATTGTATAATGATTATATTCAAATGAATGAGGAGTTTAGTTAGAAAAAGGAAAAAATGGTAACGATCTGGTGAAAAAGTTGTTGTCCATGGGACAATTTATCTGTTCAAAGTTGGGGGGAAATAATTCAAAGAATTCAATTAGAAGTAATTGTAGAGATGTTACCAAATCACAATGTGCAACATTGACCTAGTTTTCTGTTGACGGAGATGGACAATATACTGTATCTTGACATCTTTGATGGAGTATAATCATGAAATTTCTAGGGTACAAGAAAGACATTTGATGAGATTTCAAAAAATATCAAGGAAGAGCAAATTTATTATTTGAGAATGTTCAGAACGTATGAAATAAAATTTACAAAGAGATTTTATTTATATAAGGAAAAAGCACATGAACGTTTATCAGAAATTTTGTAGTTTATGTCGCATCAGTTTTTTTAATGGGCGACAAAGTTCAAACTGCTCATTTAAGTATCTTTATCCTATCATGGATATATCAAAATAAATGACCTTTTATCGACGTGCCTATAAAATCAGGTGTCTAATAAAATAGAATCCTAAAAAAAATATATACAAATTTATGTCCCATTTCATTCTTGATGGTAAGTTGTATTTTACTATATATTTTATTGATATTTGCATTTGATATGGTTTTTGAATTTTAACATATTTTCTTTTGAAATACGGCTTTTTTAGCTTGATAGAGTAGTATTCAAGCAAAAAATAGTTCCTAGAGTTTATCCAACTTTGAATGCTTGAACAAATAACATGGCTTAAAAGAGACTAATGATGAATTTAAGTTGGATATGGACATTGATAGTGCAGTATTTTCACACTTTCCGTTGAAGGCCGAGAGAGCTAAGTTTCAAATCTCAAATAAAATTTATACTCATTGGTAAGACCAGGTCGAACACAAGAAGCTTGAGCTTATATGAGCGCTACATTTGTAGTGTTTATCTATTCAGTTTTCGCACATAGATAGATGGTGGTTGGTGACAGAATAAAACTAGTCCTGGGATGCACTTTGCCAAACTATCATATAAACACTACTCAATCTAATAAGCCTAATTCATATTTTTGTTAGATGGATATGTTAATCAATTAACATGCATATATAGTTCGGATCTAAGCCAACACCATGTCACTTTATGTCAACATCCTAAACTAAACATGATAATTGATAAGATGCACATTACTGGAAGTCAGCAACATATGTTGATTACCTGAATCCAGACTGAAGTGCATTAGCCTTACCTTATCTTTTTTCTTCTTTGTAAAGTAATTCTCGTAATGGAGTATGATTTCTCAGTTGTCACTCATATAAGTTAAGCAAATGATATAATGTGAATAAGATAAAAAACACAACAAGAAGATAGCAAATGGACTTACTTGAATTGAGCATCTTTACATGATAGCTAGGGTCCGTGAGTCCGAGGACTTGAGTTCATTACTCGTTCATGGTCTCAAGATAAGCCGTTAAGAGAAGAGATTCTCCACAAAGTGACTAAAATTACAAATACAAAGCTATAAATATGTAGAGAGAAAGACTCTCTACATGATGATGAGTGTATATCGATTCTATTCTATTATACCATGCTAATGCGTGTGTATCATGTTAAATGAAGCACTCAGATGCCTCTTATATAGTGGTAGAAAGTTGACTTTATGGGGCTTTCAAGAGGGGGAGCCATTCTCTCCAAGAATCGTCCTTCTTAAAGGCTGGGATTCCACTGTACTTGGTCGAGTAGATTGCAGGCCATTCGCGTACTCGATCAAGTAAGTGTACTCGAACCGAGTGAATATTATTTTTACTCAGACCGACTAAATATCATTAAATACTACTCAAACCGAGTGATTGTAAGGTATTTTGGTTACTCAGACCAAGTTTGGTCTGAGTAACCGAGTAGATTGATGTTGGTTGACTGTATGTGAACTGGAGTTTATGTTTAGGTGATTTATATCTTAGAACTGGAGTTTGGTCTCTTTTTCTTTGTGCAGCCCTTATCTCAAAGACAACGGCTCATTTTTGGGTCACGAGAGCCATAATTAAGAAGGGGGTCTTTCTCCACATAAATAAATAAATTTTTTTGAACATAATTACAAAATTATTTTAATTTATATTTTAAACTAATATTTTAATTATAATTGTATATTTTTTTAATCATTGTATATTAAGATGTTCAAAAAGTGATTTAAATGAAAGTAAATCTTTCACCAATTAGCAATCAGAGGTGGTCTGACCATTCAGATGGTCTAACTATTCAAATTCTCATACATCATTCACCATACAACTCTTAATTTACAAAATGACACCTAATGTGTCATTTTGTTGCTCTTATCAAGCTCTACTAAGAGATGATCTCTTATTACAGTAATGCCTTATTTTGTTGTTCTTATTGAGCTCTATTAAGAAATGATCTCTTATTATAATAAACATTCAATGAACCGAACATTTGTCTCTTATTATAATAAGTATTCAATGAACCAAACACTTATTTTTTGTGCTTAATAAGTATTCATAAGGTGTGAATCATTCCTCCTCAATATCATATCTAAATCGGTCAGGGCTCTTCTAACCCTAGTCGAACCCCCCAAACATGTCGCCTCTAAATCGGTCAGGAATCTTTCACCATCAAATGACTCCATACCTTCTTACTTGTTAGAATCAAAGTTTTGGGATTGCCACTAAACGCAACAATTAGGAGGGAGGCTCTGTAGAAAGGGACTGAGAAGTAACTAGAGGGGCTTCCTCCGGAGAGATTCAATTATGAGTCTTTTATGGGGTAGTGTTGTAAGATGCCTGTTGCCCTGTTGGGTAAGTGCAGATTCCGGTTGGGATTGTTGGACCGTTGTTACTCAATAGGATTGAGTATTTTGTGCTGATGGCCATGACAGAAGGCGGTTTGATGGCCATCACCAATCAGGGTTAAAAAGCTATTTACGCGTCTTGTGGCGTCACCAACACGTTTCTCAGAGATGGGATGATGAGAGCGCATGTTGTTAGATTTGACAGTGCCAAAAAGCCTCTTACTTGAATTTTTTCTGGGTGGATCCTTCTAATTTTGACACTCTTTCAATTGTGTTCAACAAATATCATCTTCCTCCTCATCATTTTGCTAAGCTTTGTATTGTTTTCCATGCTCAGATTAGTTGATTTTAAGAATTTTGTGACTTACAATTGCTATATATTAACTCATGTATGTAACTGAATGCTTAAGAAGGGTGGAGTTAGATATTTGACCCAGTCTCTCCTTCTAAAGCTTCCAGGAGCCCTGATTCCGGATAATTCTCCGATCGTCGCCATGTCTTGCTACAAAGAAAAATAAGCCTATGAGCTGATTATCGATACTACATATATCGATTCCCTTGGAAGGGTATCCTTACTGCTGATGAGTCTATTGGCACTATTGGTAAGCGTTTGTCCAGTATCAGTGTTAAAAACAATGAAACAAACAAGAGGGCTCCTCATGAGCTTCTCTTTTGCGCTCCTGAGGCTATGAAATGTTCAAGTTAAGTCATTCTGTTCGAGGGCACTCATTACCAGAAGACTGCTGGCAAGCCTTTTGTTGATGTAATGAAGGAAAATGGTGTTCTTTTCGGGAATTAAGGTTGACAAGGGTTCCGGTGAGTTGGTCGGAATTGACGATGAGACCACGCCCCAGGGTCTTGATGGTCTTGTTATGAGGTGCCAAATGCACTATGAGATTGGTGTTTGCTTTGCCAAGTGACGTGCAGTGCTTACGATTCGTCTTAACGAGCCATCTCAGTTGGCCATCAATGTGAACGCTAATGGGTTGGCTTGGCTTGGCAAGTTGGCATGCCATCATCTGCGAGGAAAATGGCCTTGTCCCTATTGCCAAGCTTGGGATTTTGGTCAATGGATCTCATGATATTAATAAATAAGCGTGTTTCTGCTGCTTGCTACAAGACATTGAATGACCACAAGGTGCCCCTTAAGGGAACTTTGTTGAAGCTCAATGATAAGATCATCTTTGAGCTTTCATATGCAAATAAATTTATAAATTTATGCTTACCAATTAGCGATAAGTACTGGATCGATCCATAGAGATTGAGTTGTGACTGTTTAATAACCAGACAATTATACAAAATAAAAGACGCAATTATTGAGGGTATTCAGAGATAAAAGATAACTAGTACAATTAATTAGAACATCAGACATATATGTATGTAGTTCATGTGGCTTTCACTTGTGAGATTATTAATTATCGATACAGAAGGTTAAATTCTATTCATGCACTAAATTCAGTAGAATATACATCCCATAATTTCAGAGTGTAAATAATTGTTCGTATTCTACATTCATCATAATCTTAAGCCAACGTAATGATTTCTATATGTCTAACATGCTCTAGTAGATTGTCAGCATAACAACAAGATATGCAGTTGTGCTATTGTGATAGGGAATTCAGACAAAATTATGTTGTTTTCGTTCAACTTAGAATATGCTACTATATATGCTCTATCTAATTGATATTGACTTTTGCCCTCACAATCTGATCTAAGAGCCTAGGTTTTATGCAACGAGTGGGGGTATTCAAAATCTGGTCCGGACCAAAAAATGATTCGTAACCGGACCGGAACGGACCGAAGGATTCCGGTCCGTTCTTCGGTCCATCCATTTTTGGGATTCCGGTCCGGTCTGGTCCAAACCCAGAAAAATCCGGTCCGGACCGGAATGAACCGGTTTTGTAATTTTTTAATAAAAAATTTTATTTTTATTAAAATAGTTGAATATATCTTATTTAATATATAAATAAAATTATTTTTAATTCACATTTCTATTAAAATTTAATTAATTTTTTATGATTCCGGTCCAAACCGGTCTGGTATGGTCCAAACTCGGAATTTTCTGGTCCAGACCGATTCAAATTCGGTCCGGTCTTCGGTCCATACCTTTTCTCGATTCCGGTTCCGGTCCGGTCCGGTTCCGGTCCGGTTTTGGACCGGTGAACACCCCTAGCAACGAGACACTACACACATTAGTTTTGTCATGCATATTAATACAATCATTCACGTTTAGCGCAGTAACAATATCAACATAAATAGAATTTATAAGCACAAACTAGCTCACAATAATCATCATAAGTTTACAGCATCTAAACTACACAAGAGAATTAGCCTCTAAAGGTCATACACATAGATACGAGTAAAATAATAGAACCTATAATCTTACTGAAACTATGCTAGGTTGAACTCTCTTGTTGCTCTCTACTGCTTCTTGCTTGCTGTCACGCCCGTTACTTTCCACCATACTTCACACACTTTTTCTCCTTTATTAAGCTATCTATATATAAGTGTGAGGTAGTTTAAATCTTAAGCTACGAATCTGGGCTCTTTTTTATATAAATCTTCAGGAGATAATGATGGACTTTGGACTTGTTTGGCTTAAAAAAATCAGAATCGAGATAGGAGCCAATTTAGCAAGATTATCTGCCCAGAGACTTTGTCGGTATGTCTGATAGATATTTATCAAAATTTAGGCTATGACACTTTGTAAAAACTTGTAGGTAACTATCTGATCTTTCTATAGACTTTTGAATCGCGTGAACAGGACATCTAAGTTGAAAGATATGCTCCTCAAAAGTTGGAAACATTCTGTTGAACAGATTAAGAAACTATAGCTCTCGCGTGCACGTGTCACTTTCCACCGCGCGCGTGGCTCTCATGTGCGACCAGTGCCACATCATTTTTTTCTTTCTTTTCTTATGTGACACATGTCAGTTGTCTTCCGCATGCGCGGTAGTGAAACATTGCGCGTGGCTCTTGTGCTCGGTTGATCACTATCTTCTGTCCGATTTCTTCTCCTTGTCTGAATGATGCTTCAAAACTGCCTCTTTTAGCACGTTTTCGCTTTAGCATCTAAAATAAGTCTAAAATACAAAAACTAGCTAAAATCATTAAATAACACTCAAGAACAGTTAAAATTAGTTGAGTTAATTATAAATGAGAAGGAATAAATTGGTTTCATCACCCAACATGGTCACTCCTGGATCTAACGCACTAAAGACCTCTCCGGAAGTAACTACTGAGTACACTTCCCGCACTTTGCAGAGGAACAAGACAATGGTTGTTCCAACATTTGTCTTTTTACCTGGTGGACAGAGTGAGGAAGAGGCTATCCGTAACCTCAACTCCATTAACCAACTCAAGACCAAGAAGCTATTGTCTCTTTCCTCTTCTTTTGGGCTCAACAGAGTACCCTTAAGACCTGGAATGTAAAGGAAGAAAATATGGCAAAGGCATATGCCGCATTCCTCACCAGATGCAAGCGAAGGACAACTCCCAATCTACTCTCTAAAAATACAAGGGTGATGCTCAGCTTAGCGAGGGTGTAGAAAGAGCCTCCTTGTCAAGGACTACAAGTATTGAGCATGGGGTTTCGGTGCCATCCTGTGTGTATCGGAGTTCAGTAACGCCATGGTGTTGCCAATCACGACTCGTTCAATCACACATGATCAGTCTTTTCCATATTTATCATAATTGGAGAGCTCAGATTATAACATTCTCCCAACTTTTAATAATCTTCGAGGTTATTTGCCTTACCAAAGATTTGAATTTTTTATGACTCAATTTATTATCAACTTGGTGTACATGCATAACTCATTCTTGATGTAATTTTTTAAGTCACATTCAGATGTTTAAAAATTATAATATATTCATATCTTCAAAAAATGATTTACCAAATAAAAATCAATCATTTAACAATCAACAATCAGAGATGGTCTAACCAATAGTCTGACAATTCAGATTCTCATACAACATTCAACATGTAACTCTTAATTTCACAAAACGACACATAAGTATTCAGTGAACTGACATTTTGTCTGTTTACTTTAAATGGTAATATGGAAAGTCTGATTCAGTTTTTGTCAATTTGGCACCTGAATTGTTCATATCTGAATTAAATATAGTTTAACGATAAAAATTATCATAAATATATTTTACATGCCCTAACTCCTCAATCAAATCATACTTTTATTTTATTTTTTTTCCTTCCGATTGCATCTCTTGCTACACATTAATAAATAAAATATGTTTAAAAATAAATTTAATTTTAATCAAATTTTATTATTTTTCAAAATGTGAAAATGATAAAAAAAATAAAATATATCAAGAAGGCTAAAAATAATTCAGTAATAAGAAATAGTCTAATATTTAATTAAACTATTCAAATTTTCATATAATATTAAATATGCAAATTTAATTATACGTAACCACACCTAAAACTCTTTTTGATTCTCTTCAAAGTTCAAACACAGAAACAAACCTAATTTGACGTAAGAGTTTTCACTTGTACTAAACGACGCCGTTGGGAAAATGAAACACCATTGAAACTGCAGGGCAGAGAATCCAAATCCCTCTTCCTGAACCCGGATATTGAAACTCCGCCTCAACCTCAATCTCCTCCGCCCCTTCCGTCCGCTTGCCGCCATCAGTTGTCGCAGCCAAAGCCAATCCAGCAACTTCAAAATTAACGGTGGATACCATCTTCAGATCCATCTTAGGCTTCTCACTCAGCTCCTTATTGTCATCTTTGCCGAATCGCCAAATTAGGGTTTGAGCTCAATCAATTCGAATTCAACTGAACCTCGCCTGGAAGGAAACTATTTCAGTTTGGTCAATTCACAGAAACTCTAGCCGTTGGGTTCCGACAATATTTAAAGGTGAATGCAGAGTTATCATTCTTGACATTCTTCCATCGTCTTATAATTTTGCATATGTTCAATATTTGAAAACAAGAAAGAAGCTTTCTTGTTTATTAAGTTGAGAAGATTATTGGTAAATTGAAGTAATTTCCTTTGAAGCTTCATATTTATGCTGCAATCTTGGGAATTTATGCTGTTTTCCGACACTTTTGCTTGGCTTACCCCTCTAGCCAAAATCGTAAAATATACTGAATCTTCATGCAGAAATTGCTACTTTCTTCAATACGACATTTGGATAAGGCACTGTTTCAGTATTCCTACTAACTTCTGCTTATGTTTTTGATGTAATGGATTCAATCTTATTCATCCAAATTTATGCTATTTTTTTCCACCTCAGTGCAGACTTGGCAAATGCGCTAAACCAGAGATGTCTGACAGTGATGAAGAGCCACTCATTTTCAGAAGGTCTAACATTTCGAAACAAAATGAACAGAAGAGTGAAGGAAAGCAATTGCATAGACAGGCTGGCCAAACAGGGAAGCAAGTATCTGGCGTCCATTTAAATTCCAATGGCCGCACTAACAATACTCAATCTTCTAAGCCTGCACAACCAGAAGCTCCAAATTCCGCTGGGCACGCCTCGCGTCCGAAGTCACCATTACTGAAGCCCAAAGAACCAGCTCCACTTGATGTCTCAAGAAGCATAACTAGCCAAAGCAAAAGTGGCATGGTTGACGATATTAGAAGTTCTGTGAAACAGCCTACTCAGTCTAATTATGATTCAGATGATTTGGAAGATAAGAAGCCACTTAGTGCAAGATTAGGAACTGGGCAATCGAGAGGGAATTCCAGCTTGCAAACTAAAGAACCACACTATAGAGTCAAAAAAGATTTGGATAGTTCGGATGACGATATTCCTTTGTCAAAGAAGTACCATCCGTATCCATCTGATGGCACCTCGTATACCAAATCTAATGAAAACAGGGAAAGGAATCATCTATCGTCTCAGCAGAATGGTTCCATAAAAATAGATGGGCAACATAAATCACCCACGATGCTGAAGAAGAGAATAATAGACAGCACCAGCTCAAGTCAGTCTTCAGCTAAGAAGGCAAAAACAACCATTGGATCCCAGGTGACTATAAGTGTTAGCCAGTCAGTCAAAGCAGAAAAGGCTGATGATGATGACCATGTGCCTATTGCACAAAGGAGTAAGTTGGTAGCTAAACATGATCAAAAGTCTTTGATCACAAAGAAGGCGACAAAAGTCGCTGCCTCTTCATCTAAGACTTCTTCATCAAACAAAAAAGTAACAAAGAAATCACAGTATTCTCAATCATCGAAATTGCAGCCAACCTCTGGTGATGGTCAGAAATGGTCTACACTCGTCCACAACGGTGTAATATTTCCACCTCCATACAAGCCTCATGGTGTCAAGATGCTTTACAAGGGAAAGCCAGTTGATTTGACTCCCGAACAGGAGGAGGTACACTCCTTTCCATTTTCTCACAATACATAATCTTTATTGTTGTGAGTTATTTATAGAGCATGTGCATCTGTACCCAATTCAGTTACATATTCACAAAAGAAATTGATTTGACATTAAATTAAGTTGCATTACAGGTTGCCACTATGTATGCCATAATGAAAGATACTGAATATATGGAGAAAAAGCAATTCAAGGAGAATTTCATGAATGATTGGAGAAAATTACTGGGGAAGAAGCATGTTATTCAGGATTTGGAGCAGTGTGATTTTGGACCAATATATGACTGGTACCAGAATGAGAAGGAAAAGAAAAAACAGATGACGACTGAGGTAAATTACTCTCATGGTTGAAGTCACGCTCTTAATTATGTTTTTTCTAAAAATTTTGTGATTTAGTACTATACTTTATCAGAATCGCAGAAACCAGTTTGGATCTTTATTGCTGTATTACACATTACCTTACAAAATAGTTTTTTGTATTTCATCCTGCTTAATACTTCTGAGATTTTAATCCTCATCTGGAAACCTGCAGTTTGGTTTCAATATGAATTCTGTCAATGCAGGAGAAAAAGGCAGCTAAAGAAGAAAAATTGAAACAAGAGGAAAAATATATGTGGGCAATTGTTGATGGCGTCAAAGAGAAGGTTGTTAACAGCTTTATTTTACCGTTACTCAGCCAGGTGCATTAGACTGTAACGCTCTAGAAGATTGAAAACAACTCCTTACTTCACGGATATCTATTTTGAGAAACCTGGGAACCACTTTCTTGCACAAGTTTCTGACAATTGTTTTTTAGCGCAAAAGTTAAAAGTTTTTATGTGCGAAGGTGTACCAATACTTGTGCTGTCACTCTTTAGGGTTTTTCAAGCAACTTTGATGAGATGTTTCCACTTGAGTCCTTAGAGTAATAGATATTGTGATTTTCTTTACAATGCTTCAGGTGTCTTAATTCCCATACCACTTAGAGTCATCCTAATGTATACCCGACAAATTATTAAGCATAACTTCTGACTGGCTGTTCTTCTGTCGTTCACGCATCAATGTTTTCATTTTTTGACAGGTTGGGAATTTTCGTGTTGAACCACCTGGTTTATTCCGAGGCCGTGGAGATCATCCAAAGGTTATAGTGAAATTTCATTTTTATAATCTAGTCAGATAGATTCAGTCAACTCCCTTGAGGATTTATTCTCTGATTCCTAACTTATCCCTTGCGGATTACCATGAAAGTGGATTTGCTTTATGTGTGCATTTGATTAAAATCTAAGCTGAATATCCATTTGTTCGAAAGACCTATATGTGACACTTGGAATTTTATAGAAGTTTTCCTTTCTGTTTGAAATTTTCTTATCTGAACGATGAAATTCTGCCTGCAGATGGGAAAGCTGAAAAGGCGCATACGGCCTAGTGATATTACTATTAACATAGGAAAGGGCGCTCCTGTTCCACAATGTCCTATCCCTGGCGAAAGGTCTGATGTCTGTTGTTTGGTTTTGCTGCAAAACTCAATTGCTGCTGTCCTGTATGTTCTTACAGTTTCCTTTTCTCTTAACAGTTGGAAAGAGATAAGGCATGACAATACTGTTACATGGTTGGCTTACTGGAATGATCCAATAAATCAAAAAGAATGTAAGTATGTGTTTTTGGCTGCCAGTAGCTCCTTAAAAGGGCAAAGTGATAAGGAAAAATATGAGAAGGCAAGGCTGCTGAAGGTAACTCACTAGAGACTTAACTGATTTCCGCATGTTGACTGTTTCTTGATGTCATTAACCGCTAAAATATCTTTACAGAACTACATACATGGAATAAGAGCAGCTTACTCTAAGGATTTTGCTAGTAAAGATACTACGAAAAGACAAATAGCAGTTGCCACTTACCTCATTGACAAATTGGCTCTGAGGGCTGGCAATGAAAAGGTACTACTAAAGAAAGATTAGTGCGCTATGGATTTATTCAGTTTGGAGTTTTTGTGCAAGTCAATATTCTGACAATATACATTGATGCAATAATATTTCTTATACGACGAAGAGAGGTAAGATGGTGGTAGACTCATGGCCAATAAATTGAGCATGTCTTAAGTCCAAGGAATTGCAAGCCCGTATATTTGCATCTAAAGATGTTATCCTGTCAAAATTTGGGATTCTTAAGAAACGTTAGTGTACATTCTCGTCCAGATTTAAAAATGATTTTGCTGCTTTTGGAGCTTGTGTTAGGGCTGAAGGCCTTCGAGCACACTCTATTTGCTGTTGCAATATTCCTATTTTCGTTATCTTATTTTGTGTTGTCTTTTTTTAAAAAAATTATTTTTCTTTTTATGTCAATCATCTCAAATATTCTGCTCTAAAGGCTAATTGTAAAAGTGAATGACCTTGTACAAGTTCGAACTTGCCCTCCATGCGTTCATCTCTTGTTATTTCTTGTAGGATGACGATGAAGCTGATACCGTCGGTTGCTGCACATTAAAAGTAGGAAATGTGCAGTGTATGGGAGCAAACACGTTGAAGGTATGGAAAGTCCTTCCTATTTATTTGATCTGATGTAGCAGTGGGTTGTGCAGCCTGTAGTTGGTACCAGATATAGTATGTTCAATTTATTTGGACGAGACTAAGAGGAATTTCTGATTTTGTTTTATATCATTTTTTGATGCATAATTCACTGAACTGGTGATAAGTGGACCATTAATTTTGCAGTTTGACTTCCTTGGTAAAGATTCAATTAAGTATGAGAATGAAGTTGAAGTTGAGGCTGCAGTGTACAAGGCAATTGGCCAATTTCAAGCTGGTAAATTATATATGAGTGGATAATACATTCTTTCTTTACCCAAAATTTATTTTACATATATCTTATGTATTATCCAGGTAAAAAGGAAGATGATGATCTCTTTGATGAGCTGGATACCAGTAAACTTAATGCCCACTTAAAAGGACTCATGCCAGGCCTTACTGCCAAAGTTTTTCGTACATATAATGCTTCTATAACATTGGATGAGATGGTATATAAGTTCACTAATGAAGTTGTTTTGAGCAATCTTTAATCGGCTGTTTCTATTTTATTTTCATGTCTTGGATTAATGTGATATAATTTGGTTGACAGTTAGATGAAAAAGTTGTAGGTCAAGTAATAAACTTATAGAATTCATTGACACTCACATTTTGCAACACTTTAATGGTGTCCCTAGTTGGTTAGGATAGAAGATTAGAGATTAAAGAGAAATGAGATACTGAACCATTATAAAATCATGAAATGTTGATTATTCATTACATTTTTATGTAATGTTGTTCTGAAAGTTAGTTTTCTGTACGCAGTTGCATAATGATACCAAGGAGGGGGATGTTACACAGAAAATTGTGACATATCAAAAGGCTAACAAGCAGGTAGATACAAATACACATTTTTTATTTGTTGATTCGTAAGGAGACATCTTTTATTTGAAGTATGCTGATTACCAAGTGTTTATTGGGATTGGTTGCTTTCAGGTGGCCATAATATGTAATCATCAACGTTCAGTGTCGAAGTCTCACCAAGCGCAAGTGGAAAGGTTGGAAGCAAAGACAGAGGAATTAAAAGTAACTGCCTTGTTTTCCAGCTATGTTATTTCGATTACCATTATCGAGCGATCATATTTGCAAACTAATACTCGTGATTAAATTAAGAAACATATAAATAAGTAGTTATAGAATTTTGGTTAGTTTGTGCACATAACATCCTTTACTCTTTAAATTTAACTTGACCATTATTCATGCTTGTCCTTCAAGTTCAAGAGGCAAGGCTAAATATTATTCAGGAGAAGGAGTTTTTTTTATGCATCCTATAAATTTCTTGGTCTTGCGCATCATGCAGGCTCTCGTGGAAGAGCTACAAAAAGATCTAGACAGAGCCAAAAAGGGGAAGCCACCGTTGAAGGATTCTGATGGGAAGAGGAAGAGAAACCTAACCCCAGAAATGTGAGATTACTTACGGCTTCTGATTTTCATCTTAATCAGGCTCCCAAACTATGTAGTTGAATCTTATGTATAAACCGCTGCACAGATTGGAGAAAAAGATAGCCCAGACAAATGCCAAGATTCAAAAACTAGAGCTTGACAAAGATACTAAAGAGCAGCTTAAGACTGTGGCACTGGGGACATCTAAAATCAACTATCTAGATCCTAGGATTTCAGTTGCCTGGTGCAAACGACATGAAGTACCCATCGAGAAGGTTAGTGGTCTTTCACTTAATCTAGATAATTGACTAGTTGTAGAACCCGCTGCTAATTAATCTTTTTGACAACACAAAGTGAATACTTCTCAAGCAGACAGCGAAAATTGTTACGGATATATATTGATTTACCTAATTGTGGAAGGGGCACAATGAGCATACAATTGTTGGTAGATATTAAAATTTGAATAACTAGTCTTGATGGAAATATTTAAGTTTTAAATACCTAGATGGTTTGTTGTGCTCCTACAAACATTTTTCATTAACCTCAACTAATAGGCTCATTGAACGTTTAGCTTTGTTTTTCCCCAAACCCAACTTTTTTGGGTATTTTGTCTTGAAAAATCATATGTTACTTATACATCATCTACACCGGCCTCTCTAATAATGGGTGCCACAAAAGGTCAAACCGCCCCTTTACGCCACCTCGAAGCATCTTAAGAAACACTACCAAGATTTCAAATTTTATATGCCAATAAATTCATTATATGTTGATTAACATTGTGATTCCGGATTCCATGCGTAGTCAAACCATTGGCGGCCATGAAAAGTAGAAACCATTGGACAAGGTTGGATGATTTGACTTGTACTGTAAGTAAGTAATCTGGTCTTGTTGGGGTGATCAAGGTGAGTGGCTGTATTAGGAGGAAGGACAATGAAAAAGAGATGATTCAATTTCATCTTAGCCTGAACTGCTTTGTTTTTCAATACTGAAGTGAGATTATTCTTACCAAAGCATCTGTCATTATTTAAAAAATCATCCAGAATTAAGTTCCTTGATGATTTTGCCATTTCAGTAAGCATTCAAGGAATGATGACATGAAAACATCAAGGATGTGTAATTTTTTATGGTTTTGAGATGGTGTTCTGTCTGTCTTTCTCAAGAGCCTGTGTGATATTCTTTATTAATTTCTGAATTATCTATCACCATTGGTGGTAATTTGCTGCTTTGACATGATTTCCAGATTTTTAATAAGTCTCTTCTGGCGAAGTTCGCATGGGCTATGGATGTTGATCCAAATTTCAGATTCTAGCCTTCTTCCCAGTGCTATGGACAATTTCTTTTCTGCTTCAAAAATATAATGGTGTACCTCTTGCTGATCAAGTTACTGGAAAACCCTTTTTTAGTTTCAGTGCAGTAATTCGGCCGAAGTACCAACTTGGGAACTATCTGAGTAATAGCTCTTTATTGTATCGTATTTATATTGTATCTCTGTACTTGTCAATGAAACTCATTTTAATTTTAGATCTTGTGTTTCTTTCCCAGGCTTTAAGATTTTGCATTATTCACTTGCATTTCATATGAATTTGTAGCTATTATTCGTTACAGATAGTTTACTGGAGTGGATTTTGTTTGCATGTTGCCTTCATATTCTCTGATTCTTCTTGATAAAAAAGGATCCGGTCACGGGTAGCGAGATGGTCTGGGCCAGAATTAAAGGATCTTCTGACCTGTTTGGTCTTGTATTTTATTCTTGGGTACTGCTAACATGACAATAATTTCATGAAATACATGGGAGGCTTAGCAGGTAGGTGTCTACCGTCATTCAACAGTGAAGGGGTTGGTTTCTCTGAGATTTCGGCAAAAAAAAAAAAAAAGAGTCAAGGGTGCTTTGAGATGACAGGATTTAATGCAAGGAAAAGTCAATTTACAGGTGATGAGGTAAAATGCAATGTGCTGTGAATTTTATTTCCATGAGGTTTTCATTTTTATATCTAAGCACTTGGACAGAGTTGGTAATTCCCATGAGGTTTTTGTTCTTATATCTCAGTACATGGACAAAGAGTTGGTTAGCTATTCTTCTTGGCTTTTGAAGAAGTTTCCCAACATCTTTTGATCAAAGATCATAGAAGGCACCTGGAGATGAAAGAAGAGAACAATTCATCAGCAAATCTTACCCTGGTAATAATTTCAACTGAGAGTAGTATGGGATGCATAACCTTCTCCCCAAAGAAAATTTTTGTATTATTGGTAATGGCCTCAATAAACTTGAGCTCCAAATAAGCTGGGGTGAGCATTAGTTTGTTAGCTTCAGCTTCCTTCATCACCCTGGCACATGACAAAGGAGTTTGCAAATTGGGATTTTTTTTTTGACAGGTTAATTCTACAGGAGTTTAGTAGAATGTGAGGGAAGTGAGGGTGTACCGGTAAAAATCAGCATCTGCCAGGCTCTTTTGGCGGTCCATGTACATCTGGTTTTCAATCTCCTGCGACTTTCTGGCGCTTTCCTTCTCCATCAGCTTTTGCTCCATGAGGATCTTGCTTACATATGCATTTTTCTCGGCTTCACTAATGGCCATCTTATTCACTGTTTCTGCTTCTTTCGCAACCACTCTCTGTCTTTCTATGGCGATTAAAACCTAAAGAAAGAGAGAGAGAGAGAGATTCCAAGTGGATGTGTTAGCAAGGGTGAGGGGCCTGCATGGGATACCCAGGAAATTGCTTGAGGAACATGCAAAGTACCTTTGTTCTCTCCTCCTCCATCTGCTCAAAATTGCGCCTAACTGAATCTGGTATAGCAGGTTTGGTGACGCGCACACTGATGATTTCTATGCCTGGGGCATGACGGGTGCAGTCCGTCTGGAGAGCATCTTTCATCTTTTCGTCAATCTAAAAAGGCCACAGGCATCATAAGTCTTGTCTATTAGGATTAGGAGAGAGTAAGTACAATGGAATCACAAGTGACCTCATCTGACAGGGTAACCAAGCTTATTAGTTACAGGTCCTCAAAAAAAAAAAATTTGTAACAATCCCCAAGATTCTTGTTACTCCATATTCAAATCGACATTCATGTAGACAGTGCAACAGCAATTGCGTCCAGTGGAATACATGTGAGATTGGCCATACCTGGTCGAACATATCAATGTAAACTTGCTGAAGAGAATGGGAGCTGCAGAATTTATTGATCTCATGATGAATCTTGTCGTAAATCCATGTCTTGTCGTAGCGTACCCCATAATTCAGTAATGTCTGATACACATAATCCTTGCGAAGCCTGTTAACAACCTGACACAAGGAAAACAACACCTTATTTACAAATAGGAAACATGTGGGAACGACATACGACGACGTAATTACAGAGGTAGGCTCACCTCGATCCTCTCAAAGTTGATCATCACACCACCTTTAGTGCCACAAGGAACATCTCGCACCTATAATCTCAAACCACGCGTTATGAAGCCGAGGAACATGCAGGGCCGTTCCTGACATTTTGTGGACCCTGGGCAAGTGTGAATCATGGGCCCTCTATTTTATGTGTTAAATATATTTCAGTAGCATATTTGTTAGAGAAGTATTAATAGCTCAGTTGGTTTAGTTTATCAACAGTATAGGAGAGAGTGAGAGTTCGAATCTTGCTTCAGTTATTATTTTTGTAACAGTGAAGGGCCTCATCCTGCCCAACCCACTCCTCATGGTGGAAGGACTATGGCCCTACCCATGTCTGGGCCCTGGGCGACCGCCCAAATGGGCCAGGCATAGGGCCGGGCCTGGGAACATGTACTATGCTAATGTGATACGTGGCGGTTCCTCATTGATTTTGAAAATTTTTTTATTTTCAATGTGTCGCTTGACTGATTAAAATGCCATGAAACGACTCCGCATTGGTGAGTCCACAGTTCACGTAGCGGACTGCGATCACCAAAAAAAAAATATCAAATGATTTAGATGAAAAATAAGAGAAACTACTAACTTGGTCAGTTTGCAGGGTGACTTGAATAGAGTCAAACTTGGTTATGACGGGCAACTTGAGGTGAAATCCTGGCATTCATTATTTCAAAATCAAGTATAAGCAGACAATAATCTCCTGTGTTGTGTTCATCATGAGAGATACAGGACAGGATGAGCTCCAACCTGGGTTTGTGGTAGTCTTTAGGAGCGCCCCACCTCTCCAGTACACTCCAACATGTCCTTCAGGCACTTGGTGTATCATCGACGACTCCCCATCCTTTGGCGAGGATAAAAAGATTTTCGACTGCGACACAGACACTTGAGGTTCAGGCCAGGGGCATCAAATCATTTATCAAATCTATAATTTATGCCCCCACAGACATCGCCATGAATGAACTCAAGATAGACACGTGCACTTACCCCCTCCCAGTTCAAAATGATTTTTGCCAGACAGTGCAGTGACCAACAGAACAGATATCAACTACTAGTTTCAATCATCACTCTAACGACTTACCAATACGGAGATTGACACGAGACTGATAGCAGCAAGAGTTGAGAGGATGATTAAGTTCCACCGAATTGGAGCTGCTGCAGGTCTCTGTGAACGCAACTGACGAGTATCCATGGCGATTCAGAATGGCTTAGGACTGCTGATGATCATATTCATGGATAGTCCTGGTCAACTCATTCAAGTAAGATTAAAAAAAAAAGCTGCTACATTTTCCATTGAAAAGGACTTTGGACAAATTTTGTTAACTTTCAAATAATTAAAAGAAATGGACTTTACTTTTAGCACCATCCGCGAAACTTGTCGGCAGTTTCCATCATTGGTTATGTTTTCTTCCTCCTTGTCGAAAATTCATAGAAAATGAGAACGCGTTTGAAAAGAAATAATTTTTTTTTCTTAAGAAAAACAATAAGAGGTCACCAGAAAACACCTCCTTCGTAGTTGGGTGGAGAAGCAGGAAGTGGGAATTTTGATGATGGTCACGAACGTTCCTATTATGGTCATTCTCAGTATCTGCAGAATATTCATCATTAGCATTACCGGTTCGCAAATTCGCGCTTGTACGCTCTAGAATAGTATGACTCATCTCCTCAAGTCGGCTCATGATTGTGACAAGAGAGGTGTTGATATCTCCCACTAAGGTTTTTAAGGCAACAAGAGTGCTGGTCGTGTCAACTTGAATGGCTTCCAACAGACTTAGCCGTTCTTTAGTCACTCGCACGTCATCATCGAGATCTTAAGTGCGTAAATTTAATTGGGGCTCAAAGTGTTGGATTATGGACCTAGTACGAGAAGAATGTGGGACTAGTGCATCCTCTGAAGATCCTGTCATTGTTAGTAATGCATTGCTTATATGATCTTTTACTACCTTAAAGGTACTCGAGTTGCGTGAGAAAGACTTACTTCAAGTGTCTCATGAGCTAGTTTGAGAGATAGCCCATGACACTTGGTACATTGTTATCGACGTCGCATTAGATCACGTTTCTTGTCGCGAAAGTTGGTAAAGCAAACGAGTAATAAACTGACAAAATATTAAATAATCGGGAACCAAGAAAGCCATGAAAAGATCCGAGTGCTGTGAATCAAAAAACACAACAGTGGTGTAATATCCCATGTAACATCCCATGAAATCTATGAAAATAGAAAACATAAAATTAAAGCAACCAAAAAAATAAAAACTGCACGGCAAAACCATCAATGGTGTAACATCCCCATGTAACATCCCATGAAACCCATAAACCCAGAATATTGAAAAAAACCTGAAAAGACATTACAAGAGAATATTTGATCGATGAGAGAATGAGGAGGGAATAAACTAAATGATAAGACAATTCAACTAAACGAGGAGATACAAAAAAATCAGCACGGGAACCATACAATGAATAATTCACATGACAAAAATCTAATTAGAGACCACATATTATGATAGCCTGATTAATGTGAGGTTACAATGAAGAATCTAGATTCAGCAATTCAATTTCTCCGCCAAATAGCCTAACGTTTCTGATTCTGCCCCTCCACCGAGGTTATCAAGTCGCCTTGGCGACGTTTAGGAGTCCCGACACTTTTCCGGTCCCAAGTCAAATTTCACAAACTTCAAACGACAAAACAGCTTAAAGGGACGTCTGAGAGTATTATATATGTTGTTGAACTCAAACTCACCTTTAATTTTGAAAAATTGGATTGAAGAGTGCGGCTGTCGCTGCGGTCTTTGCTGCTGGTGCAGCTTAGCGTTCATTAGGTAGTGTTCTTAAGTTAGATGTAGGAGGGAAATGGAAGAGAAGAGATGTGAAAAATTAAAAATAGGCTACTCCTGAGTTTTAATAGGAGGGATTTGGAGGGGGAGAGGGTGGCTTGGGGGCTTAAAACCCTCATTTCTTGTCCGTCCAAATCGGGCGAACGTGGAGGAGAAGGGATGTAAAAGGGCAAAATTATCATTTTGCTCTTCATTAAAAGATTGTTCATTAACGTAAAAAATATTATGTAATAGTATTTTTAGTCAATTTTTTTATTTTCTTCTCTTATCCCTTCAAATCCTTCATAAACTCGGGAACACTCATTCCTCTTCTTCCCTTTCTTCTCCTCTCCTTTTCTCGCCTTCCCTTTCTCTCCCCTCCAAACTCAGGAACAGAGTCTTAGGGTTTTAAATTAAGAAAATGATGTGTTTTATTAAATTTACATTCAAGTCCTTTAAATTTAAAATAATACAATTATATCCCTAAATGTCATGAAGATGTAAAATTAACCTCGTATTATCAAAATTAACAATGCACATATTTTATTTCAAACTCTAAAGATAAATTTTGACTTTGTCTTAAGTTAATTAACTAAAAGTACCTAATATTTATATATAATGACGTATCGCCTTGGAACGATAAGTCTTCTGCCATAATGGTAAGTCTTCTTGGCGCTACTTTATCGTCATGACTCGTCATGGCACCGTGATAACTATGCCTTCCTCTAAAACAAGGAAGACATGTGTCATGTATCTAGGTCATGACCAAGTGGAGCATAAGAAGGGACCTTCAAATTAAATAAATCATTCGTGAGACCAATAATAGGAGCACAAATGAGTCAATACGTTTATGAGTTGCTTGTGAACATATTTGGTTAAAACACGTTCGAGAATAAACGATACAACTTGATAATTTGAAAGCCCATTAAATTAATGGGTCGAACATAAGCAATGAGGTACTGATTCATTTATGTTCACAAGAAGCTCATTTATGGACTTAGCTTAAAAGCTCGAGAAAACTTATCTATAGATCATGTGAGACTCTTTTTTGAATTTAATTAGAAATATTTTTTACAACATTAAGAGTTATGTTATGGAAGGTAGATTCTTAAAAACCTAGTTTGTTTACTGCTCGTTTATTAAATTTTTTTATGTAATATTATATCAATCCTAATGCTCTAATTAAGTTCGAGTTCAGCTTGAACTCGTTAAAGTTAAAAGAGCTTAGCACAAACTTGTATTTTAGAAATTCGTCAAAACCCGACTCGAACTCATGTAATTTTTAATAAACGAACATGAATACTCCCTCCGTCCTCTATTACATGTCGTTTAAGGTTAATTTGAGTAAATTAAGGTGTAGTTAATGCTAACGGTTGAACAAATTTAATGAATGAGTGGTTAATGTTTTTATAAAAAAATCCGTGCAAAACGTAAACTGGTAGGTGATTACTGGTGGAGAATGTATTTTTCATTGAATATGATAATGAAGTGATTAATGTTTGACATTTTAAGGTAGTTGTGGACATTAAATACGCATTGAAAATTGTTAAGTGACAAGTAAAAGTTGACAAAAAAATTCGGTTAAGTGACATGTAAAAGATGACAGAGGGAGTAGTTTAATACTCGACTTGACTCATTTACAACTGTAATCAACAACTATAAAACTAATATAAAAAGATTAATGCGAACTAATTATGTTGAGTACTGACATTAAAACTTAAAAAACTCTCGATTTTGTGGTGCCCTTGATGTGGCGGATGATCACTAAATGCGGAAATGCTTGAACATGCAAAAGCCAGTTGGTGCTTCTTCTACTCTATCGCCTCCATACCTTTGTACTCTAGAATACTAAGGTATCGTTCTATAAAAATTAATAACAAAATGTTGTATGAAAATCTGAATGGTCTCACAAATATTTAGACTACCTTTAATTTTTTATTATTGAACGATTTATTTTCATTTTGTTAATCCTTTTTAAACATATTAATAAATTATAATTTTTTAATTTCAAAGACTTTAAATATATTAAAATATGTAATTAGTTTTAAATATTTTTATTTAGCACAGATAAAGTAGGGACCAAAATATTAGATTAAAACAGCGATCCGATAAATTCAATTTCAATAATTTCTTTACAATCTCATCGGCAATTGTAGCATTCGTTTCAGTATAGCAAACCTCATGTTGAGAATGCTCTAATCATGCTTCGTAATAGTTCATTAACTTCGGCAACTGCATGCAAAACTCATGAATTATATGTTATACCTTCTCATCCATTCCAAATATATGTAAAAATCACATATGTTCAGTACGTTTTTATAATTTCCACTCATCTCTCTTTCTTGATAAATAACTTTTTTATCACTGCGTACAACTATATGCATGTGGTCGAACATGCATAGTTGAAGTCAGATGATGTAGCATGTGATCAAGCAGAGCATAACGGGAAGAGTAATAATTAGATGAAGAGACCACAAAGATAATTGGAGAGCATACGTACCAGAAGATAGTTCCTCTGAAATCACGACAAACGAGAATTGTGAAGAGCTTGATGAAACTCTGGAAAGAACGAGTAGAAGAATTTCATTTCAATTGTTTGGAATTCTGATTTTTTTTATTTGAACGAGTAAGATGTCTGATTGTGATTGAATGAAAGACTTTTAAAAATTTGATTCAGATTAAAAAATAAAAGATTTGCTCACTGAATGTTGATTATAATTAGAAACTGCCTCTTAACAAAGCTTAATAAAAATAACAAAACAGCATTTAACTATAAGTATCAATATCATTTTAGATTTGATGTTGTCTCTGCTTATGTTATTTATTTAATTATGAAATTATTACTTTTAGATCTTCGATAAAAAAAAAATTCAATTAGAGTGACTTATCTATACAAAAGTTTGAAACAATCCGAGAAGCAAAATGCACAATACCAAAATTGTGAAAAAGGAATACATACATTAATAACAGAATAGGATACGTCCGGATCTCTATCCGTACAACGCTCCCGGGCGATTCAGTTCGGTCCGGTTTGATTCGATTTGATTCGGTTCAGTTTCAAATTTTAAATAATCGTTCAATTTATAGTTTCATATTTTAAAAAGGAATGATTAATAATTTGATTCGATTTTTAATTTTTCTCGAACCGAGCCGTCGGGACGATGGATGTCTTTACTCGTATTATATACAACACCATGGTTGCATCACCAAAAGGCCATGCCACGGCGCCCATCATACAACAAACCCCCACTCACTCACCCACCCACCCACCCCCATTACATATATGAAAATTCTGTGTGGAATGCTGACTACCAGTACAAGTTTCTTTCCATCTTCTATCAGGATCTTGTGTAGTCTCTGGAAGCTGTTATGAAGACTGTCGCAGTTGGATTTTCCATTTTTCCCGATCAAGGAGATATTCCTGGAACATGAGGAATAGCTGGCTTTGGCTTCCTGACTTTCTCCACCACCACTGCTTGAGTCATTAAAATTATTCCCGCCACAGAAACTGCATTTTGCAGGGCACATCTGGCAACCCGACAAGGGTCCACCACCCCACCTTGCATAAGGTTTTCATACTTCCCAGTCATTGCATTGTACCCACTTGCCCAATCCAAGTGACGAATCTTCTCCACAACGACATATCCATCTACTCCCGCATTGTTTGCAATTGATGCTGCAGGCGCAATTAGTGCCTACAGTAATATCAGCTTATCTCAGTTACAATTTCAAACATTGGTGAAAATTAGTCCACTATTCATATTTCTGACTCTAACAAGGGAGCCAGAATGAAATGGAGAAGAAGCCTTTTCAGTCCATAGATGAACCCTAAAGGTGATCCACATACAACTTCAATGATCAAGCCTACGACTATGAAAATGCAGATTGGGATGTTCCTCAGAATTCACAAAATCGATCAAGAATAAAATGCAATCAAAATGATCGGAGGGCCAACAGATACCTTTCTTACAATATCTGCACCAATCTGTTCATCGCAATCTTGCATTGAATTCTTTATGGTCATAATTTCTTCTGACAAATGTACGTATGCAGCACCACCACCCGGCACAATTCCTTCAGAAATAGCTGCATAAGTTGCATTCTTCGCGTCCTCTATTCTGAGTTTCTGTTCCTCCAGTTCCACCTCGGTGTGGGCTCCTACCTGATTACCAAATAAAACAATTGAAGATAAAAACACAGAACCACTACATAACAATAGGTAAAATCATAGTCACTTTGGCAGAGATCTTTTTCTTTTTGTACTCATGAAAACCATTAAAAACTTGGTACAGAATATTTAACTTTAAAGCAGTAAATGGATATATTCTCTACCGCTGTGTATTAAAGTGATCAGCTCATGCCTTGCTGTTAATGATTCTAAAACAAGCTACTCAAAATTATCATGCATTTTACAGGATGCTCAAAGAGCCAGCTCTCCTCCCATGTTAATGACATAATGCATTTACTTTTAAAACGTAGATTAAGAAAAACATTTTCAAGGAAACCACACCTTGATGATTGCCACACCACCACAGAGTTTAGCAATTCTCTGAGCAAGCTTTTCTGACAAGTAGACACTTTTGGTTTCGGCTAAATCTTTTTTTATTTGTGCAATTCG
>NQLW01001221.1:301438-341877 GCA_002312845.1 Kalanchoe fedtschenkoi
TTCTTTATTATGTGGATATATGGCTAAGATACTGGTTACTTTAATACAACTAAGTCCACGAAACGTTTTTATTTCTTTTCTTTGTTAGAGAATAGAAATGATCTTACAATCACCATCTAGTAACCATTAAGTTGATTTCTCCGTATTTGGGTTCCTCGTGCCTGTGTTGTCGAAGTTTCTATTATGGTAAGCTGGTGAGGTGTGTGCATATTTGGCCGACTCAATCATTAACCCTATGATGCAGATGTGGGAATGTGGCTGCTATTTTAGAGCTTGATGAAAATCTGAATAAGCAGTTTCGAGTCTTTGAAGCTGCCCCTCAGGTTAGTTTCGCAACTCCACTTGTATTTAAATATTTATTATATTTCTTACATTCCTGGGCTAAGGTACACAACAGTAAATCTTTTTTTCATTGTTTAGTGTAGATGCAATACACGAGTAGCTAAAACTTGAAGCAAGTTAATCTCCAGTGACGGATGTAAAATATAAAAATTGTGGGTGCGAAATTTATTTATTTATAATTACAGTGTGTTTTTTTTGTTTTGTTACAATTGAGTTGAATTGAATAAAATTAAATTAAAATTATTTCTACCAATATGAAATAGACTATCTAAATTCAACTGGGCTAACATCGTTTAACTACACGGACCTAATTTGCAACTCATTGATCAAAGCTGAACTAAATTAAAATAATCTCTAAATAAAACCAAACCAGATAATACCATACAAATAAATTAACATCATTCCAAATTGAATTGCACTAAACTGAATTTGAGACGAGTTGTTTCAGATTTTTAAAATCATAGGAAAATATTTTTAATAAGTTTTGAATATTTTTCTAAAAATTTGAAAATTTCCGGGGGTGTGACTTTACCCGATGCGCCGCCGGTGGTGCTGCCACGGTTAAATTGTATGTGCAATAATTATGTGCTTGGTACAAGGATTCTAATGCTTACTGTGGTTTGGTTATATATAGGCATTTATGTGATATAAATACTTTACATGTTAAATAGGCAGGTGAAATTTTTATAATAGTTCACACGGTAGTGAAGAAAATTATCCACTGTTAACCGTACATGGATGCTAATGCTTCGATTTTAATGTGGAATATCTTTTCTTAATTTTTGTTCGTTTTACTGAACACATTGTACTGCTTTCAGGATTCGAGAGGGGCCCCTGCCAAAAGACCTGCACCCGATTATTTTCTTTAAATCATTTTCTGGAAGGCACTGCCACACATGACAAATTGCGGATGCATTATGAAAATATTCCAACGGTCGCTGCATGAATATATGACTCCCTCCAAAGCCACAACCTTTCAAATGATAAGAGACTTTCCTATTGGGATTCTTGTCTTCACACTGCAACCTCTATGATTCTTGTCTTCACATGGGTCACATTGAAGTGTGTAATATGTACATTTTTTCAGATTTTTGCGAATGTGGAATTTTATATGGGTCCGGATCAGGAACATGAAGATTGAATATTATTAGCAAAAGGATCCTCACCATTGAGTTTTTGAAATTTGCTGGGAAAATAATAATTGTGGTTCATTGAGGATATTATAGGTAGGGTGTTCTATTAACATTTGGCTTGGTATGATATGAGTATTTGATGTTTAATGGCTGACGAAGATTACTATTAATTTGCCCAAAATCTTAGACAAGTGTGTCTAGACGGTTACATTAACAATTAAGTTTCTTTTAAATTACTACTAAATATTCAGTTATTAATATTTATGCACTCATCAAAATATCATTATATGCATTTATTGAAATAATGATATTTTACATTCATTCATTGAAACAGAAATTTATGACTTGTTTTCAAAGTTTTTTTTTATGGGCATTTTTGTTTCATAAGTTCGGTGAAAGTGAATTTGAATAATATTCAGTCAAATACTGAAAATAAAGCAGGAAAAGAACAATACTTGTCACTGTCAGTGTTGGAAAAAACAGTCTAAACGGCTGTCTAGACAATCACTCATGGGTGCTCTCATTCGAAAACAACGTCGTTTTCATTAATACACTCCACCATTCCTTAAAATATAATAAAAAAGCCACTTTAAAAGAAAAACACCCCATAAGTGACTCCCATATAAGAACAATTGTCCCGGTTTGCAAATAACCAGCTTACGGGCATCTACACACATGATCACATAAGGTGTGGAACATGCACACAATCAGAATAATTCTTAGTTAACCTGCAAACATTCCGAGAGATCAAGGAACGTATCACCAGTTTTGGAACGGTTACAACCACAAACTCAGTTGCCTGCAGAAGGATTTGTTAGCAGTTCAAGTGACTTTCTCAGGAAGTCCACCGCAACAGTGACATCATCAAAAGCTAAGGCTCCTACAGCAAACCTTGCAGCTTTATGTGCCTCAGCAATTTTCTCTGGCGGCGGCTGGTAATTACAATCATATTGGTAAGCCTCTGCAGGAGGTAGCACAGGTTCCGAGATACTACTGTTTCTGCTGCTGGAGTTAAACTGTGGTGTTGATGCTTGGAAATTCCCAGGAGGCATATGTGGGCTGTATGAGCCATCGTTATTTCGGTGATAGGTTGGATAATGAGAAGGGGCTTCCGGAAAGCTGCTTTCTGAAAAACTTGGGTAAGTTTGAAAACTGGGGTAGTTGTAAGCCGACGGGGTCTCATGGGAAGGGTATTGCGGAAAATGGGCTTGAGGTTCTTGTGCGTGTGGTTGGTGGTATGCCTGAGAATAAGTAGGATTCTCTGATATATTGGTATGCGGAGGAGAATGGGGATCAGGAGCAGGATAACTGTTTGTCGGGTATGAGCTAGGTGGTTGAACATAGGCTGACTGGTGGCCTTTATTGTCATCATGCATCTGAGGTGGAGGAATGTAGGACGATTGTTGATTGTTGATGTTGTCATGGGACCGTGATGGAAGTTTTGATCGATCAGGTTCATGTGGTGGTCTGGTTACTGGGGCAGTGCTTGATGCAGTGAAATCCTGCCACAAAATATAAATATAAGTGTCACAAGAGTGATAAAACAAAACCACGGAAAGACCACTCCGTATGCAGCCAGACAACAGGTAAGTCAACGAGGAAAAAACTGAACCACATGTTACACAATAACCACTTTGAACATCAAGGTTAACAATGAAAGATGGGCTTCGACATAAGTTATCTTATACGTTTATTACAATTATTATTTCTACGGGTGAATGTTAACTGCAGTTTCGATATCAACATTCATGATAAAAAAAACTTGGTGGCAAGAGCTTTACGTGAGCATCAGTTGATGGTTGAGATGGGAGTGATAGGTCCTTATCATCTGCAGGAGTTCCTGGTTCTGGTTTCCTGCCTTCTTTCAAAGCTTTCCTAATGTCTACTGCTTTCCATGCAGCATACTTTTGTTTCTGCTCAAGCTGTCACAGGGAAACCACCCAAACAATTAACTATTAGGGAGAAAGACTATTTAGGAGAAGGTGACGGATAGGAAGACTCACATCGGGGGGAAGTTCACCAAACTGGTTGAGAATCTCAAAAAAAATACTTGCAGCGTAAAATGTCTTGGCAGTATTCCTAAGAGAGGTTTTTGAGAACACAGGTAATCAATTTAATGAAGGCGGAGATGCAGAAAAATATAATAAAGAAGATTTACGTGGCGTAATATGAAAGAAGTAAACCAACCGAGTTTGAGATATGAAAAATAACCAATATAACAATGGTAGAACCCTTGATTTGTGAACTTACAACAAGTCAAGGAGGAAAGCAAGGAGGGTGTATGGCAATGGAAGCTTACAAAAACATAATGAAAAGATAAATGGGAGTGGTGGCAAATATTAAGTTAAGTGTTGCAGCAAGCAACTTGTAAGATAGAAGAATAGGCATACAAATCAGCTCGTCCAGCACGATCTTGCTTATCAGCCTTTGCAAATACATTAGAGGCGAATCCCTCCAGGTATAAACTGTCATCAGGCCCCAAGGTGACTGACTTCTTATCCTAAAAAAGATATGAATTTTATCCAGAGGTAGCAAAGCAATGAAGGGTGGTTATTACACTACTGCAAGGACAGGAAAGGAGAGGAGAGGAGATGAGATGAGAGACCTTTTCGAGCTGCTTCATAAGGGAGACGAGAAGGGCCTTGGTGGTGTTGGTCCGCTCGGCCGGCGGGATTTTCAAACCTCTTTCCATCGCGTACAACCTACCTGCATGACCAAACAAACACCCGATCCCATCACAAGAAGCAAATAGACAAGTGGAGAATCGACGACTTTTAGGGCTTGTGGAAAAATGATTTGATTGAGGAAGGGGCGGAGAGAGTCTGAGCCTACAGTAGTATGCGACGAGAGGCTCGTGCTTCTGCAATTCATCGGCTCGTTGGAGGTACGGCAGCAACAGCTTCGCTGGCTCGCTCTCGCTCCCCATCCTCTTCCTTCCTACGTCTATCACACCGATTACTTTAGCCTATCATTTCCCCCTTTTACCTGCTCTGCCCTCTGCTTAACCGTCACAAAACGACTGCGTTTTCTTTCCCTTCATATGCATTCATTCCTCTCTTCACTCCGAACTTCCTGCCAAAGAAAATAATATTACTAGCAATAATTATTAACTCAGACATGCCCACCATTTCCATCTGAAATTGTCTTCATTCAAATAAAATTTAATATTTAATTTGTCTTTATAATTTTATTTTTATTTTTTATGGTCATCACTCTTCAATGCATATAATTTAGCCAATAATATTATAAATTGGGGTCATCAATGCATATAAGTCAGTATAATAAAAATGTTTTCATATTAACAATGGGGAAGAGAGAGGAGGCGATTCCAAAAATTTCAAACAATATTTTTTCGGTGAAGATCCATAGGGAGTAGAGATAGATGGAGAAAAAGTGATTGTCTGAAGTCCCTTGTCCACATGAATTAGATGACTATCCCGTGTTTTTGGAAGTTAGATATTGCCCCAAAGGATTAGAAATTTTTAAAGTGTGATGTGTAGGTTCAAAATCTAATTTAACTCAACTATTTGAAGGATTGGATGATGGAGACGTGTGCACACATTTTAGGAAAATTAGTGTCAAAACTAATACTGTAGGGAAGCAAAAAGCCACAATTTATGGGTGGCATTTTGCTTGGAGAGGGAATGTCATTTTTGTTATAAGGGTGTCTGTTTGGGCCATAAAAGGCAATATTAGTTAATGGGAGCAAATAATCTGAAATAATAAGGAAATTTTGATCATTGTGTGCATGTGGGGGGAAAAGAAAGAGTTAGGGCAAGAGATCCATGTGGAAGATCACATAGTCCATATCTTGATCTTAAATTTGAGTATCAAGTACAAAAGAAGGTCGCGGAAGAAGTATAACATGTAATTGAATATCCGAATTGGGAGCTTGTCTAGCAATACTTAGTAGTTGTTTTATCTTGTATCCTAAATGTATGTTTAGAAAATCAGAAATACACCATTTTAATAGTATTATGAATTACGAATAACAGGATTGAGCACAAGAAAATATAAAATCAATTATATAGTCAATAGTGTGCTTAGTAAGAACATCTAGAAGTGGGGTACCCTCTGTCCCCTTATCTGTTTGTCCTGGTGATGGAATTCCTTAGTAGAGAGCTGCAGAAAATGAGACAAGACGGTATGTTTGTGTTCCATCCCAGATGTGAAAGGTAAAAGTCACCCATTTATGTTACGCTGATGACCTATTAATATTTGCCAAGGCAGATCACAGCTTCCTGATGAAAGTCAGAGATGTTCTGAGAGAATTTGCTGCCTGTACTGGCCTCCGGGCAAATATTAACAAGTCTCAGATCTTCTTATGAGGGGTAAATGACAGACACAAACAAGAACTTATACAGGTAATGGGTTTTGTGGAGGGTAAACTGCCTGTTACTTACCTGGGGATTCCCCTGTCCTCCAAAAGGCTTGGGGTTAAAAATTTCAAGGTAGTAATAGACAGGATTCTGGACAGAATAGACTCCTGAACATCCAAGATATTGTCCTATGCTGGCAGGCTGGTTCTGGTGAAATCATTCCTGGCAGCAATGACAAATTATTGGATTAGGATTTTCATCTTTCCAAAATCAGTTGTTAAAGAAATTGAAAGGAAATGCAGGGCTTTTCTGTAGGCTGGCAAGGAACATTCTAAAAAAAGCTCCAATTGCCTGGGATAAAATATGCGAACCTAAGAAGAAAGGGGGTCTAGGCTTAAGGAAATTTGTGGAGAACAATGTAGCCATGATCCTAGCCCAGGTCTGGGACATTATCCTGGCTAAAGAATCCCTCTGGATCCAATGGATCCACTCATATTTTTTGAAAGGCAGAAGCCTACTTAATGTGTAGGTACATTGGAGCATCCCATGGGTGACAAGGAAAATTATGCAAACAGAGCAAAAATTCAAGCACCACATTGTAAAGGAAGATCAGGGACAGGTAAGCTGGATAGGCCCAGGTGAGCCTTTCCACACAAAAGAAACATATAAATGTATAGCAAGGTCCACCTCTCCTGATGTGGCTTGGCACCATCTAGTATGGAACAAGTTATCAAGACCTAAACATAGCTTCATAGCATGGATGATGTGCCATGGAAGACTGAATACAAAGGATAGGCTAATAAAATTTGGGATGCAAATGGATAACATTTGTGTCTTTTGTAAAAGTGATGCAGAAACACTTCAGAATCTCTTTTCTGAATGTCACATTACAAAGGAATTACTATGGTTCTTATGTGACAGATTAAGGATCCAGAAATTTTCTGGACCTTTGCCCATTGTACTAACCCATGCTCTGAGAGCTTTTGCAAGTCCAAGTATTTGCAAATAAAGCCATGCTCAACATGCTCTAGTATGCTATCTGGCTGGAAAGAAATAGAAGAATTTTCAAGCAAGAAGAGAAAAGCATGGAGCAACTAAAAAGAGAAATGAAGTATGAAATGGGAATGCTACTGGCCAAAATCAAGAACATGAGAGACAATAGGAAGAAAAGAAATTGGGCAAAGGAAATGGGAATAGAGCCAGCATTCAAAGGTCCCCAGTCATAGAGCAAAATGAGGCAGGGACAGTAAAGTGTGAAAATGGCTGATCTAGTAGCCTTGATAGCTCATTTTGTAAGCAGTTACTGCTGGTTTGCCTGGCCATGTCAGGCGGTCTCTAGGTTGGGGTATTACCCCCGTGCCTTAGGCTTTCCTAACCTCTTTGATTGAAACAAAAGTTCCAATGTGTAATGGTCCATAGTAGGAACATTTTGTACAGCCTTTTCTTTAGAATATAATCAATGGTTTGATTATAATTTCAAATTTTGAAAAACTTCAAACCGAATAAAATAAGAATTTTATATGAAAATTTCTTATTAAGTATAAATTAGTGAATAAAATTCGTGAAAAAAAATTAACCGAACCGAATCAAAACAGGTGTTTTGATTCGATTTGGTTTTTAAAACTAACGGTTCGGTTCAATTTCAAATTTTAAACCTATTACCAATACCGAATCATTACACCCCTAGTTGACAACCGTTGTACTTCTAATTTCAAACTTCTCCCTCAAAATTTGGTCTTGGTTGGGATGCAAATGACAACAGAAATTTCAACATCAGAACCAATGCGGACTACGTAGTCCCAGCTCCAACAGTGACAATCTAGTAGTTTTATCATTATTAGACTCCTACCAGCATAACCACATGTCCTGACTCCTCAAACTAGACAATAACAGCCCTCAGGTTAATCTTAAATGTGGTCTAAAACCGTTTCTGTCCTTCACAAACATATCATGAGGATTCGGCAGTTCTCTCAGTAGTACGATCAGGAGAAGTGGGGTCTCCTTTCGACATGGACACATAATTTACGGGTGCACTGGGCCTTGGATCTCTCTTCCCATCTCTGCTCATGGACCTCGACCCATTCTGATTAAGAGACAGTCGCCTGCTAGTACTTCCATTGGATCCTCCCCGACTCGGATTACCTCCTCCACTTGACAACCGCTGACCTGCTGCCTTCTTTGTCACAGCTGGTCGTGCAGGGCTTGGCTTCGACCCGAATATGACTTCCTGTTCTGTGTTCAGCTGCTCATGAAATTTCTTTTGGTCCTGTGAAATTACAAGATTTATACTTGTCAACCCTCATGACATGACCTTACATTTTTATTACATGCTCAAAAAGCCTTTCTATGAGCTATTAAACAACCGGCTAGCACTCACCCTCATTCTCCGCTTCTCATCTTCACGATGATACCTGAGCATTGCGTATTCATCCAGCATGGCCAGTAAGGGGACCCCATCATATGTAAATGAGTTGCCATGATTTTCTTCCCAAGCTCGAGTCTTCGCAACCAAGGAGTCAACCAGTGCTGAAAAGAATCAAGAAAATCAATGAACAATGTCATTGTCATTGGTAAGGCATTCCATGTCAAAATAATCGATAAAGCCTTTGAGTGACATACAAATACTTCATTAGCAGATTATCGACATCAGAAATAGCTAAGTTATAGCCTATTTGACGGGTTTGATAATCCATACCAGGAATTTTGGTGACCAAGATTCTAGCCTTTTCTGCTCGTTTGAGATTTAAATGTGCACCCCTGCTTGAACTGTATCTGTTATCATCCTGTTTCACCAAGCAAATTATGTCAGTAGCAACTTCATGAAGAGATTACATCCCCACTTGGAGACATCGTTTGATGAAGAGAACTGTATTACAAAAAATTCAATCTGAAGAAAATGTAGGAAGGTATGAGCTAATTTGAAGAATCTGACTTTCAAATAGAGATGCGAGCAACAGATATATGTAGCAGTTACATTCACCAACATTGTGAAGATCAGGTTTGAAAGTTAAAAATGGCAACCAATCGGTTTCCGCACATAGTAAAGATTACATAGATAGCCAACAAAAGACATTCATTGTAAGAGATGCAATTCCTAAGAAATGTTTGTTGCGCTAGATTGTTCATAATAATATTTTACCAAATTAGCTGATATTTTCACCCTTGTATATTCATCAACTAACATTTGGTATTGAACAAAATATGACCCTGCAGAAATGTGCGATAAATATACCCGATTATAATCCTCAAGCCAACTCTCTTCCTCACAAGCTGACATCCATTTTTCAACTTTCTCCAGTATATCCCTTCTGCTAAGAGCTTCTTCTGTAGCTTTCATTATTTGGTTATCCATATCAGCCAGTAAGTCGGAAGGTTCAACATTTCCAGAATCAATCATTGATAAGATTTTTTCACGAGCCGCCTCTTGGTCAATTTCTACATGAGCAGAGGCATATATCTCCTCAAGTTCAGCCTGTCTCTTAAATGCGATCTCCTTCATCTTGCTGGCTTTCAGCTGATCAAGTCTTTCAACTTCCACCTCAGCCTTGTGAAATAGATAAGATGTATTAATACCATGTAACCTACTGAACATAAGAAAAATTGCGCTAATCGCATCTACCTGTTCAATGAGATCCAAAGCAAGAGCCCCTGGAACAGTCACTTCATCTACAGTGGCTGAAATATTACAGGTCACATGATCAAACAAATTCCGCTCTTCTTCCGGAGTATCCATTAAATTCCACAAATCAATCAACAGAGATGCCATCTCTTGAAGCTGTATATGGGAAATCAATATAGGATGATTAGGTATACATGCACCATCACATGAGATTGATGGACCAGCTTCAATTGGATTTTGATGATAAAGTTTAAATGTGGACGTAACATTTATCAACACTATCTTTAAGCACAAGCTTATGCTGATTGAACATCAACTCATAAAATGTGTATTACTGTGGCAACTAATATAATGCTGACTCTGTGTTACTCCCTCTGTCCTCTTTTATATGTCAATTAACCGATTTTTTTGTCCACTTTTACTTGTCACTTAGCAATTTTCAATGTGTATTTGATGTCAACAACTACCTTAAAACGTCAAACATTAACCACATATTTATCATAATCAATAAAAAAACATTCATCACCAGTAATAATCTACTAGTTTTACTTTTTGCACGAATTTTTTTAAGAAAAATATCAACCACATACTCATTAAATTTGTTCAACCGCTAGCATTAACCTCATCTTAATTTACTCAAATTAACCTTAAACGACATGTATTAGAGGACGGAGGGAGCATATCACTTCAGCAATTGGAATATGTGCCAAATAATCATACAGTCCTAAATACAGACAAGATTAAGATTTGAAGAACCAAAACTAAATACGTTAAATTGAGATACATAAAGAGTTACCTTTTGCAACCTCTGCTTCTTATCTTCTTTCAAAGCTGAAACAGTCATCGCCAGCCTAGATAAGGTTTCATTACTGATGCTTTTGTATTGGACTGGAGTCGAGTCATTTAAGCTTGGATGAACCTCAGTAACTGTACTGAAAAAGTCCATCCCAAGCACACCACAGAGATCATGCACAGAGCTAACAAATTCAAGGACTTTGTGCAATCTGTCACTCTAACACAAAGGACATTAATCGTGATCAGAAAAACATGTAACTGCATCAAACATTGGTTTCTAGCACATCGGATGGTACCTTCTCCTTCTGAAGTTCTTGAAGTTGGGCCTTATATTCATCCAACTTCTTCAGAGATAGGTTTTCCTCGTCGACAGCAGGGGATTGTCCCTTGGAGTTAAGAGTCCCGGTGATCTCTACTGTTACCTTCTGAATTTGAGATTGTACATCAGAAAATTCTTTTACCCGCTCATCCTTTTGCTTCCACAACTGTTCCAATGCAGGTGCAATAGAAGCAAGCTGTTCTTTGATTGTTCCCGATGTGTCATCAGGCTGTAGCCCCCCAAAAAAGATAAAAAAAATAATCAAAACTGTACGTAGGAAGACTGATTTTAAGTTCAGACCACAAACAGAAACTATTTCACGTGTGCTGACTCACAATTCCAGAAAATGATTTTTCCCCAAGAGATGATAAAAGATTGGTAAGTTCAAGTTCTGCATCTGCCAATGTTTGGAGCAGTTGTGCTCTTGACTTCATGGCGAGATCAACCTTCCTTTTATAGACATCTAAGCATTCTTGCTCCAGCTGAAGAAGCATCTTATCTCTTTCATCATCCGTCTCGCCGATCTCATCCCAAATTTGCTGCAGTGATAAACGTTATACAGTTATAACTTTGGGCCTGAAAAGTGACAACAAATAATGAGGGAAATGAACATGAAACAAATTGTAAGTCTTGCAATGGATCACCTGCAGTTTTTGCAACAAGGACCCGCAAGTTGTTTCACTGAGAAGGGGATTTTGAGACTCTGTCACCGCCATTCAGTTACCCTATATCACAATACAGTTCAGAGCCAGGTGCCTCCTAGTATCAAGGTGGCCGGAATCAAATTCTTGCTAGGCAATATTTTTCATTGCAAGATTTTACTACCATACCTAGGAGTCTACAAAATCAATTACAACATGAGCAACTTCCCTGGAGACAGAGCAGAAAGAAAGGTATCGAAAATTAAAGCAGGTAAATTAGAGTAAATTAAGAATAAGTTACAAAAAAAAAAAGAATGAAAAAAAGAAACATAAAAAAAGTGCAGAGGAGAGACGCATCAACTGTAAACCCAGAGAAGAAACCCCTTTCATATAAAGTCATGCGTAACGGCGCAGTCAAACAATGAAGGCAACAAACAAAACAGCATCCAGATCTCGACCGAGTTAAAACAACCTTAAACCCAACATTTCAGAAAAGGAATGCTTGAAACTCCAAACCGAAAACAGAGATTAAGCACACAGCAAAATGAAAGCATTTAACGAAGATGGAGAAGTAGCATGGTAAGCGAAAGGTTGGGGAAAGCTACCTGATACGGACGGGAGCAGGTCAGATCTGGGCGGATGCGGAGGGAGGGGGTTTGGATTGGTTTTGAAGTAGAGTGTGAATGAGCTGCCTGTGACTGTGAGCAGCAACGTTAATGTAATGTAATACAGTCAAAAAGCGTAGAGAGAGATGGAGAGTATGGTAGTGGGACCCCCTCAGTCTTGTGATTCTTTTCTTACTAGCAGGCTCCGTTTGATTTTCGAAAGAAAAGAGAATGAAATTTAAAATTATATAAACTGTTATGTTTGGTCAACACCTAAGATAATCAGGTCAACACCATTTATGTTTGATTATTGGAAGTTTGTGAAAAGGAAATTAGACAGAACATTTGAATAAATATTTTAAAACTTTTACATAATTTTTCACTCATAATTAAATAAGAAAGATCATGTCAAATTTGTAGAAGGTTCAACTTCTCTACTATTTTTCATTTTCATGCATCCGACTTCAGTAATATTTAAATTGATTGAGTCTTCTTCAAATCAGCCAATTTAACTTCACAACTATGATATACTCATTGTCTTATGGTGCCAATAATCATGCACAAGCCTTGTCAATTTATTATCCCCCTCAAACTAAATGTAGAGAAAATTGAGATGTGATAAATGTTAATCATTTATCGCGTTTATGCAAATAAATTTATTACACCTGCTCACCAGCTAATAATAAGTGCAGGGTTGATTCATGGGGATAACGAGATCTGCAAAGTTAGTAACTAGACAAATAAAAAACTCATGTTTTAAGGTAACTTTAGATTGATTGATGAATGAAATCAAATCTGCAACTGCAAGAGAGAAGAATATCAGTAGATAAATATGTGGTTCAGGTGGCTAACTTGTAATTTTTTGATCATCGATACTAAATATGAAATTCTTGTAATGTATTGAATTCAACAAAATATATGACTCATACACTCGAACACGGTGACAAATCATTAATTATTGCTCCTACTATACAACCAACATCACGGTCAAATTGCACAAGCAAGCCCTAGTTCTTTGTGTCCAACTCTGGACTTATTGAGTAAATATATGGCAAGTATTTGACCTACATACTCAGAAGATGAAACTATTGCACCATAACGGAGACTCGGCGACTTACAAGAAAACACTGAAAGTCATCCATTTAACAGCAAGAGGGTCTGCACAGTGTATAAAATCCATCTCACATTATAGCAAAAACTCATTAGATAGTAAACAAAATCTTAAAGATGCAACACACAAAAATATTCCTCCTATGTCAAATGCACCTCTTTCAATCTGTCTCCCATTGCTTTAAACCATAACACTGACGTCCTGATATTGTATTCCCCACATTATATATATCTACATCAACATTTTGGTCTTCTGCAATATCACCGCTTCTCACTCTCTCAGCCAATTGATCTTCCAAGTAATACATGATTGCCTAGTTCAGTGATCTCACCTCATAGCTTGATTATTTCCCCCACCAGTCTAAATCATTAGGTTATGCTCCGGTGAACCCATGCAGGTTCTGACTTGTTAGCAATTTGATACACGAGCCCTTTAGCAATGACATTCTTCCCGACATTGCTGATGACCCGTAAGGCACACCATGTTATTCGTTCATTGCACAAAATCTATGTAACTCTATCCATCTCTTCTTGTCTCCATATAACAGAATTTAAGTTCCCTAGGCTCATGAACAGAATCAACATCAAGACTAATTTTTCTAATCATTAGATTAGAAAGAAAAAAGAACATGACTCAAAATGAGCAATGGCGGTACCACTGGGTAGACATCGCGTACAGCTGTTCACTCATGTTCAGACCAAACTATTCTTAATTTAATGTAAAATTAATATATTTTTTATTTTTAACCCCAATTAAATTAAAAATATTGTATTTCTTAATCTTGTGTCGCAGCTTAAAAATATTATGTTTCTCATATTTTGTAACACAAGTTCAGCTTAAGAATATTGTATTTTTTATTTTTTTAACTCAATTCTGTTAAAATCATCTCAATAATATATGTCAATTTTTATCATACTACCAAAGTAAAATTTTTAATTCCATCACCACAATGAGTCATCTCAACATCGATTTGAGTCAAATCAATTTCATATTATTCACAACCTGAAGGTCCCATTCCTCACTCCCCTGTTCAAGTTGTCTCCATTGAGTAAATGATGGCTACAATATGTTTCGAATTCACTGCCTTATCTAATATTTATAGCATTGTGCAATTGTTAGATTTGTGAGGAATGTCTCCCTAGAAGTTGAATCATCATCATCTGCCAAGAAGATGAATAATAAATGTACAATTTAAAGGCTGAACCGGCTGACTATTGCTGCATACGCAGCCTGAAGAATAAAATGAGTGAATCTCAAAAACTTAAAATGGATACTCCACCTAGCTGGGGATGAGGGGTAGCTCAGTTGGTGAGCACCTCATCATTTGAGTATAGTTCTCGAGTTCGAATCCCCAAAGGGGAAAATGGAGAACTACTATTGATCCCTTTTAAAAGAAAAGGAAAAAAAAAAAGAAAAAAAATACTCCACCTTGCTGTAGCAGAAATGCCCACTTGAAGTTGGAAGTCAAATAAAATTTGAACATTTGTGTTAGCGCAGATGCATATACAAAACACCAATGAAGATCATAAAGCCCATAACAATCATTACCATCCAGGATGAACAATAATGACACATATTTGGAGAACTTCAAAAATTCACTGACTTAAAAATCTCTGCTTTTACTAATGTATCAAAAAGCATTTTTATCATTTGCAAATGTAATAACATATCATATATGCCTTGAAAAATCAACTTCGAAAACTTGCCCTCAAAAAGTACAATAAAAATCTTTAAAAGCCATGAAGGGAGATGTTAGCCTTGTTCCATTGATTCGCATGTAAGCCAAAATCTGTTCCTTGGTGCGAAGTGTGAATTTTACTGAAACCTGAAAAGTTTACTCGCTTCGGTTTGCTGCTACACGTACACCCACTTCAGCTGGTCGGAGGACTCTGTCATGCAGCATGTAGCCAGCCTGCATATACATGAGTGATGCAATAAGAGAATGCCGCCAGTGGACATTACATTAAGTTCAAAGACAGCAACAAAAACAATCCTTCCAAAGCATTAACAATCACAATACAAACATTTATTAATGATGTGTAGCTTAAAAGGGACATATTAAGCTGGCCTCTCACTGGTCAGCACTAGCTGATTCAAGATCAGCTTGAGTTTATATGACGAGCTTAGCATAAAGCACAACACTTCATTTTCAATGAGTATTACTAGGCACGTCTATATTCTAATACTTGACTGTAAATTGTTGCACCAATGGCAAAAGACTTGCATCATATGGCACCAGAATTCCATATGGCATCGCAAAGTTTTTACCTTTAGTACCACCGCAACTGTGTCCGCAGGCTTTGCAGCGTCAGGCACTTGGAAAACAGCATTATGCCTGTTTGGATCAAATTGCTCATCAACAGGCTCATATTTTTCAATTCCAGCTTTCTTGAACACCTGGATGTAAAAGGGGACACCAGGCATCAACAAAACCATCCACAATGACAAAACTGAATAATAAAAACAATCACTTTAGCTATTGCAATATAATTACTATGAGAACCTCTCACAAGATAATCGTGGTTAGATTAAATGTAATAATTTGTAGACATGATTTGTTAATGTTCTCTCTTATATAACTCAACCACAGTGGGGAGACTTGATAATGAGGCAAATTATGCTTACATCTTGAAGCTGTTTCTCAGTCATTTCAACACCCTCCAGCAGTGTTTTGAGAAGGGGCACGACTGCTGAAGCATCTTTTTCGGTATCAATTTTTGAGAAACTCTCTTTTACAACTGAAGAAGCTCTTCCTAGATTATCAGCAACATCCAACAAGCCCTTGGCAAAGCTCTGCAGTAAATGCCCAAACATTGTTAATTATCATGATAGTAAAACCATTCCCCCGCCAAATGAAGGCTCTGGCTTCACAAACCTGTATAGCAAACTTCTTTGAATTTTCTGCTTCACGCTTGGACCTCTGCATAACATTCTCCATTTCTGCATAGGAGCGGAGAAATTTATCCTTCATAGCCTCAATTTCCTTCTGCTTTGTTTGCAGGAGTTCATCCTTCTCAGTCACAAGTTTCACCAAGTCATTAACAGAAAGCTCCTCCTCTGCATCTAAATCCAAAATAAGGGAAAACAGCAGCCAACTTAGAATTGGATTGCCAAGTAAAACAAGACAAGAAGCTAGATATGTGAATATTTCTGCAATAAACTAGTAGACCTGATTCGTCATTCAGGTCTTCAGTTGGTTTAGCAGGGGCACTGTTTTCCACCACAGAGGCGCCATTTTCCACAGCAGCAGCATTCTCACTTCCATTGTTCGATGCTTCCTTCACAGTGGTTTCCGAAGATGCAGTTGAGGAAAAGCCATGTCTTCGGAAAAAGGAGGCATTCAAATTATGCAAATAAGACATCTGCCTTGTGACAGCCTGGAAATAAGAGTTTTCATGAATCAGCAACAGTAAAAAATAATATAGCCACAAGTTCAACAGGTTGAAAGGAAGAAAAATCCTTTACCTCTAGCAAGCCCATGATCCATTAAAAAAGAAAATGAAAATAGAGATATAGCAACATGCAGGAACATAATTGTTAAATTGTTAGGCGAACCGTAAACAGGGTGTGAAATGAGAAGCAAAACTTCTACACAACAATAAAAGCCATCCAGTCTACAAGACAAGTCAATCCAACTAAAATTTCTAGTAATATGGTGAAAAAAATAAAAACAAAAAGAGTTAAGGCACGTTCTTCTAAGCTGAAGGTTAACTGAACTCAAAACTGAAGTAAGGGCTGAAGAGAAAATTTCTAATATGACCAATAGAGTGAGTTAATTGACTGATATGGATTCAAAATTTGGTAAAACAAACAAAAAGATGAAACCTGAAAATCTGTAACTACATTCCAACCCCGAGTGAAAATGAGACCAAAAAAAAAAAAAGTATGGCGAGTCTACACAGAAACACTAATCAATTTTTGATAGAAGGAAAACAACATTTCCAGTAATATTCAAAACAATCCATACCGTCTCTTAAACCCCAGTAAAACCCTAGTCAAATAAATTGCCGTAAAAGAGCGTGCTACCTTGTTTCGTATATCGCACAGAGTAGAAATGTGTTGCTGGTGGACTGGAGCAGTAAATGAAATCCGGAATTGGGGTAGAGCTCCTTTAGAAAATCGTGATAAAACCCTAGACACGACGGACATATTTGAACCAAGAAAATCAGCTAACTCAGAAAAATTGGGCAGAGAGATCCAAAGAGAGATGAAATTAGTCGTAATGGATTTCGTTTGTCCTCTCTTTCTCTTGCAGAAGAAGACAGGCAGGTATTGAGGCGACGGAACGAAATGCTGGGTATTTGTGTTTAAGAGGTGGTTTTCTTTTTCTTTTATTTATTTATGCAATTCTCTTTTCGACGGGGTCGTTTGCGTCAATTAGATGCCTTCCAGAAAATTCATCTAAGCTGTGAATCTCTCAAGCGCCTAATTATGTATCTCGTTTCATCTTAAATAATAATATTTTATTATGTGATTTATTTTATTTTATATTTTGTACTTACGAATAATAAAGGTATATAGGATATGATGTCAAATTTCATATTCGTTAAATAAGAAATCAAGCTACTTAGTCTTATTAGTTTCTTTTTACTTTTTAGAGGTTTTAGTACATGTTAAGATATTAGGACTATAAGATTTTAGAGTTTAAAATTTTAAATTTTAGTGTTTTACGAATTTAGAATTTCCTAGGGGTTTCATCCTCTTAGCTCACGTTTGATAGCCTAGAATAAAGGTGAGATGGAATAATTAATAACGGTTAAATATGTTTAGTTAGAAATAGGATAAATATTAATAATCCCAAACCAATTTAGATTTTATCCAATTTTCCTTCAAAATTTTCCTAAACGACATCCTAGAAATTTACAAACACCTTTTTTTAATAAAATTTAATATACATGTGAGAACTGTATATCTATAAAATTCTTCATTTGTTGTCAATTAAATATGAGAATTCAACTCATATATACTTAAAGAGTAAAAGGAAGCACCATCAATTTTTGCTTCATGAGTAATGATGCTCGCTACACCATAGTGATGCAGAAAATTCACCCTCAACATTATTATATTGTTTATTATATTCTTGAATGAAATATGTAAGCACATAAAGTACATGTAAATAACAACTTTCACTATCCTTTTTACAATGAAATAATGAGCTTTGAATTTTTTTATGAACTAGGTGGATCCTTTTTATTATTATCTTATTTACCTTGAGAAATGAGTGAAAAACAATAACATGTGATTTTTATAAAATCTCTTGTATTAACTTATTTTCATTTTTAGTAACATAACTCACACTTTTTTTTTGAATTTATATACTGAATATTGTCTTTGAAATATATATTATAAAGACACGATATGCACTTTTATGGTTGTTTATTTCATATAGTTTATAGTAGATCCTTTTAATTATTCGAATGGTCCTAAACATAAATACATAATTTGATAGCAACATGAATAATATGTGTTTGGCATTGTGTCAAATATATAGTTAATATATAATTATCTCAATATATCATAAATTTTTAATTAAGTTTGATAATCTTTTCATCAATTATATGATCTCAACATATCATAAATTTTTAATTAAGTATGATAATCTTGTTCATCAATTATTACTTTTAGTATCTAGCGTCATATAATAAAGTTAAAATACTCTTAGCATGCTTCAAATCTTTGATTTATATATGATCATCATCCTCCACTTCTGTGAATGGAGGAAATAAAAACTTCATCTTTTCCTTTTCACTCAAAAGTGAAATTAGTTTTTCAAAATAATATTAGGTTTTAATATAAATTAATTGAAGACATTCATTAACTAATGTGTAAAAGCTGGAAAAAAAATGTGAAGTGGTCTTAAGTTTCTTACATTATAAGGGTGGATCAGTTGAGAACCTCCTTAAATTGAGAACCGTTGTGGACAAACGTGGACCAATCATTATTTACATGAAACAACAATATATTAATTATATAGTTTTCTTTTTTGAGTTTATTTATTAATTCTTTATTTCATACATTATCATGTATCATTCTTTTTTCGTCTAATAATAATAATACTCGTTTGAAAGAAAGCTTAAGTAATAAAACATGAACATGGCGAGAAAAGAAGTAGACACAAGTAGAGTGGAGAATTTCAACCTGATGTCAACGTATATTAAGGTACAAAAACTCTCTATAAACAGGTTCCAACTATAAGAAGTTGAAATAAAAAAATATAGTCTAAGAGGATTGTAAGTGTAATTTAAAGGGTATTCTACGAGTGTAATGATAGTATTATATACGTCTACATTAGACTTTTCCTTGTGTTTCATTCAAAGTGTTTAGAGGTTATAAGATCCTTGTATTTAAAGCAGTCTAAAACATTCTTCATTATTTAACACGAAAAAGTAGTGAGATATACTAAAACACAAAAAAGTCCTTATCGTAATTTTAAGGTGGGTCAGACTAATATTTAATCTTCAATATGTATCCATGTTATTAATTATGATATACAATACATATAATCTTTGAAACCTAGCGATAGCTATGAGTTCCAGTTCACAGCAGTCATTTCAAGATTAGTTTCCAGATTCAACTTTCAGATTGCGCCGACAGGATAAATGTCGACTTTATTCCTTCACCGCCGTAAGTGTTGATCCCGCCTTCACGACGGCTCATTTACTCCTTCCTCATTTGATCTTCTCGACTCACCATCGTCTTCTTGTACACATCTCAACTCTTGTTGCTACCTTACTCCTCTCATTTTTTGTTGGCCTTCACCGGACACAAAACACATGATAAGGTGCATCACTTCATAATAGATTTGATTAAGACATCTAGTCAATCTGAGTATCAGATATGGAAAAAATGGCACTAAGTAATGAATAACAAAATACATATAAGAGCCGTTTTAAGTTAAATATTGTCGTCTAATTTAACAACTTTAGACGGCGCTGAGATAATAGACGACGCTTGGTATGAAAAAACATCATCATTACCCAATACAAATAGATAGTGTTTCTTACTTTGAAGCGTCGTCTAAACTTTAGATAGCACTTTTGATAATAAAGCGTCGTCTAAGGTGTAACTTTAAGACGACACTTTCTATTAGTACGAGCATTCTGAAAATTTTTTTGGACGATATTTTATACCCATGATTTATTACGGCGGTGCATTAGATGATGCTTCATAAATATCTTCTTATGCACCAAATTAGCGCTGTGATAATAATCCGTAGTAGTGTTTTCAAGGTGCTTTTGACTAGTAAAATTTTTAGAAAATTTATTTAAAGAAGATGTTTTAAGCCATGAAATTTGTTTAAGCTCTACATAAGGAGCTTGCCAAGTTCTTTACAAGGCCTAACAAAAATTGTTATAAAAGGCTTCAACCTACTCGTATGAGTAGATTTAGTAAACACTTCAAAATAAAAGAAAATAGTTTTAAAAGGCTGCAGCCTACTAGTATGAGAATTTTGAGTAAACACCATATAAATGAAGAGATATTAAATGACTTCTTGGAATCCTATGAATATCCACCTCATTTAATTCATAACAGAAGTATACTTATCTTAATACTTTTATCTCTCAATTTTATTTTATATTTTAAAAAAGTCAAGTTCAAAAATCAAGCCCTGAAAGAATTTAAACTTGCATTAAAAAAAAACTAGGCCAGAATTCGTTGGGCTGAATAATAATGTGTACTGTGCAGGTGTTGCAACTTCACATAGCAATTGGTCCACACCAAAATCACACTTGCAAATTCCATCTTTAAAATTATATGAACCGATCAGCAATATTATATAAGTCATGATCGAATTGTGTTCAGTGCTGCTTCTTTACACTTAATATAAGAAACAAAGTAATGTTTTAAAAACTCGAAGAACTGTCTAATGGGGGTGACAAATTCGCTTCTTCAAATACCAATCCAGGAGGTAGGCCTGCCTGCATCATGCTGGTTTTGAACTACTTTGGTTCTTTTGGAAAATGCAATTTGATTAGTGTCGGAAGCTCGGCAAGCTCAACACGAGATCTTCCCAATAAAATGCCCTTTAATTTCGCATCACAGTTCACCATATTTTTGTTAAATGGATCCTGCAGATAACAAGGAAAGTGCATATGGATGTAAATTAGATTTGTAAATAAAAAATCAACAGTTGACTACTGTATAAGTTTCTGCACAATAATTGTTCCCCTGGTGAAGATGTTAAATAAACAAAGATAATCTGCAGGGTTAAGCATAGAATGGATTTACTTAGTGACATGGACACTCATTTTGTGATGGAATTACACAACTTAATTCAACCTATACAAACAAGAATTTAACACCTGTACATGTGTCACACAACAAAAAGGTGAAAGTAATGTAAAAACTGCTGTTTAGTAAGAGTCCAAATTGGGACCGTTAACATGTTAAAGTGCAGTTTGTATGCTTTAAGAACTTTCGCACAATTATGTTGTAGAAGCACAATTTATAGCACCCCTAGACTCATTTTTAGATTTACCAACAGAAACTAAAACCTTTACATAATATTCTTCACCTATATGTTAATATTAACAGTTACAGAATGCTTCTCAGAGCGCGCAAGAGTTAGAAATACCAAACAAACAGCATCACCGAATTATCTAAAAGCGCTGGTTTGTTGCTAAAATAGCTAACTACCTACCTGGAGATTATTTGTCTTTATGTAGGACCAGACACGCATAAAACAACCAAGGCGAGAGATTTGGGACTGGCCAACGAAATCCCTGAGAGTTGATGGAAGATTTACAAGGTCTATCAAGCTGGCAAGCTTCTTCGGGTTCTCTGTGACGGTTTTCCTCACCCTCGGAACTAACATATCTTCCAACTCCCAGCAGTTGAAAACTTTGTTTCTGCAAGTCACAACTAACATAGTGAAGTGAGTAAATATTTAAGATGATGCAGACACATTAACGATGGGGTTGCCATTTATTTGTTCATGAAACAGTATGGAAAATTGAGATGAGATATCACTGGTGCTGTAGATGGTATGCTAAAATCACAAGGGCCTGAAGCATGCATAATTATAATGAACTATGCAAGTATTTTAAATACTCCGAAGTCTGACACCACAGTAGAGTATCTGTTAAAAGGACTTTTAAAGTCCCACATTGTCGATCATCATATATAGTTGAGCTCTCCACTCATTGTCAATTGAATTTGAGTGCAGAGACAACTAGTCTTCAGTAGCATGCTGAAATACAGAAATTTCAAGCAGCAGAGAGAAAAAGCATAACAATGTGAAAAGAAAAATTAAGTGCAGAATAAAATCAAACAGTTGGTGGGTGGAGTTCAACAGGGTCAAAACGAAACCATCCACAGCAAACGCATGCTAAAGAATACAAAGACATGTGCGAAATTACAGAATTTACTATCGCACCGTGCAGAAATGACTCGCAGAAGCCGTCTAGGTTGCTTCGCACACTTGCAGGCAGGAGTTGTACGCCGCTTGTAATTTGGGTTTCAGATTCGTTATACCCAATTCCGCTTAACCGATGCTATAGCTATGCGGCTATACCCCAATGACGACGCCGTTTCACTCTCGAGTACAAAAAATAAAAATAAAGACCATCAGCGTAAGCAAATTTATAACCATCAAAAACAAGATAATTGTATGCAAAACAGAATGGGTTTTGAGAAAAAAAAATTTGATTTTAATAAAATAATTCAATTCAAAACTGAGTTTTGATTTGAAATAAGAATCTAAGAAAAAGGAAAAATCCAAAAGGGATCCTGAATTATCACCACTTATCTAATTGCGGTTATAACAACTGTAATTTTCAAAAAAGGTGTGATGAAAAAATAATTAGACTGATTTCGAATGATATTTAAGACCAATTTATTTGATTTTTTAAATAAAATAGATTTTATTAAATTTGTTGATAATTATGAATGATTGAGTATGAAAAGACGTCGTTTTATTTACGTGTGTAAAATGATATTATTTATTTTGATAAGCAAACGATGTAATTTTCGACACAAATCTAAATTTTGTAATAATATTAGTTTAGGGTAAATTTTATTTTAGAAAATCAGTTCATTTTTTTTTTCATTATATTTTTTTTGAAAATCATGTTAGTTGTGAGCGGTAGGTGATAATAGTGAGGGCCATTTAAAATTTTTTCCCAAAAAATAAAAAAAAAAATGTAGTGTAAATATTAATTAAGATTTGGAAAGTAAACTAAGTTAGTTAGCAGAAGTCGCGACGATTCCCGCAGCGGCCGCGACGGTGATGCATTGCATTCGTTCATTCTATAAATAGGAGAGGAGAGCACTGTAGCAGAGCGGCGTCGGACTAAGATGAAGAATGCGGAGGATTCGCTGCCGGCGTTTTTCCGGTTGACGAGGAGGTTTCCTGGAGTGTTTTTGAAACTGGAACCAGTCCAGAAGGTTTTGCATTCTTTACAAGCGGCGGAGGGGCACCGTCGTCGTCTCGAAGAAAGCAGCTTTGTCCAACTGCTGCAACCCTCGCCCAGCATGCATCAGGCACTGCAACTGCTACTCTCGCAACCCGCCGGAACGACGACATTATTGGTGGGAGGATACGAAGACATCAACGAGAACGAGGAAGAGGGTGGTTCGTTGCAGGGGGTGATACGGATGTTGGAGAAGATGTCGGGGGCGCTTCAGGTCCCGTCGAGTCCGGGTGAGATAGAAGCGCGGCTTTCGCAGTTTGAGGATGAGATTGGGATGCCTGTGGAAGGCCGCGGGACGCTGAATACGTTAATTTCCTCACCGGACGTCAGGCTCGAGGCCATCGTGCTCTTCTTGGCCGCCTACTTCGATGCAGCCCCAGCACTCGTATGATAAGCTCACGTCCTTAATTACTTTTCTTTTAACCTGCTTCAAAAATTTGCTCTCAAACTTCACTTGTGGGTACACGATTGAATGGATGTCACCATGCAATCAAATAAGGTATTATTTCCAATTTCCATTACTGTGATAATCCATGCACACTCTGTTCGGTTCCAAACAAGGCAGAGTACCCGTCGAACCGACGGATTTAGATCGGTCCGGTTTGAAAAAAATTAAAAATCGAATCAAATTATTAATCATCGGCTTTTTGAAATTTGAACCGAAAATTTAAAACCGAACCGATCCACTAATATTTAAAACTGAACCGAACCAACCGGTTTCAAACCGAACAAAACAATTTCAAATCGAATCGAACCAGCCAGAACCGAACCGAACTGAAACCGAACCAAACCGACCGAGAGCATCGCGACACTCTCAATCCTATTCTGTTATATATATAGAAATGGATATGGTTGGTGTGGGAATGTTTTTTTTTTAAGAGACAGGAGGTTTATTACATTATAGATTATACAAATTTTCTCTTAAAACTCTTTATGTTACTCTTACTTTTAAATCTCTCCCGATTTTACGTTGAGAGTAAATATGTTAAGCCTTTTCAAATGTATTTCACCCACCGGGAATTTCTGATTTTATCAATTCAGTCACGTCTTCTCGACATTGTGCAACACCTCATGCTCCAAACCACTGTGTAAATAAGTGATTTCAAGAATTTTTTTTTTATGTTCACCTCTAAGTAACATCTGGGACATTCTGAGGGCTTGACAGGATAAAAAAAATGATATCCTGTGAATAATATATAAAGGTAGATAAGCTTTTCTACACATATATTAACAGAATAAAGGATATAACAAATGTGTGGAACATATTTAAGATATAAATTATTAACAGAATCATTAAATAAAGAATATAACAATTTTTTTTTAAAAAAAAATCAAATAATCAAAGCTTTGTCATTTTATAAACAAAATGATTGGTCCATGTATGTTTGTCCATAATTCATAACTTTAAGTGTTCTCAACTAATCAATCCTTTTCTTAAGTGTTCTCAACTAATCCATGGAGGATCCGTTGTGAATTCTTAAGTTGTGAACAAATTATGGATGATTTTAAACTAATTCTTTTATTTATTTATTATACTTTATTAATTATCTGATATTCGTTTTAACTAATGATGCAACTATTATAAAAGAGAAAATAAAATTTTGAGTTTTTAATTTTTGTTTTATTTCGTACTTTTCATGAAATACAAAAATTTTGTTCAAATTTTCTACGAAAAAAAACAAAAAAATTTCGATCTTTGTTCACTCTCACATAATTACACTTTCCATATCTATTACATTTAATGAGTCTCATATAATAAGTAATGCATAATGAATAAACCTAAAAAAAGAAATAAAATGATTGGTCCAGAATTGTCCACAAGGTTCCCAACTTAAGGAGGTTCTCAACTGATCCACCGGCGGATAAGGTGAAAACTGATTTGAATATGTAAACTATGTATCGTTTTTAATCGTTTTTCTATTTTCAAATCAATGCATCAGATTTTTTAATTTATTAAATCAATACATGTTAATTAATTATATTTTAATGTTAAGCGGATAAAATTTAAATTTTGATCTGAAGTATATCGTTTCCTTTTTTTACGCCACCACTTAACTGTCAAATTTCTTGATTTACTGCTATTTTTACCACGTCATTTCCAGATATTGCAATGACGATCTGCTGTCCAACAATATAAAAGAAATCCTCGGATGTGCACCATAATTACATGGTGCATATGTTACAAATCTAGGATGGTGCATTTTAATTACATTTGCACTATTTGGTGCACAACTTAGGAGGCGGTGCACATATTGATTTTAGATGGTGCACTTTTTGATTTTAGAATGATGCATCGTAGTTTATTATTTAAGTAATGATAATTTATTGTTACAAGGTGCAGTGTTACGAATTTAAAATGGTGCACAAACTGACTGTACATGGTGCGCAAACTGTTTTACATGGTGCACAAAAATTCTCTCCAGCGGCTTTCCCTAGCTCCATCCAAATCAGCCGATACCCCATCCTTTTACTTAGGTCGGAAACATGATGAACCTCTCCGGCACCCAACCTGTTATGTTGTTCCGAAAGTTTTGATCTTTGATTGTTTTGGACGTAGCCAACAACACATTTCATGATGGATGTCTTGTGAACCATTCACACAAGATTTGATGTGCACCAATGGGTTCTGAAAAATCATGCACCACTAAATGTGCACCATTACAGACCTTTTTTATCTTAACACGCTTTGACATTACAGCACAGTTCTGATGAATCTTGATTGCTGGAAGATGTGGAGTTGGAATTTTGTGGGTTATATTCCTTGTCCAGCTGCTAATATGTGAGGATCAACCATATAACCAGAGACGAAAACCTGATGTGGATCATCATACTAGTTAAGAAACTTTGGACTCGACAAATGCTAAGAATTAGATATGATTTTTGGACTTGACAAGCTGCTCATATTGGTAAGAGACTTTGACTCAACAAAATGCTAGAGGGGACGGGTGAGAGGCAACCCGAGGCTCTATCCATATAAGGTGGCTTGAGACCAACCCAACAATGTGTTATTATGTTAGAGCTAGTCATAATTATTCCCATGCATACTGATGAATCTCTGCTTCAATTGATTTATCCTCCAATTCAAGCCATCATTATGCTCAAGCTTCTAATGAGTAGATAAGCGAGGGAGGCTATATCTGGACTCGGCTGCTCTTAGTGTTCGACATTAATGTGATCAGAGAAGGAGGAGGAGTGTGGAGATTAAAGAGTAGTGACTTATCCAAAGATACCATAAATGCCTGGTATAAGGAACCGAGAGCGGTTTGAAGATGATCCAGGGAAAATCCCAAGAGTCGAGCAAGGTGAGTGATGACGGCATTGCCCCCAAGTCATTAATTTTCGGAGTGTCCATGGGGTCACATTTAAACTTGGTTGATGATTGTCAAAGTTGTCTTGAATGTGCCCCTCATGGATGTGGAACATGAACCGGAGGTCATAGTTCCACCATCCCTCTAGTTGAAGTAACTAGTGATGAAATAGTGGATAAGGACTCAAATTGGATCCCGAATGCGTTCTTTCTTGGATCTACTAGCAAGTTTTGGCTTCACGTGTTCACAGGCAGTTGTCTAACCATCAGTTTATAGTTTGCGCTCAGCATTCACCTTTTGTAATGGAAACTTGTTCACTATTCAATCCCCGAAATATTGTTCATACATTAGATAGATTTCAAATCTACTAGCAAGTTTTGATGCACCAATGGTGCTACAGTTCAGGAAGTCTGTGATCTCTCTATTAGATTCTCCATGCAGTTTTTATTCACTGCAATCATCCAATTTCGGCGTCTCATTGTGTGCACTTTGACAGCTCTCAAATAAATAAACATGCTCTACCGAACACGAATCACAGAGAGGACATGATGTTTACTGTTCATTCTTCAGTCTTCCAGCAGGCAGTGTAGCAGTAACGCTGGCAAAGAGATCTCAGTCGGACCCATATACATTTGTTAAACCATGAAAAAAAGAGCATCCATAGAGATATCAACTGGAACTTCTCATGAGAAAAGCGATAATACAACCCAACACAGCACCAGCTGCAACCTGCCAGTTTGTCATAACAGTAGTTAAGAGTGGCAAAATACTTGAACTTGGATATACCTCTTGATGCTTGTAATGTACAAAAGTATTGTCAAAAAACTAGCTAACCTGAAATGGAGTATGGCCTAGTGAATCTCTCAGTGGTCTGACATTTGAGACAGGGTGTTCTGGAGGTAGTTCACAGACTATTTGATTCAGTAACTGCCAAAGGCATTATATGCAGATCTTAGAAATGAATACGTTAAAAAAAAAACTAAGTGCATCCAAGTAGAAAATGAAGGAACAAATGTTTTCATGCCATTTATTAGTGTATTAGTTACAACCACAATGCTTGACATAGGAAGCAGTTTTACTACCCTGACCACGTCCAACAAAGATACGTAGTATGACTGGACGCGCTTAATGATAAAACATATCATTGCCCTGATACAAAACTAGTAAGTACCCCAGTGCAAATAACAAGGCATGTGCAAGTGACTCACTATTCAACCAAACTTAGGTGTCGGTAATAGATAATTCACTGAACAGTGACTAGAAATGATCTTAGTGTGAGCAAGTTGTTTTACATGCACAGCTAAAATACTTCACCCCATGCATCCCATTTCAGTTAATTAATTAACACTACGGGTTTACCCAAAGTATCTAAAAGTAGGTAGTGTACAAGCAACATGAGAGATAATCTTACTTCAGCCTGTCGGCCAGCATGAAGTCTGACACCTGTAGCATCATACATAACCTGTACAAAAATAAATTAATCATTAAAACCAATTGCTTAAGCGACATGGATCTTAATAACAAATTTGATGTGAAAATAAAAGGCCAACAGAATTATTATGTGAAAGCATCGAGTAAAATAACGAAAAGGGCAAGCAGTGTTTAATATAGCCATAACCAGCCAAGCACCCTACTTACAGATGAATACAAAAGCATTTACGACAACAATGATTTGATATACAGTATCGACTTCAAGGGCCTAAAAATCACAAATCTAACTGACCCTAAGTCAGGATGCTCGGAATGAACAACTATTTACGCTGCTTTTGCCGTGCCAAGCTAATAGTTACAGCCCAAGCCTCCAAAAACCATTTTAAGCTATAAATGCATGAAAATAGTCTATGCGAGATTGCAAATGCAATGTTCGATTAATAAAAGGCACCAAAAAGAGGATGCAAACTTTAACTGTCTGGTTTTTTTGATAATTTCTTTCATGAGACAAAGCTTATTGGAACTAGCATTCATTTCGGTAAGCTTAATCCCTACTAGAAGCTCAGCTAACTCCAAAGTTAAAAAAGAGTCGTTTGGCATTAAGTAACATGTCAGGATATTAGAAGCAGGTACTAGTTTACCACTGGGTTCTACATTTATGTACTGTCAGAAATAGAAATACAAGATTAAAATTGATTTGGGTGTTAATGGCCCATATTGGATGAACCATGTCACAATTTGTTTTTTCATTTGAGACTGTAAATACAATGTTAGACATTCTCCATAACTCAAGAGTAATAAACTGACCCTAAATCCGATACATCCAGTTGTCTTTCTCAAAACATTCGAAAAACAAGGATGGAAATGTTAGCATTCTAAATTTTATGTATAATTTTGCAACGTCGTAGACGCTATAAGACTTATTGAGCAAGCAAGCCAGTTCTTCTATACAGAGCAATGACTTTAGAAGCATTCTCAACAGTTCTTGTTTGGAAAAAACTATGTATTTCCATTAACAAATGACAAGTTTTTGAGCACAAACTATGGCTTTGCCTTGTTATTAGAATATTAACCATCCGCTAATCAATTCTAATCTCAACTCATTCAGTAGCAGCTAAGAATAGCTTGCTTTGAACCCTATTGAGTAAAACAATAGTATATATACAACCAGCTATGGCTGAAGAGAACTACAGAGCATTTTCATAACAAGTCGAACTCAGAATCTCGCATAAAAATCATGCCAATGCAAAGAATGATTAAGACCTGGTAAGTAAATACATACAACAGATGCTAAGACCACTGCGATGGCAAATGCTGACCCCCCTGTCCCTTCTTGAAGACCAATAGCAACAGCTAAAGCTGTAACTGTGGCCGAATGTGATGAAGGCATTCCACCCGAGCCTAGTAACCTTCTGGAATCCCACCGTTTCTCCTTGTACCTGCACATCTAGGAAGATAATTTGAATAATTACCGCACATGATGTGTGAATAACATGGAGAGCAACGAAAGGAAAACAGATTACATAAAATTGACAAAGTTTTTTTTGGGAAAGTTTATCTATTTCATTTCCATCGACTAATACACAAAAAATAAGTCACCACAGCATGAAAAGTCAAGGTAGACATTGGCCATTCAGCTTTTAGCAGAACAAAAGGACATTCTCCAAAGAGGAAATCAACAGTGATAACCTACTTAACTGAACCTAAAAACAGGACAGGCTTGGATGACAAACCCATAGGTGCCCTGGTAAGTTAAAAAAGCATTTCAGACACTAATCTCTTGTAATTCCCTCCTGACCAAACAAGCAAAGTCCTGCTGATTACTCCTACAACCTAAATATTAATCCAATTCAAATTTTCACACATTAATAAAATGAATCTAGGAAATTTACATATTCTTTCAACAACTTTTTTATATTTAGTTATCAACAATTTAAAATAAAATTATCAAAGAAAAACACTGAAAGTATTGATTCTCACCATCAATAAAGTGTAAAACTAAAAAGCAGACAAGTTTCTTGCCAACAACTTTCTTCCTTAACAAAATAGGCATGCATTTCGGGACAACCCATAGAAGAGGTATAATCTAGTAAAACTAGAGAAACTGATATCAAACATATCAAGCCATTGACATACCGTAAGCCAGCCATGTACCCAGTACTAAATGGATCGACCTTAATGGTAAATTTGTGGATATTCTATCAAAGTATTTTGATTCTGACAAAGGACCCGTAAGACATGCCACAGTCAAAAACTGACTTCAGCAAAATTTAATGGCTATGAATTGCAATCTGCATATGCCACACCCCAAAACTCATTGCTAAAGGCACCCTGGAATATTTTTATTAGTAAGCTAATTATTTAGTGGTTTTTATTTTAGTAACATTTCTTTTTATTAATTCCTAATAATGTTTTAGGTATACACAATAAAAGTCAAATTCTGTAGCCAACAGGAAAGCTTTGATACAATAAAAACTATTACTTTTCTTCACAGGTTATGAGGGTGTCCTTAGCCATGACAGATCCAATGGTTGATTACATTGTCCTTTGGTGTTCTACTTCAACTTGAAGGGTTGATTTCATCAGATTTGAAATTAATTTATGGATTCCTCGCGCATAGGATCTTTTATCTCCGTCTATCTCTATTCATATATCAGTCTACCAATTTCTCTTCTTTTATTTTGTTTTTATATATTTTCGCAGCGTAATTTGGGGACTAGAGCCACTTCAGCTACTATCCGTAGTTTGAGTATTTACTAAGATGATGAAATTTAAAAAAGAAGATACAATCAAATTGTTGAATCGGCTGATCCAGATGCAACAACAATTTACAGAGCAACAGCAATGCAATCATGAAGACTTATTGCTAATCTTGACAAATATAGAAGTTGGGCAATCCATATTCTCAAAAAAATTTGAATTTGTCAATAGCGATAATTATTGGTGAGGTTGCTTCTCTGATTCAAGTAAATCAAACGTCCATGACGTTGGTGGAGCAATTTCATCAGGAGAAGAACAAATCGGTTCAGGCCGTGGATGAGTACTGAAGATAATAATAATCCTGTAAAGTCTTCTAACCTACAGATTCAAGAGACTGCGAGGAAGATTGAAGTTGACTATTCGATTGTCTCGCGTCCCTAAAATCGAATTTGTAATTTCAGATGAGGAGAGTCAACGATTAATTGTGCAAGTTAATAAGGAATCCAATACATCACAAGGACTACAATTTTCTCATTTTCAAGTTCACACATGAACTCAAGGACGTGTTCTTTTCATGCAAGGGAGACTGAAAAAGGATAATATGTAGGAATTTCTATTAGATTAGTATTTGATCCTGAAATATTTTAGTAAATGGATTTTTCGTAGATTTATTAGATTACTCTGAATTTCTAGGAGCATAGTTATTTAGTAGTTTGAATTTTAGTAGGATTTCTATATGTTCGTATTTAATTATGATCGAGGTTTACACCATAAAAGCCAAATTCTTGTAGCCAACGAAAAACTACATCAATTTAATAACAATTATTACTTTCTCTCTACACCTTGAGTGTAAGTATGACTTTAGGGATGACTTGTTAGGTTATCCCTTTGGTATTTAGTCTCCTTCCACTTGAAGGCTTGATTTTCGAAATGAATTTACGAAAAATCAGTTTACAAGTTCATCATGAGAGGTGCAATTTATCTATACCCAGTCTATACTTTTTCCATCTATTCATCTATCATTCTAAATATCTTCTCTTTCTAATATTTTATTTTTAAATTATACTGCTGTGTCACAAGAGCAAGCCAGGTTTGTGTACCTATGAAACCAGACACGTAAACCAGTATATGATCAGACAATTCAAAAAGAACATATGGACAATTTTTCATATGCATTGCAATCTAATCCAACCTCTTCAGAAACATAAGGTATCCATAAGTCATGATTATATGGATGCAATCATGGAAGGAGGAAGAAAAAAGTGTAAAAGAGATGCAGAGACACACCACGTAGTGAAGAGCTTGAGAAACTGAGCGAGCGCAAAGGAGAGGAAAGCAGAGAGAAGAGGCAAATTGGGAGGGGAAAGGAAGGGCGGAGACGAGTTAGATCTGAAGCTGGACGACGCATCCGCAGCTGTCAAAACCTCGTCCATCTCCTCCTCTTCCTACCGATAGATTAACTGGAAGACCTCCGAAAAAAGTACCAGATCCAGGCGCCGGAGATGATTCGACTGAGAATTAGGGTCCCGGCCACGCGCCGTTTAGGGAAATTCGGGGAGGAGACGATTATGAAGGACAATGTTTGTGTAATTTATTTTAAGGAAATGTACAAAAACGTGCGAATTATAAAATTTGGAAAATTTTGGATTTTTTCGTTTTCAATCGAGTGTTAATTTACTTTTCCTTAATTACTCACCTCTTGATAAAACTAATCTGACTCTGTCAACCCCGCAAGATCAACTACTGACGCGTTCTCAGTAAATATAATGACTCATGCGAGGAACGAATAGATGCTGTCGCTCAAAAATGATTTTATTTTACATCGTTTCATTAAATGAATAGTAAAAAATAAAAAATAAATTTTTTTAAAAGAAAAATCAAAATATAAATAATTAATTCATAAATTTATATTTTTATATTCATTAAAAAATTATTTATTCATCTCATGAACATATTATAAAATCTTATAAACATAGCATCTTATCTCATGATCTTATTATCAAATCTGATAAAAAAAGCAGCTAATTTGATGAACATATCATATGATAAATATAACAACTCATCTGATAAACATAACTGCTCATCTGATGAAAATAGTAGTTCATCATCAGATGAATATCATCTGATGAACATAACATCTCATCTTATGAACATAACAGCTCATCGGATGAACATATCATTTACTGAATATATAATTGCTCATATGATGAACATATTATTAAATTTGATGAACATATCAGTTGATTAACATAATAGCTCATCTAATGAACATATCGGCTTATATGATGAACATTTTTATTAGTTAATAAATATAAAATATTAAATTTATAAAATAATTTTTATTTGAATTTTAATAAATCAAGATAGTATATTTTTTAATTTTTTTATTTATTTTTACTGTTTAGTTAAAAGAGGAAGGAATGTTTTAATGAAAAACTACTCAAAACTACGTCATTTTGGTGGAAAGAGACATGTGTGTTTGAGTGGACTTGAGAAGAGAGAAATGAGTTTGATGGAGAGAGACGGTGTGCTTGAGCGGATTTGAGTGTGTATAAGAGGAGAGAGATAATATAATGATAATGAGAGCGGATTTAAAAAGTGGTTTTGTGTCAAGTCATGATAGTGTCAAGTCATGATGAGTGTCAAGTCAAGTGGATTTGTAATGAGTGGCTTTCACACACACACTATATCTCTTTCGTACTCCACTCTCAAAACTCACTCATCTTTCTCTCTCATGCAAACCCATAAAATCTATGTCCAACTCATATTTATTGAAATATACTCAAGTGAAACTCATCTCCCAAAATCCATGAAATTGATCTTCCACTTATCTCCATTGAAACACTTATGATTTCAAACTTTCTCTCTATTGTCGTATTTTATGAATTTTGAAATAAGTGTTTATTTTGTGTTTTTTGGTTTTTCTAGATTAGTGTGTTGGTGTTGTGTTTATTTTAATTCTAGATTTTCTGCAGAGCTTTAAATTATAAAAAACAATATATAAATGATAAAGCAAACAGCACAAAAAACAAAACACATAACATAAAATACAAAGTACAAAGTGCTAAAAGCTCGTCAAAATCCAAAAAAGTAACAAAAAGCACATCACATAATAAAACACAACATCCACTTGTGTCAAGTCATGATGAGTGTCAAGTCAAGTGAATTTATGTCACTATTCATTTTTTTTATTAATTTTGAACCTTTAAACGTTGTGTTTTATTGTAAGTTGTACTTAACGTATTTAGTGTTCAATGTGCTTTTATGCTTTGTGCTTTTAAACTTCATAGAAAAATTCTTAAAACCCAGATTCGAAATTCAGAAAAGTTCAACATCACAAGTCAGAACCTAGAAAATTCAGAAAACAGAACAAAAACGCATCACACAAAAACACAACATCAAACGTCAAGTGATTGCTTCTCTCCCTAATTAACAAGCAACAATTATACATAGTCATTTTAGAAAAAAATATTTTCAAATCCCTTCTCTAAGGACATCCTTATTAAAATATACATAAAAGTAAATTTATGTCATGTTGCATGTGTTTTGCATCATGTCACACAATTGTCATAAATTTCTTTTTCATAAATCTTGAACTCATATTGAAACAAACCTTCCACTATTTTATTTGTGGAATTCACAATATACATGTTTATAGATAGAGTTGTTGTCACGTTTGTAAGATTAAAACGCGATAAAAGTTCAATTCACATTTGTAAGACTGAAACATGATACAAAATCAAATCTTTAATCACAGTTGAGTCTTCCAAACGTGATAAGAAATCTGATTTTTTTATCATTTTTTCATTCTTCCAACTTAATAAAAGACTTTTTCACGAATAGCTTAGTGCAAATGAAGCTGCTTCGTATAAGAAGCCCAAAAACCACATCCCATATCAACACAAACCTGACATATAAGCTTCTGACTCAAATCTCTTTAAGAAGATTCAACGGGATGCCCTAATAAGATGGTCGAAGGTAAGCAATGAATGAATCCAGGGAGAGTTCTTGCCTCAAAAGCTTCTATTTCTAACACATAAGTCTCACGTGTTGTAGTTTCTAATGAAGCTTTTAGCATAAGAAATGAAGATTTGACCCCAGATAAAGTCTGCTGCCAACTACTGACCAACCAATACTAAATGTGGGCACATCAAGGATGGAGATCTCTGCTAGAGTAGATCAGTAAGTTTTCAGTTGCTGTCTGTCTGGTGGAGCTTGCTTCTGGTTTTTCCAGCTGCTTAAGTTTTGATCTCCTCTGTGAGCTAGACCCTATTCTAATCTAAGCATAATGCTCTGATCTGATGTATTTTTTATTGTTTTGTACATTTTTCTTTCTCCCAAAAAGATCCAGCTCACTATGTTTGCTATGGACAATCCTTTCAGAACATAAATGTATTAGGCATGCAGATGTTTATTTTAGATGGAACTGAAAGCAGGCGACTTAGACAGGCATCTATCCCTCATGACTTTCCTAAGGTTCTCAGCTTCATCGTATCTGCCAGCTTCTGCATAGATGTTACACAACAACACATAATAGCCCGGCTTTTCTGGCTCTAATTTGATTAGTTTCTTTGCGACCCTTTCCCCTACCTCGACGTCTCCATGAAGCCTACAACCACTCAAGAGGGCACCCAAAACAGCTCCATCAGCTTCTATTGGCATCTGTTGGACTAACTCCTCAGCATCTTGCACTAATCCTGCCCTAGCCAAGCAATCAACCATGCATGCATAATGTTTCAGCTCGGGGGCAACTCCGTTCTCCCTCATCATTGTGAAATAGTTCCGGGCAGATGGGACAAGTCCGCCGTGGGCACAGGCGGACAAGACGCCCAAGAAGGTGACATCATTAGGCTTGATGCCTTGGGAAAGCATGGAGTCGAATAAGCTGAGTGCCATGTCCACTTTGTTGGTCAGACCATAGCCGAGTATTATTGCGCTATATGAAATAACATCCCTTTCAGGCATCTGATCAAATACTGCGTGTGAGTATTTGAGCTTCGCACATTTGACGTAAGTGTCGATCAATGCATTGCCTAAACTCAGTCCCAGAAAAAGACATTTCCTGACGCACCATCCGTGGACGCTCTTTCCTTGTTTCAGGAGTCCCAGATGTCCACATACAAGGAGCAAACTCACCATGACAACACCATCAAGCTCCACTCTGTGTTCAACCATGTCTCGAAACAATGATAAACCTGCGGCGGGCTCTTCCTGCTGAGCGTACCCGGCCAACATAGAGGTCCACAAAACTGAGTCCCGATCAGGCATTCTATCAAACACGTTTCGGGCATCAACAAGCTTGTCAAAGGTGACGTACATGAAGACCAAAGCAGACCCCACGAACAAACTCATGTCGGCACCCATTTTGAAGCACAGGCCATGCGTGGAGGTGCCGTGCTTGATGGACCCGGAAGCGGCAGATGCACGCAAAACAAGAGGAAGCGTGAAGAGGTCAGGGGCGATGGAGGATACGCGCATTAGAGCGAAGAGTTGGAGTGCTTTGTGGGGGAGATGTGAGCGGGAGAACTCTCCGATGAGGATGTTCCAGGAGTAGGTGTTGCGAGTGGGCATGTGGAGGAAGAGGGAGAGGGAGTGGGGGAGGAGGGAGTTGAGGCGGGAGTAGACGGAGATGAGCTTGGAGGTGAGGATGACGTGTTGGTAAAGGCATGTGCGGAGGAGACGAGCGTGGAGGTGGCGGAGGTGTTTGAGGGTCGGGGATGAATGGAGAAGGGAGAAATAGCGGGAGATGAGATTAGTGGTAGTGGTAGAGTGATCCGTGAAGTGGTGGCGCCTGACAAGGACACACTTGCTGGGTTTTGGTACGAGCAGCTCCGTGAATAATCTGAATCTAATGCCAACCATTGATTCAATTTGGAGGATGATTCATTCACAAACAGAATCTCATTTAACAACTGGGTTTAGATGATGCATGGTGGAGCTCTGAGAAATGCACAAATTCTAAGTGTCCGAACCCCGCCCAATGACTCATTGGTGGGTGCTTCCCTCGAAAATAATGTCTTTTCAGGTCGTTTTTATTAAAATATTATCATTTTTTTTAAATAAACGGTAAAAAAATCTGAAAAAATTTAAAAAAAATATTCTTTTACTAAAAAAATCTAAATAAAAATAATTAGTTCACAAATTTATATTTTTATATTCATTAAAAAATAGTTTGTTCATTTGATAAACATATTATCAAATTTATGAACATATCAGCTCATCTGATGAATATATTATCGAATCTGATGATCATAACAACTCGTTTAATGAACATAATATCTGATGAATATAGCAGCTCATCTGATGAACATGACGGTTCATCTGATGAACATATCTGCTCATCTGATGAACATATATCTATTGAACATAACAACCAATCTAATGAACGTATTTTCAAATCTGATGGATATAAAAATTCGTCTTATGAACATTACAGCTCATATGGTGAACATAGTAGAATAAATATCAACAAAAGCAAATGAAGTTCATTTGATGAACAAGCAGCTCATTTGATGAACATATCATCCGATGAACATAATAATTCATTTAGTGAACATAACATCTCATCACATTACTGATGTGATGAGTTTCTGACGTTTGTTATTTTTTTTAATCAGTTTTAAGAGTCTACTCTGTGTATTTGTAGATGCAGTTATACACATGTTTGATGTGGTTGCTGGCTGTCGTATACCAATGCTATGATTCCATTTTTACAAGTAGCAGATTAATGGTGAATTTTTGGGGTTTCATTATTACCTACAACCTACAAGTGTCAAATGTTGTCCTGATGATACAGTTTAAATTTAAGTGGGCAGTCTGATAGAAACTGGACACTTTGTTCACTAGATTTGGATAGTGTATAATGCTTACATACAGAACTTACATCTTTGTAAACTAACATGTCTGGGAATCTCAGGAAATGTTATTGGTGATCTGAAAATGGGAAGTTTTCCAAGCATGTGTTTCCCAGTAATGGAATGGGTTTCTTATTTGAATATGTGACTGGACCAGTCCAACTAATTACTTCTAGGTCTCACTTTGTATGAGTTTTTGATGTTACATACCCCTGTTCATTTTGCGTTATATGCGCCCGTTGGCTGGATGCATACTTCTTTCAGTGGCGGTATCACTGGGTGTACAGCGGGTTCCGACCAAACGTTCCTACTTTAGTGTAAAAATAATATATTTTTAATTTTTGTACCCCCAATTAAGTCTAAAAATATGATATCTTTTAATTTTGTATCATAGTCAGCTTAAAAAAACTTTTATACCCACAATTAAGCTTAAAAATATTACATTTTTTATTTTTGTACTTCATTCAGTTTAAAAAAAAAAATTGTACCCCAAATTAAAATTTATAATTCTGCCACTGACTTCTTTCATCTAACTTCATTAGAAATCTACCTTTCCACTACACTAGTACCTGTACTATCATTATCATTTATAAATCCCAAAATGATTCCTCAATAATAATAGAACTAGAAGAAGGATCAACTTATTTCAATATCATAGACATTTGCTCTTGAAGATTAACATCGGCAGTACAATCCAATATAACCAAAATACTTTTATTGTCTTATCTTTTTGATAATTTATATTTAATAGAAGAAAGCGGCCAAAGAGATAGACTCATTCTGAATATTATGACCAAGATAATGGAAGTGAATGTCATTACTTGAAATACATCAAACATGCTGTATAATTGGATAAAACTCAGCTAACATTTCAATTAAACCCAAAAAACTTCTATTATTATTTTCATACAATCTCTTTTGTGTGACAGTATTAAAAAGAGGTATAATATTGATTGTACTTAAGAATTTGTTTTTTAGAAATATTGATGCTGGAGATAATTAATGTCCAAACATCTAAGAATAAGATTTATATAACGGGTATATATTATTAACACATCTCCAAAAGGTAGGTTGAATACCTCACTTTTCAATATGATATGATGCGTCTTTCAATGGGGTGTTCAGTGTGAGATGATCCTTGAGTGGTAGTAAATGATGTCAATAGTCTATGTAAATGTTTAGTAAATATGTTTACCCATTGATCCTTCATATGGATATGATAAATCTGAAAAGTGCCTTTGGTAACTCGTTCTCAAACAAAATGGTAATCAAGTGCTATATGTTTCATGCCAAAATAAATACTTAAATTCATGCTTAACTTTGTGGCTCAAGTGTTGTAGAAATGAATGATAGTTGGTTGAGGAAGTGATGATACAATATTTTCACCTTCTGAGTATGCGGATCAAACATTAGTTAAAAAAATTCATACACTATAAGTCCGGAGTCGAACACAATGAGCCTTGACTTACTCGGGCGATTAGGATACTATCACCTACGTATTCAATCCTTGATAAAAGGTTGGCGGTTGAGGGCTGATTCAAGTTGATTCTAGTGCGGAAAGCGTTTCTTTGATACTATATAAATGCAACTCTACAAAGTCTTTTAGTTACTACGCCATGGTTGATATTCACTTAAGATATCACAATCAAGCTTTTCAAGTCAGTATCCAGCTCCTAGGCCTTTTTCCTAATGCGGATAGCGACTACAATCTTTTCCAGTGTTGATTCAAATGCGGCTAGTGACTACAATCTTTTTCAGTGCCGATTCATTCCTTAACACGGTTTTAAAGGATGAAATACTTCGTGATAATGTATAAAAGTGTTGTCAGAGTCCCATTCGTCCTTCCCACAACCTTTGATTCACACCTTCGGTTACCCGATCGTTGATGACTACAACTATCCTAAACATTGAAGTAACTCTGATTTTCACCTTTGTTGGCTCAATGCCCATAGGATAGAAGATAAGATGATCTCGACTCGATAATATCACTCGACTCTTAAAACCTCCAATTTTTGTCTTTGGTTATCAAGTCCAGTGCTGCAACCGGGTCATAATCTTAACCACTTCCGATTCTCACCTTTATTGGCTAAGAGTATGACCACAAAGGGTGATAGAGGCTAAATTCTTCCATAACCTGTTTTCTCTACTCAATTATAGCAACATATTTATCATAAAAAAAATACATGTCAACTTGTAAATAAAAGATACTACATCAAAAATGTAATAAAAATAACTTCATAAATGAAATATGAATAACATAAGAGTACGATACTCTAGGATCCACAAATGCATAAAAACAGGAGGCTACTTGTTCATGGTTTGGTTGGAAGCCATGCAGGCCCATTCCTGAAGTTTTTTGGGCTCTGGGCAAGATTCGTTTATGCACCCTCTAACTATGTGTTATATCAGTTTTACAAATAAATTACTTTAACTGTTGTCAGCTGAGTTGGTTTACTTATCTTAAAATTTGAAGAAGGGCGTAAGATCGAAACGCCCTACTGTTATATTTTTTACTCCTATTTTCAACATGAACTGTGGACCAAACTTCAGGTTTGTTGGGCCCCGACTCCTGATGAGCCCTAGTGACCGCCCACATGGGCCAAGCATCAGGGCCGGGGCTGAAGCCATGCATTCTTTCACAAAGCTAGACAAAATTTTTTAAAAGAAGTATAGAGAGATTCTCTTTCTTGGCTTGCTTGGACTTCAATTGGATCTCCTTAGATTCTTCTCTTATGTAGTGGAAGTCTCTATTTATATTGGTGGTAATTAGAAGAAAAGGTGTGAAATCATTGGCCATTGAAAGGAGAAGGATTTTCTCTAAATATTCTCAATTCAATGCTTCCTGGAACT
>NQLW01001222.1:43576-62738 GCA_002312845.1 Kalanchoe fedtschenkoi
ATCACTCTTGGTCGCCGTGTCTCGCAAGGAAGAAGACGACGCCACAAGCATCTGCATGCGTTTCAAACTCGTCTCTCTTCTCTCAATATAATGCAGCTGCGCAGCTCGACGGCTGGTTGCCCGTGGTGCGACAACTGTGACGATCGAGTTTGGGTGGTGATGGTGGTGTGAGTGAAAATGAAACGATGAAGAAAAGGAGCAAGCGGGAGGTGGTGGTGGTGAAGAAGGCGAACGAGCTTATGGGTTGTATTTGTCTTAGAGTGGGAGTGTGTGGCGCAGATTTATGGCGACCACAAGTTCGAATATTAAAGTCCAAACATTTTCTCAAATTGTCTTTTGTTTGTTTCCTGTAAATCAGTCTAACAATGTTTGATGTTGTTTAAGATTTTTTTTGGATCCCTACTCAAAATTATCTTCATGGCATTATGCAATAATTTTGCTATAGTAAGTAACTTTTTGTATGATTGACTTGTATTCAATTTTGTCTTGAATGAATGAGTCATAAAAATTAGATTTATTGTGAATTAGCTCACGTACATCTCTAATATAATTTTTAAAAAAATAGTTTAAAAAAAACTTTGCTCTAAAAATTTGCAATTGTAAATTGTGATTTATCTACTTTCACCGAGCTCGGAAAAAAAAATCACGGTTTAAAATTACAAATTTTGAAAATAGAGTATAATAACAAATGAATTGAAATGAAATTTTCAAAAAAAAATTATAATATTATATAAAAAGTCGAAATGAAACAAGTATGATATTCAGAATGCTTTGAGATTAATGTAATGTAGAGAAGATTAGGGTTAGTTTATTTGTACGGTTGTTTGATTATACACGGATGTATAAAATACGTATAAATGTGTATTCATGTTTTCACATTTGAAACATTTTGGCTTCAAGCGTCAAATAGTAATAAATAATTTGATTTTTTATTTCAGTGAGAAGGAGCTTGTGGTCGTCATTTTTCCCCGGAAGCTGTATTGTAATTTGACTGTAACAGCTCACTGTACATATATAAATAGAATGTGGATCAAATGAAAACCACATTGAATTTGTAAACTGTGAACTCATCATATCCATTGATTTTGTATAATCTAACGGATCATGATTTTTGTATTTTAATTTATATCTTATCTTCATTTTTATTTGATTGATAAGATTAAATATTTTCCTTAATTATCTCACCTCATTATCTGTAGTAAATCTATGAATATCTTTCTTTATCTATTTCATCGGTCAACATTATCACTACTTTCTTTTTTATTAAACATAAATCAAATTATGCACCATGAGATTTCAATTGTGCACCAAAAATCAAATTGTGCACCAAGATTGAATTGTGCACCAGTGCTTAGAGATTGAAGTGTGCACCAAAATATATAAAAGGTCTTATGTGCATTAAAAATGATAAAAGTAGGGCATGAGAAGTTAGTTTATAGGAGGAGTGAAAAGTGGAATTAGCCGGTTATTTGAGATTTAATTAGGGGATGATATATGCTTACCTAATTTATCTCATCATCATCCGATTAGTTACTTAATGCGATTTAGTTGCTTTAATTCAAATTAAATCTAGTGCATTGATTTTCAGAAAATCAACGATCATATTTGGTTCACAGTTTACAAATCCAAACAGGTTTTCATCCGATGTGAAAAATGTGCACTAAATTTATTGATGAATTGAACAGTGCACTAATGGTGTAGACACAGAGTCCGGACATAGACAAATATGCACTGCAATATTAAAAATGTGCACCAAAATTACATACGTGCACCATTATAAATTTTAACACATATAGAATTGAATTGAAAAATTAAACTCGACATGTGGAGCGGAAATTGAAAAATGGGTTAGATGAAAAGATATATCTTGATTGATAAGAGAAAATAAATAAGGAAACAAAAATAATATGGAAAGATAAGGAGAAATAAAAGAGAATATTATTGATTTGTTGTAGATAAGTATATGCGCAGATTTAGGAAAAAAATTCAATTGAATTTAATAAAGATAAATAAGATATTATTTTAATTAAAACCAAATAAATCATGATCCGTTGGATGAAACAAGATCAATGGATATTAATAGTTTACAGTTTACAATCCAAAGTGATTTTCATTTGATCTACATTCTATATATATATATATTTTTTGAAATGATAATTTATAAATAATTTATTACGTAAAAACCTACAGCTTTACTGTTGTGATTAAATGAACTGTTAACATGAATTTTGGAGTGTTAGAGATTAACTAATAAGACTAAAATTACTGGAATGGGGTGGTTTGAGAGCGAAATTAACAAGTCCATTTAATTAATTTGTTGGATAGAAGATTAGATTTTATAAAAATCTGCATCTCAGGAGTTCAAAATTCTTTAAATTAATTTTTTTGTGTCTAAAATACAATATTCAACTGAAAAACTGATTCAAGAAATGAAGTTTAGAGATTAGATTGATTTTTATCGCTGAGAATATTAGATATATCATGACAGAACATCTCGTGTGAGCAACTCTACTGACATTATTTTGAATAAATTTTAAGGGTTTTAGTGTTTCAGAATTTTATAATTTGTAGTATTTGCTAAAATTTTAAGGTTTTAAAATTTTATGATTTTTAATATTTTAAGATTTTTAAAATTTCAGAATTTCTAATTTCTGTTGTTTCCAGATATCATATATATTTGTATTTCGCAAAGTCTCCATTGTGGAAGTTTGTGAGACAGTTAAAAAATTAAAATTTGAAATTATAGATCTCCAAACTTCAAAAACGCTAGAACACTAAAACAACATAAATGAAACCCTAGAATTCTTTAATAAAAATCATCAAATATGGTACCACTATAATAGTCCAAGTACCTAAATTATATATATACTCTAACACGGTGCATAAAAGGATAATAATTTATCTTATTTTAGGTATTTGTACTTCGTATACTTGAGTCATTTTTTACTATTTATGGATGATTTATAGTTGATTTTACCTCTTGTAGGTTAAATATGAAGTAAAGTGACTTTGGAAGAGGAAATGGACGAAAATAATGTAAATCAAGGACCATTCAGCAAATATTCAAAAGTTCGGCTCAACCTAGCTCTAAGTCAGAGCTCGAATTTTCGCTTGAAGAATGGCATCACGATCCACATCGTGCTCACGGGACGACCTAAATCGTGTTTACAAACCAAAGACATCGCCCAGCACGAATTGCTGGATCGTGTTCAAGGACGAGTCAACACGATTTAAATCATGCTTACGACCAGAGAATGATAATGCACATTCAACACGACCCTCGCTCGTGTCGTGGACAAGACTCGGATTGTTCCATCAAGTAAGTCGGAAACAGATTTTTTCGGAATTTTTCAACATCAATTTTTGTGAATGTTGGAACGAAACTTAACAGAACTGAGGGATGAGAGAGAAACTCTCTACCCCTAACGGCTAGTCTTTCAGATCTGTTTGTCTGTCGCTACTCGCCTGCACTCGTCATCCAATTCCGTCCTCCATTCCGACCGCAATCATCCCCTTACAGCCCGCATCCGCCGCCCCCTGCGCCGTCCGCCAAAGCTCGCCAAGAGCTCTCTGCACAGATCCGCCGCAATTGGCCCTCGTCCTTGGACGTTTCGAGCCGTGCGCTCATGGTAACGACCGCGGGTTATCCCCTGTTAGTCGCCACCCCCCGCTTGACGGATTCTGGGCCATCAGACCCGACCTCGTGGCCCGCCCTTCCCGGCGACCCGTGTGATTCGACGCCAGCTCTCGCCATGGGGAACGCCCAAATCTCCTTCCCTGCCGCAGCTAGGTTGGAGATGAAGCTTAAATTCCCCACCATCGACATCTCCAAGCAGAGTAAGGCGTCCAAGGACGGGAAACCGGTCATCCTCTTCACGCTGGGGGAGCTTAAGCATGGAGCCCAACACCTCCAACACGCAGTAATCATCAAATTCTCAGTCGGAAAGCCTAAGGCGAAGGAGATCCGCGCCTACATCAAACAGAACTGGAAGCTACTCCGCCGGCAGCCTCGACCTCAGGCATAAATTCGTCATCTTGAACTCACGGGAGGACCTGGTGGAGGTGATGACTTGCTCTACTCACCAGATCAGTCCCTTCCTCTTTAAGTTGGTCTGCTGAACGCCTCAGTTTAGTCAGAAGTCTTCCAGGGCGGTGGCCTGAGTGAGGATCCCGAGTCTCAGCCTGATATTCTACAACGAAAGCTACCTAAGGTCTATTGGAGACGAGCTCGGCACTTTCCTCAAGGCGGACGCCCGGACCATAAACATGACTTGTCCCGCCTACGCTCGTTTTCTTGTGGAGGTGGATCTCAAGAAGCCTCTTATCCGGGAGTTATTCATAGGGAGCACGACTGGTGGAGGCAAAATTTTTGAAGCAATTTATGAAGTCCAGCTAGCCTTTTGCTCTAAGTGCCAGATTCAAGGGCACAACTTAGCCGAGTGTCGAAAAGCGCAAGGAAAGCCCATGAGCGGCGCGCCTGTCGCGAGCATGAGCATGTAAGTCTCCGGGGCCCTGTTGCGAGGCGCGGGCGCTGGGCGGATTCAAATGCTACGACGAGATCATAACAGATTAAGGGGTTAAATTGCTCAAGAAATTATGGACCAACAAGAAAAAGAAGAAGCCATGCTGAAGACCCCGGAGAGGGCCTTAGCTACCGAGGAACCGGTGGAGCCGGAAGATCCGGGTGCGGAAGCTGCCCTGGATACGGACGTCCCCGTGTGTGGTGCGAAAGAAAGTCAGCCGGCAGCCAGGGATGCTTGCGCTAGCAACCTCGTTCAGTATTCTTGCAGACATCCATGAGGAGCTTAAGGAATTAGAGCCCGAGAAGATGGCGCCCGCGAAGTGCAACAATAAGATGACCATTGGGCTCACAACCCAAAAAAAACCAAAGGAAGACCAGGGCATACCCGACCCATCTCGCGAGGCTCCATCGAGCATGCCGAGCGATAGGGTCCAAGGCCCGCCTGAACCAGCCCGGGTGATACTGCCGAGCGCGCCGTGCATAGAGGTCCAGGTTCCTAAAGAGCCAGCCCGAGTAGCCCCACCGAGCTCGCCAAACAAAGAAGGTCGGGGCCTTTCAGCCTCCTCGAATTTGCCCTAGTCGCAGGGTCTAGGTGAGGCAGACACGTAGACTCAATCTGAAGAAACTTCAGAGAAAGCCTCAATTTTCCTTCTCCCGAGAGCTTGCAAGGGCGAGGACCTTGCTGATGAGGAGATTCCCAGCCCGGTAGCTCCAAAGAGGAAGAAGAAGAAGAAGGCTAAAGACAAAACCTCGGCATTTACTATCGAAGATGAGGATGAGGAAACCTCGGCTACCAACATAGGCGAGTACCAAACAGCTTCCAGATGGGAAGATGAGTACCACAATCCTAGGAGAGAGCCGAGAGAATTGAGGAGGACCTTAAGGTTAATGCAAAAGTCAAAACAAAGATAGCTATTAGGAGAGTGCGGAATACATCCTCTCCTCCGCCCTCACCTCCGCCCTCAGATTAATGGACCCTCACAAGTATCGTGCCTGGTAGCTTAGCGGCCTATTTCTGGCTCGCTAAGCCCCCTTTGGTAGCGCTTTTGCGCACCCTCCTGTAGCGCTTACGCGCCTTTATTTTTCTTTCAATAATAAAAGCTTTTATGAAAAAAAAAGTAAGTCGGAAACAAGACCCATTGAAGTTGCTAAGCATGACCCAGATGAGATGTTAGGGTAGGTCGTGCTGACATGTGTCACGTGTAGAAAGGCCAGATTCGGACATATTTGACTTTATCATTTTCAAACCTCTTTTGACAACAATAATCCTTCTGAAATACCAAAAAAATATAGGATTACAACTCAATTATAATAAAAGTCAATCTCAAACCCTAACACTTATGGCGCACCACAACACATCTTCTTGTCAAAAAGCCAGAAAGACGAATTTTGTTTAGAGTTGGAGGTTCAAGAGATTTAGCCTTCCTTTACCATTCTTATTTTACTTTTATAAATATTTTATAATTGTTATTTTAGTTATACATGATAAATAGTCGTCTCTGTCCTATGATCTTATAGATCCTAGGTAGTACACAAATTCCATTTTAATGTTTATTTAATTAAGAATATTTTTCATCCATGATATTAACGCTTCGTTCATTGATTGTTATTACGTATGTTAATTATTTTAAGAAATTTAAGTACTATCATGCATAGTACTTCAGAATTTAAATATGCATGCTACAATAACTTAGTTTAGGATTAAATATGTTACCCTCCAGGAAAGAATATTTCAATTCATGAAGACCATAATCATGATGTGTCGGGTATTGTATTTAGTTGTAATCAATTATCATAGTCAATCGAATACTGAAATCAGAAGTTTACATAGGAATATTGAGTATTTGTTTATTTTACAACATATTTAGGAAATATTAGTATGTCAACTTTTTACTAATATATCAACCTACAAGTTAAATATCAGAATTGAGAGACAACAGAATACAAAATTAATTATAGTTAATAATATTTTACGTTGAAATTCCCAAAAATTGGACTCGTAATGAATTATTGAGTGTTATGTTGTATTATTGAAATTGCATGAAATCTATTTGCGCCTGAATAACATGTTGAGTTTTGCATGTGATCAAGGCGAAGTAGAAATCCTATGATGCTTATGTACTCTGTTCGAATCTATTTCTGTGTCGTAGCTTTCAGTTTCCTTCACTTGTTATTAATCTTCCTCTACTTCAATTCATTTAGAATTAAATAGATATTAATTAGGTTATTTGTTTTTAATAAATATTTTACTCATTTTGGTTCAACTTGGTACTTAATAATTAGGTTAATGATTTGACTGTAGTGGTACTGAATATAATGACATATATAAAAGATCAAAAATACGCATGTTAAATTGGCGCCATTGTCGGAGTCATCGATTTAATTATCAAAAGCTTTTGACTTAATTTGTATCTAGCTTAATTCTAAAAAAACTATATTTTTTTTTGTAATTAATTTTCACTAACTTTTGTTTCTCCATCTTGTTTTGTGATGATGTTTCCTTACTATCAACAAGTCTATTCTTCAAACATATCTTCAAAGAATATAGGATGATACGAACATGTATATGACGCAAGTTACTTGCCCTATGAATCACAAAGCACACCTTCTGGGAGGGAGCAAAATAACGCACCAAATTCCCATAAAAAATATCATGCATCTCATTCTTATCAGATATAGTACATAATCGCAATCTGCCTAGATATTAGCCTAGTCCGCGATACCATAAGTGCACATTTGATAGCATGTATTAGAAAAGAGATAGCATTATTAATACCATGATGATGTGTTTGGTTCAAAATAAGAATATGTATTAATAATACAGGGGGGGAAAGTTTATATTTAAATATCCATATTAATAATACATCTTCAATATGTGATATTAATTATACGGGTATTGATAATACATTCTTATATTGTATGATGTATCAAATGTGCACTAAATGTATTCCTGAATCACAGGATCTGGAACCTTAAATAAGCAATAATGATCTCTATAATGTTATTCTGAAATTCATGCAAGCAATGAACAGGAGCACTGACCAACAATTTGTGAGCATCCACAAAGGAATCAGTGAGTGTTTAGACAAGATTTAACAAAATATGAAAGCATGTATTGATAAAATTATGTAGCTAATACCTCGGATTGGAATGCTTGCAAATCAATTCGCTTAACTAATTATGGAAAAAGCTTTTCATGAAGAATGTTGCATTGATTTGTCTGAGAAGAAGAATTTTCTACCAGTTATACATATGTGAGCTAGAAGAACCATTAGGTAAAAAATTGGAAAAAAAAATATTGAGCAATCATATGCTCATGTTTGGGATTCTGTTGATGTCTCTACTAGAACATTCCAAATAAAACTTTTTGTGCTCAACAAGTTAAGATTCTTAAATGATTAGTGGAACTTGACACAACAATTGATTTACACGATGACTCGAAGTTCGGAGTGTCAATCAAATTAATGAAGTTTGGCGCACTACCCAATGACCAACATGAAGAATTAAAGATAGACGTGCCAATAAAATATGATGATCCATATGAAGAGTGTTTCTTCCACCACCTCTAAAACTTCTTTACAACTTCAGGATTTATAAGTTTAACATTATTTGGAGTCAAGAGGCGATGTATATTATCCACATATTTTTGAAGGACGGTATTTTTGAACATTGAGTAGTTTGCTATCTTGTTTCATGTTTAGGAAATATTAGTATATCACATCTTGACTAGTATTTGTGATATGCGAATACCATAATTGGGAGATCACACAATATGAAGTCAAATGTTATCAATAATTTGTTGTATAGAAATACTCATAAGTCGGACTTATAGTGAATTATTGAGCTTTGTATCGTAGTACTAAAATTGCATGATTTTTTATTTGTGACTGAATAACATTATGAGTTTTGCATGCAACCTAAATGAAATAGAAAATCTAGAATGCTTATCCATTTTGTTCGATTCATCTCTCTATCATAGTTTTCAGCTTCCTTCAATTGCTTTTAATCTTTCACTACTTCAATTCATTCACTTAGAATTAAAAATAGATATTAATTAGATTATCATCACATAACAAGTCTTTTGTTTCTCTTGGTTCGATTTGATACTCTCTAAAATAATTTGACGGAGTGATACTTAAAATAAACATTGACATATATAAAAAGACAAAAATAAGCGTGTGAGTACATCCGCTAAACTTAAATAAAATATAATATAAATAACATATATTTATCGGCACTAGATGATAATGAATAAACATATGTGGTGAAATGAATGAATAAAGATATGACCTTCAAAAAATGCCGACCCGGATGCGGGGGGGCTCGGAGAGAAGCACACCACATCAATTTCTTGCAGCGTCAGTTTTAGTTCATTGAATCCCCTCCCATCAACTTCGTCCCGTGTTCGACGCGCCTCACCTCTTGTCTTGTCAGACTCGATTATTGATCCTACTCTTTCCATACATTTGTGCATTTCCTAGTGTATCAAACAGTCGCGAATTCAAGATTTTTTTAGGGGGTAAAATTAAAAATTTAATTGAAATTAAGCATGTAAATTTATTTATTTTATATATAAATTTTTTTAATTTTATTTTTTACATAGACATAGAAATTTTACGTGGGATTCGGGGGGCGACCGACCTCATTGCCCCCAGTGACTCCGCCCCTAGTATCAAATATGATAGCTCCATTTTTTTACGGAAAATATAGTAGAAGGGATTTGAATATGTCACCACTTCCGTTTTTGAATTATCAAAACATTAAAAAATTTCTGAACTAATTTAGAATATTTTGATTAATTTATATTTGAATTACTGAACACAGCTGATACTATCAATTTAAGGAAAAAAATTAAAAAAAAACCTTGAACTATCACCACTTACTCAATTACGGTCAGAACTACCTCAATTTTAAAAAAGAGTGTGATGAAAAACAAATAGACTGATTTTTTAAAATAAAATTTACCAATACACTCATAAACTAATAATATCACAAGACTTAAATTTGCATTTGAAAATTATGTTGTTTGGTTATCAAAATAAATAATATCATTTTTCTCAAATAAACAAAATGATGTCTTTTCATACTCAATCATTCATAATTCTCAATAAATTTAATAAGATCGATTATATTTAAGAAATCAAATAAAATGATCTTAAGCATTAACCTAAATCAGTCCAATTTTTTTTTCATCGCACTTTTTTTGAAAATCGCGATAGTTCGGACCGCAATTGGGTAAGTGCTGATATAGTTCACGACTCTTTTTAGGGTTTTCTCCTAAATTTAACTTTCTAGAATTAGTCCAATTTTATTTTATTTTTTATTTTTATTAATAGTTTTTATAGTTCAAATCATAATTAGAGAAAGCTTGGGGCCTTTTTATTTATTTTTTATATTATTGGGAGTGTATTGAATAATTGCTCCATCCGCCAGTCGAACTTGTCCAATCAGAGTCAAATCTCTTACTAGTTACTACACTAACAGGCAAAAGATAATCTATTTGTAGGAGACTAAATTACCATTATATCCTTATTTAATTAGTTTATATTTCATCATTTATATGGGCAAAACAGCCATTTCACATATGGAAAAAGAAAACAAAATCAGAGGAAATGAACAATATATTCTTACTTATTAATAACAAATATTTATACTCAAATGATTGATTTATCCCCATGAATTATGAAACAAAAACTAACGTAATAAAAATATATTAAACATTTCGCCAGTTAGCTTCCATTGATAGATGGTCCTGAGGCACACAGCTTAGAATCCAATTGTCCAAATTAATAATTGAGACAGACTTTAAAAAAAATTGGGATGTAAGATTAAATAGAAAGTTATATGAAAATAAGAAGAAAAATTTGTATAAATTAAATTATTTTCTCCAAAATTTTCCACCCCTAACAAAACATGAGTAAAAAAAAGAAAATGGAGAATTTATTTTCTCTCAAATTTTCCTTTTCCTCAAACTTTTCTCAAATCAAACACATTCTCACCGATTTTGTTTTTTCATTCTTTTATTTTATTTTTTAAGAAATTAGGGTTTACGCAGCGCTTTGCTGCGAGCACAAAACGACGTCATTTTATGTTATAAACGACGTCGTCTGGTGTACTGTCATTCAAAACGACGTCGTTTATAGCACAAAACAACGTCGTTTTGTGCTCGCAACAAAGTGACGTGTAGCACCGAATCTCAGTCCGAACACATGATATGAAGAAAAAAAATTTCAACCCATGTTGCATGTAAACTGTCAGGTCCCGATCTTACTACACAAATAGTTAATATGTCCACTTAATCATGTTGAAATTTCCTCCAATATTAATCTGTTTTTACTATAATATTGAACCCTAATTAAGCGAATCACATGGCCGATAAATCTTCATGTCCCCAAATCCCGAGCATATATTACGTACCGGTGTGACTCAAATAGAATCCATGCAAAGCACATCGATCTCTACTCTACCTAGCTACTGTGACAGAAGAATAATTAAGGCCATGCAATCATCAATGCCAATCAATTGGGGGCATGCAAATTCCAAACAGAAAAGAGGAAATAGTAACGTGGGTGGAACCTAAAATCGACACATCTCCCCACCCTATGTAAATAACCTAATTCACATTCCATATATCCCCAGAAACAGCACAAAATTGTCCTGATAGCATCTGGGGTCCAGGCGAGAGGGACTCACCAGAGTTATCTGCAGACATATCAATCAATAATTGTGGATTCATTTCTTCAATAATTAATATTTTTTTTCTTGAATATTTTGATGAGTTTGAGGTCCCCCTATCCAAATGTCTCCTCAAGGTATAAATCACAAATTTGCACCTCCTGAAATCGACAATTATCATTCACACACCCATTTGCAGCTATCTCTTTGGATGCCCACTTCAATAATTCATCCTCAATGAAGCTATTCGGATGGTAGTTGAATAATACATTCAGTTTTATCGGTGAACATTCTGAACGTCTTTAAATAAATGAACATCAATTTTTTAGCAATCCGACCAACATCTTGTCTTTGCTATGTTATCTCATGGCCCTGTTAAGGGAGGAATAAAAATTCAAAAGGGACTCTGAACTACCATCACTTATCTCATTGCCGTTCGAACTACCACAATTTCTAAAAAGGATGCGATGAAAAAAAATTGATTGATTTTCTAAAATAAAACTTATCATTACATTCCTAAACTACTATTATTATAAGATTTAGATTTGTATACGAAAATTACGTCGTTTGGTTATTAAAATAAATTATATCGTTTTGTGCACATAAACAAAACGACGTCTTTTGATAAGCAAACGACGTAATTTTCACACACAAATCTAAGTCTTATGATAATATTAGTTTTGGAATGTAATGATAAATTTTATTTTAAAAAATCAGTCCAATTTTTTTTCATCGCACCATTTTTGAAAATCGTGATAGTTCGGACCGTAATTGGGTAAACGGTGATAGTTCAGTGCCCCTTTTGAATTTTCCCCCTAAATAATATAATAAATTTTAAAATATATGTATGTGATTAAGTTAAAGATCATGTTTGCTTCCTTCGTAATAACTATTTATTTTTTAACAAATGTATTCGAATTCATCTGATTTAATCATGCTGACAAACGAATGAGGCTCGCTAAAGCCCCGTTCGACTCTTTAGCTGTGTTTGGTTAGGAAAAATTTGAGTGAATAAAAATTCTTTTAGAAAATAATAAGAAAAATTTCTGAAAAATGAGAATTAAAGTTAGTTTGTAGGAAAATTGAATAGAATATAGTAAGAAAAATTTATTTATAATAAAAAACATTTAACATTTTCTCACCATGTTCCACCCGTAACCAAATACAAGAAAACAGAATGAGTTCCATGGAAAAATATATATTCCCTAAATTTTTCTTTCTATTAAATTTTTTCTAAACCAAACAGAAGCTTAGTGACAGACATTGAATCAAGTAAAAAGAAGTACTCATATGGAATTAAATTAAAGTCGCAACTATGCAACTTGGGTGTTCATCACATCAAAGGATATGAGATTTGACTGGGCATTCTCTGGGAAGATATATTCATAAGTAAGAGACAAAAAGATATGAATAATGCAGAGAAATGATATTTATGTATGTGGAGAAGAAAAAAAGGGGCTTCCTGCTGAAAATAAGTTCTTGTGGTGACGAGTGAGTGCGTTGTTGTCTATGGAGATGTGAACAAGAACTGACAGACTAGCCCATAGAATGCCCCCATCTTCTTCTTCTCCTCCTACTTTGTTTTTTCCAGTAAAATGTTGAGATGGATGGCATAAACATATATGTCTGCAGAATTGTAGATCATATTTTGGGTCAAATAAATGTTGGATTTTGTGTGTTTAATTCGGGGAAAATGGGATGGAGATGAGAGGAATTTCGTGTCTGGATAATATGAAAGAGGTAAAGAAAATATATAAAATGAAGAATTAATTAGAAAAATAGTTTAGTTAGATTATAAATGGTCAGTGTATTTTTTGTTTTTAACAACAGATTGTTTATATATTGCAAAATAAGTAAACCGATGTAATTTAAGCAGAAATCATTTTCTCTCATTTTTTTTCTCCATTTTTTTCTAAATAAAGCAGAGCCTAGTCATACATGTAGATCTTGGAAAATTCAGTGGCGAAAATGGAAATTAGTAAAAAGTAATATGAACAAGTTGAAAGAAAAGTTTGTATTAAAAGTAGATTAAATACAAATTACATGTCGTTAAAAAAAATACATTTTCTAAGAGCCAAATAAGAAATAAGGCGTTAATTTGGGAAGAAAGTGTTTTGAAGGCGAGGAGGAGAAAAGAAAAGAATGAATTTTGAAGAGTAAATGGATAAAGTTGATTTAAAGTTTAGGATAGATTTTGGTGGAAATTAAAAAAAAAAAAGAAGCACCAACTCATATTTCTATCTATTTATCAAAAACAAAATAGCTCCAATTTTGTTTGCATGGCTAAGAAATACTTTGATAAAATTAAATTTTTATAGACAACACTTCAATCCAATGTTTTAAAAAGCGTTAGACGGTGAGCACAAAAGTCTAGCGATTAGTCGGCTAGACGGAAATTAATCGAAACGATTAATCGGACAGTTAATCGGAATTAAATATATTAATTATAAATTTAATAATTAATTATAAATATATATGTTTAAAAATTATTATTTTCATAAAAAATTAAGTTTTAAATAATTAATCGACTAGGCTTCACGTTTCAACACCGCCTAGCGATTAATCAGTGATTAATCAATCCGTAAGAGATTTTTAAAACACTACTCCAATCACCAGATTAATGCCCTGTTGGCAGCTCACAATGTTTAACTTTTGCAATTTTTTATATTCGATAAGATCGGGACATAATTTTAAAAAGCTAATAATAATCTCTACTTGGTGAAATCCTCAGCTGTCACATGCCTTCATTTGTTTAAAAGCTTCAATATGTCAAATTCATAGTCAGCAGGATGCAGGATCACCAATACAAATACAAAAGCTTACAGTCCGGTTCATAGAAAGTAGATTTCCAGAGACAAGCTTGAAATGCTGATTTTTTACACTCAATTAGGTTCCATTTTACTGAATCGAACACACTAAACAAGATGAGAGCTCTATGACCTTCTCTTCCTATCATCTTCATCGTCTTCATCAGAGTCACCACTCTCACGGAAACGTGGATTTTTCTCCTGCGGCAAACACAAGGAGCAAGGACGATTAAAAAGTTCAACAATGGATGACTTGACTTGACTTCAGTGTGAGGATAGACTGCATCCAAATTGTAAATGTAAAGAGTTTTAGTTACCGGTCTTGTATCATGATCTGCGTTTCTTTCAGACTCGTGATCAGGGTTTCGTTTATACACAAATCGTTCATCATCCCTGCTTCTCTTCCTTGGGTAGTCTGCTTACCAATAACCAGGTGACCCATCATATGAGTACTACTATTGCTATACGAGTGGATGCAGCAAGCTAAATAGTTCAACCAAAAAAAGCGTTGACTAGAGGCAAACAGACTACCTCTACCACCCTGGCGACGCGAATTCCCATATCCATGGCCTCCACCTTGTCTACCATCTACAAATATAAAGCCATGACATTTCAAGAAGATTTTGATGAGTAGCATTAGATTAAGCCCGGCAAAAAATGACATTTTTTCCATGGACACAGTAAAAAATGTTAGATAGATTGAAGTTTGCTACTGTGAGGACTTACACTGAGATGGAATTACTGACGGGAAAGATGCTAATGAACCAGTACCATAATCAACCAACTCTCTCTGTTCCTCCAGTTCCTTCTGCACTAACTTTCCATAGCCACCTCTGCGTAGAGCTCATTAAGGAATACGAGAGACATAGACATAAGGTACCGCAGACTAGACATCAGCACAATTCAACCAGCCGAGTACACCCTAAACCACAACAACCCATTTAAGGTGACATCGAGTAATCAAAAGCAACATTAAGGTTGACCGATAGTGATCAAGTATTCAGTTTACGGGAAAGCAACAACAACAAAAAAAGATATTGGCATTTGATGGCATGTGGCATCAGAAGTGTGTTGGTACTTGCGAATCCAAAAGAGTGGAGCATTTTAGTCATAATACTGAACTTGTGTGCTAAGTTTTCCAGGAGATAGTCAGAATCACTTTCAAAATGTTGAACTATATGAATAAAAAAGCAATCAAAGGATATCAGGATCATAGTCGGTACGGTATTCATCTCGCACCTGTTCAAATATATAAACATACAGTCAGAGTCAGCAAGAATAAATCAATAGAAGGTAAAATAGAGTCACCTGACCTGTCCACCGCTGCGGCCACGACCCCATTGCCTTCCTTCCTGAAAGCCCCAGTCAAAGTCAACACGAATAGGGCGGTCATCCAATATTGTCCCACTAATATATTTCACGGCATCTTCAGTGTCTTCCCTGGAGTAGAATCTAACAGACATGGAGAAACAACCATATGGATTATCTCGTAGTAACTTCATCAGAAAAAAGGAAAAATAGAACATTTCAGTTTTATAAATGAAAAGAACTTTTGTCAAATCATAACAAAAACTCCTGCACTTGCAACAGTAGGACCTTCAAGCACTAGCGAATCGCATTGTGAGCTCAAACTAGTACACAGGCCCTATAAAATGCAATCAGTTGAGAAGGCTACAGAAAGTCAGATCACTTACAAGACAAAACAAAAGCCGCAAGGTGTTTTGGAGTTTTTATCCAGGCCCATGATTATCTTTTTGATTTCTCCAGCACGTGAGAACAGCTCATACACTTGCTCCTCAGTTGTGTAGAATGACATATTACCAATGTAGACTGTGGTGGATGCCAAGAGTGCTTGCTCAAATTCGTCCTGTGTCCCAGGGAACCTTCGATCTCGGTAAGCCGAGAGCTTATTTAGATCCTAAAGGACATGGATGAATATAACTTACGTCATAATATACTAAATGAATATACTGTATGCAAGAAAGCATGTTAAATCATAGAGGAAACACACTGTGAACGCTTGCACTCGTCCCCTTCTATTGTCATAAACTTCTTCAACAATCACTTAAGACTCAGGGAACCAGAAAACCAAGCTCGCAGCTTGAATGCAACAGTTGAAGTGCGGAAATAGATGGTAACACGACATGGCTGAATGTATTAAGTACCTTGAATAGCGAAGCCATGGAACTGAGGAACACTGCAGTTTATCAACCCTGAAAACCAGAGATAGGGTGTCAATGCAAAAATTCCAGAAAACGTCGACCCAAATGCATACAGCTCAGTCCCCTGCACTATACAAGAAATGCCTTAAAAATGCCATAAAATCCCTATTCTCTCCAAAGAATACAGAAAAACCCTAAATCATAAAATCCTTTAGCATTCCGCCATTAATCGACATCTCATCTCAAATTGAAAACCCCTCAATAACCCTAATCCTAAAGCTCGCAACATTAGCAGCTACACCGAACAAATAGCAAACCCCTAGAGTCTCGTACACGTATCGTAGCGTGGAAAGCAAGTGCGAACAGACAAAAAATTACACTCACCGAAGAGCAGCGACGGGATTGCGAGTCGAGATTCTTGAAGAGGCAACAGACCTGCTTGTCTTCAGCGAGTGCGAAAGACGAAAATCAGCCGTGGCAGGCTAGGGCTTGTTTTATAATTACAGAAAGTTTCTACGGGATGAAATCAGAAATTAAATATTTACATATGAACTCATTTTCTTGAAATTGTAAATTTTAATAGTAAAGTCTATGATTTGTAAAAGTGTATTAGTACATGTCTTGTTTTTACAATTTTCTCAATAAATTTCTGTCTAACAATTAGTTATCAAAATTGGACCGAAAGTCGAATCGATCAGAGTTCCGGTTTCGAGTTTATTGATTGAACCGGCGACTCGATCTGATTCGACTGTCGGTCTGATTCATTATATGCTTTAGTATATCTTTACGTAAGAATAGAAATTATCAAATGGGCTTGCCTAGTGATTGTAAGGCTGACTAGTGGTCTATGTAGGCAGGGATCGAATCCAGGTAGATTCATTTTTAATTAAAGTGCAGATTTAGCATAGTCCCAGTTAATTAGTATATGCAAATCTAATTAAAGTGCAGATTTAGCATAGTCCCAGTTAATTAGTATATGCAAATCTAAATATATTGCAGCCGCTATTGAAGAGAGGCACAATATTTCAGATATGTCAAATGAAACGTTCTTAGATTCATTGTCTTCACACGAGCAACATATAAACATAAAAGCTAGCGAGTCAAGTCAGGATCAAAAGTTACGAAGTCAAGTCAAAATGTACAGCCGTGAAAGTCATCGTAGAGGTCGAGGTAGAGGCTAAAGTCACAACATTGAACTAGATCAGGCCAATGGAAGTAATTCTCAGAGAGTTCGAGGAGGTCATGCTGAATGAAGTGTCAAAATGGAAAGCCGTGAAAGTCATCGTAGAGGTCGAGGTAGAGGCTAAAGTCACAACATTAGACTAGATCAGGCCAATGGAAGTAATTCTCAGAGAGTTCAAGGAGGTCATACTGAAGGAAGTGACAAGTTCGGAATCAAGTGTTACCGATGTCAACAATCTGGACACTACAAATCTAAATATTGAGCAAAATTAGAGAATGAACGAACGACACATGCATGAGCTGTCGAAGTGCGCCAAAATATGATTCTAGCATGCAAGACAAATGAAGATTGCACATACTGCTCAGATATATTGTATCTTGACTCGGGATGTAGCAACCATATGAGCGGGAAAAGAATCTTTTCTCACATTTAGATGAATTCACTCGTAATGAAGTCAGCTTCGAAAATAGATCAAAGATCCAAAATAAGGGGAAAGGTGATATCTGAATCCAGACAAAGGACGATATATTTACAAGTACTACTGATGTATATTATGTACTAAACTTGTGCTGGAACCTACTGAGTTCGAATCATATATCATAGAAAGGTCATATTATCTCTATCCGAAATGGGATTTGTACCATTGAAGACAGAGATCGGATGGTGATTGCTAGAGTCGAAAGACGAAGAACCGGATGTTCCATGGATCCTAAGAAACGGGGCCGAAATGAACTTCCAAGTGATGGTGAAAGATAACAATTGTTTGTGGCATTGAAGATTTGGCTAGCTGAGTTTCAAGAGTTGAAATTATTGATTGCAAAGAAGACGGTGATAGGACTTCCGCCCATGAAGTACCTAGTCAGTCATGTGAGACGTGTTTGCTTGGGATACAACACTAACAACTATTTCCAGTCGAAAAGGCGAGACAAGCAAACTATCCATTGAAGTTGGTTCATATAGATCTTTGTGGTCCATTTGAGGTAGAGTCTCTTGATGGAAAGCGGTATATGATGGTCTTAGTTGATGACTTTTAGAGAAAGACTTGGGTCTATTCTTTGAAGGAGAAGTTGGAGGTTTTCTAAAAGTTTAAAGAGTTTATGACCTTTGTGAAAAAATATAGTGGCTATATTTTGAAAAAGCTAAGGTCAAATCGATGAGGAGAACTCACTTATAATAAGTTCTCTGGTTATTGTAAATCTGAAGGAATCAAGAGACATTTGACCGCAAGTTACATATCTCACTGAAATGGCATAACTGAGATGAAGAACCAAACAATATAAAAGATGTTCAGAAGCATGTTAAAGGCCAAGAAGTTACCAAAACCGTTTTGAACTGAAATTATAACTTGTGCGGTGTTCTTATTGAACTAGTGTCCAACGAAGAAATTCATGAAAGACACCATCTGAAGCATGGAGCGGTGAGAAGCTAGATGTTTCCTGCCTACGTATATTTGAATGTGGGCATATCCTCATGTACCATTTAAGCAACGGAGAAAGCGTGACGGCAATAGTGAAGATGTATCTTCATTAGATACAATGTTGATATGAAGGGGTATAAGTTGTATAATCTGACCACTAAATATTTGATTGTCAATTGAGAATCAAGATGTCCATTTCGCTGCAGATGAGGCCTGAGATTGCTCACAAATGGATACTAGATAGTGTGATAGTATCCTTACTGAGGAGGAGCCAGTGGAAAACACATATGCACTAATTAAATCACCTGACTGACAAGCTGATTCAAAATCTATTACACATCCCAGCTGAATCAGAGTTACATCAGTCTTGTTGAGAGACTACGAAGTCACCTGAGA